>CM056200.1:38359993-38462839 GCA_029692085.1 Gymnothorax javanicus | reverse complement strand
CCCTATATGAATAAAAATCGGGGGGGTTTTAAAAGCAAAACCCCTTCAGGGGAATGGGGGATTGAGGGCATTTTTTTTCCCCTTTTTATACATGCAAGTACAGAAGTTTGTTTGAATGCAATGCTAACTTGCTAATGCTACATCTAATGCTAGTGTAATTTCGGGTTCTTTTTCCCTTTTATGTGCCCTTTTTTTTGAAATAAAGATCGATCATTAAACCCCCCCTTTTTAAATTTAGATTAGATTTTTTGTTTTTTTTTTATACTCGGCAGAAGTTTAAGTTTGAATGCTAATGTTTTTTTAAAATGCTACATCAAATTTAAGTGTTTTTTGGCATTTTCATACTTTTTGGGCCCTTTTTATGTTTGGAAAAAAGATCAGATCTTTTAAAGAACCCCCAAATTTTTTAAAGGGGCTTTAAAATTTTTCCCCTTTCTTTTTAAAATAAATGTTTTTTAAAAAGTTTAATGCAATGTTTAATTTGTTAATCTGTTTTAATCAAATGCTAATTCGGTCATTTTCTTACGGTCCTTATGATTAATAAGAATCAAACATTTAAAAAAACCCCCTTGGGGGGGGAAAATTTTAAAATTGGGCCTTTTTTAAACCCCCTTTTTACATAAATCGAATTTTGTTTGAATGCAAATTGTAATTTTGCTTTTTGGAAAGGGTTTTTCTTTTTTTAAAAGGGGGAAATAAAATAAATGGCTTAAAAATTTTTCCATAAAAATTAAAAAATTAGATGGCAAAAAAAGTTTAACCCTTCTTGAAAAATGCAAGTACAGAATTTTAAAGTTTAAATTTTGGGAAATTTGCTAATCCGGCGATCTAATGTAGTTAATTTCTGTATTTTCAATTTGCCCTTTTAAAATTTTTGGAAATAAAAATCGATGGCTTTAAAAACCCCCTTTCATGGGATTTTTAGATTAGATGGCATTAAACCCCCCCTTTTTAAAAAGAAATACAGAAGAAAAGTTTGAATGTAATTAATTGCTAATGCAGCATCTAATGCTAGGCAAATTTCCCTTTTCTTTTATTTTTGGCCCTTTAAAAGGGAAATAAAAATCAGATGGCATTAAAGCTTTCCCCTTCTTGGGAATATGTTTAAAGGGCCATTAAATTTTCCCTTTTTATACATCCAAGAAGGTTTGAATGCAATCTAACTTGCATGTAGGGGAAAGCGTGCTAATATCGTCTTTTTTCATCGTGGTCCTCAATTTTAAATAAGTTTTTAATGGCATTAAAGAAAAACCCCCTTCGGGATTTTAGATTACTTTAAAAACCCCTTCTTTAAACTAAAAAGTTTAAAATTTTTTGAATCTAACCTTGGGGATGTTTTCTTTAATGCTAGTCAAATTGGTCTTTTTCATAGGGTCCTCGGGGGGGAATGAATAAAGGGCCATTAAGCTTTAAAACCCTTGGGGGGGAATATTTTTTAAAAAGGTTTTTAAAAAAGCAACCCTTATAAGTAAGAAAAATTTTATTGAATGCAAAGCAATTTTAAATGCTCGATCAAATGCTAGGGGGATTTTATCATTTTCATACTTTTGTTTTATGATAAAATAAAAATAGAGGGCTTTAAAGCATCCCCCTTCATGGGTTTATAGAAAAGGGCAAAAAACAACCCTTCTTGTATACATGCAAGAAAGAAGTTTTTTTAATGCTAATGTTTAACTTGTAATGCTACATTTTCAAGGCAATTTTGGCTTTTTTCATACTGATTTCCTTTGAGGGAAAAAGTAAAAAGGCTTTAAAGCATCCCCTTCGGGGAATATCAGTTTAAAAAGGCATTAAATTTCCCCTTTTGTATACATGAAAAACAGCTTTTTTAAAAGTTTGAATGCTAATGCTAACCTAACTGCATCTAATTTAGTCAAATCTCTCATTTCTACGAAATTTTCCCCTCTATAGGGGAAATAAGAAATAGATAAAAAAAACCCAAAACCCCTTTTCTTGTATACATGCGACAAAAGTTTAAGTTTGAATGAAATGTTAACCTAATGCAAACGATTAATGGGGGGTTTAATATCTTCTTTTTCATCGAGGGGCCCTCTTTGGAAAAAAAAAAGAAAAAAGTTTTTGGGTTTTAAAAAAGGTTTTAAACCCCTTTTGTATAAATGAAAACAGAAGAAAAAAGTTTGAATGCTAATGCTAATTTCCAAAACACTAATTTGGGCAAATTTTTCCCTTTTCATACTTAGTGCCCTTTTTTATAAAATTAAAGACGATTTTAAAAGCAAAACCCTTTTGGGGGGAAATTTTAGATTAGATGGCTTTAAAAGTTTAACCCCTTGGGGAAAATAAAAACAGAATTTTGGTTTGAATGCTAATTTAATTTTTAATGCTAGGTTTTTGTATTTAATTTTGCCCTTTTTATGGAAATGGCCCTTCAATTTAGGGAAAATTTAAAGTTTAAACTTAAACCCCCTTCATGGGAATTTAATTGGGAATTAAAGTGGCAAAAAGTTTTTCCCTTCTTTATAAGGAAAAAACAGGTTTGTTTTAAAAAAGGTTTGGGAATGAAATGCTAACCAATCTACGTTTAATCATCAAATATTTCTTTTTTAAAAAACGGGGTCCTTTTGGGGGGGGAAAAGGGAAAAAAAGGGTTTTTAAAAAGCAAACCCCCCGGGGGGAATAATTAGATGGCAAAAGTTTAATTTTTTGGAAAAAGTAAGTTTTAATTTTAAATGCTAATGAAACCCGGCAAAATGTATTTTTTTAAATTTTTTAAATTTTCTTTTATTTTCCCCTTTTAATAAATAAAAATAGAGGGCTTTAAAGCATAATTCAGGGGATTATAGATTGGGGGGGTTTTTAAAAAAGCAACCCCTTCTTTATACTCAAAAAAAAAAAAAATTTTTTTGTGTAATTAACTTGTAAATTAGGCCCAAAATGTGCTAAACCCGGCCATTTTATATTGTTTCCCCCAAAAAGGAAAATAAGGGATCAAAGGATTAAATTAACCCTTCAGGGGAATATCGGATTAAAGGGGTTTAAAAATTTAAAAACCTTTTTGTAAAAAATGCAAACAGAATTTAATTTGTTTAATTAACTTTTTGGGATCTAATGTATTAAATCTCATTTTTTTCTTGTACGTTTTAGGGAAATAAGGGGAATAGAGGGAAAACAAAACCCTTTTTAAACGGACAGAAAGTTTAAGTTTGAATCTAATCTTTTTTAAAATGCTAGCGATCTAATGCTAGTGCTAATTCTGGTCATTTTCATACTGTATGTGTCCTTTATGATTGAAATAAGAGATCAGATGGCTTTAAAAAGCATCACCTTTCATGGGATTATGAGATTAGATGGCATTAAAGCTTAACCCTCTTTATACAAATACAGAATGTTAAAAGTTTGAATGCAAATGTTACTTTTAATGCAGCTTATTAATGCTAGTGCTAATATCGGGTCATTTTTCTTTTATATGTCACGTTGTCCTTCCTTAGATTTTTTTGTATAAAGAGATCCAGAATTGGCATTAAGCATCTACCCTTCATGGGTTTATAAAATATAGATAGATGGCAATTAAAGCTAACCCTTCTGTATACATGCAAGTACAGCAAGTTTAATTTTGAATGCTAATGTAATTTGCTAATCAGCGATCTAATGCTAGTGCTAATTTCTGTTCATTTTCATACTGTATTGTCCTTTATGATTGAAATAAGAGATCAGATGGCATTAAAGCATCATTTTCATGGGATTATAGATTAGATGGCATTAAACCAACCCTTTTATATCAAATACAGCAATTTAAAGTTTGAATGCTAATGCTAACTTGCTAATGCTAGCGATCTAATGCTAGTGCTAATATAGGTCATTTTCATACTGGTGTCCTCTAATGATATAAGAATCAGATGGCATTAAAGCAAAACCTTCTGGGAATATCAGATTAGAGGGCCATTAAATCTTAACCTTCTTTATACATCCAAGTACAGTTTTTTAGTTTGAATGCTAATGCTAACTTGCTAATGCTAGCGATCTAATGCTAGTGCTAAAAAAATCAGTGTAAGCATATTTATACATGGGTAATTTGTCCTTAATGATTGAAATAAGAGAATCGATGGCATAAAGTCACCTTCATGGATTATAGATTAGAGATAAACTTAACCCTTTTTATATACGAAATACACAATGTAAGTTTGAAGCAATGCTAACTCTATGCTAGCATTAATGCTAGTGCTAATATCAGCATTTTCATATTAGGTCTCTATGATTATATGAGATCGATGCATTAAGCATACCTAGGGAATATCAGATTGATGATTAAACAACCCTTTGTATACATCAAGTCAGCAAGTTTAGTTTGATGCTAATTAACTTGCATGCTAGATTAATGCGTGTTATCTGTCATTTCATGCGTACGTGTCTCATGATGGAAATAAAGATCAGATGGCATTAAAGCATACCCTTCATGGGCATATTAGATTAGATGCATTAAAGCTTAACCCTTCTTTATACGCAAATACAGTATGTTAAAGTTTGAATGCAATGCTAACTTGCTAATGCGATCTAATGCTAGTGCTAATATCAATAGGTCATTTTCATACTGTACGTGTCCTCTATGATGTATATAAGAGACCAGACAGCATTAAAGCATATCTCTCTTCATGGGAATATCAGATTAGATGCCATTAAATCTTAACCTTCTCTTGTATACATCCAAGTACACAGCAAGTTTATGTTTGAATGCTAATGCTAACTTGCTGATGCTATGTATTTAATGCTAGTGCTATTATCTTGTCATTTTCTATGGTCATTTTCATACTGTATGTGTCTCAATGATGGAAATAATAGATCAGATGGCATTAAAGCATGAACCTTCATGGGTATATTAGATTAGATGGCATTAAAGCTTAACCCTTCTTGTATGAATGCAAATACAGCAATGTTAAAGTTTGAATTCTAATGCTAACTTGCTAATGCTAGCGATCTAATGCCAGTGCTAATTTCTTGTCATTTTCATATACTGGGTGTGTCCTTTATGATGTAAATAAGAGATCAGATGGCATTAAAAGCATCACCTTTCATGGGGATATATCAGATTAGATGGCATTAAAGCTTAACCTTCTTATATACATGCAAGTACAGCAATGTTTAAGTTTGAATGCTAATGCTAACTTGCTAATGCTATCGATCTAATGCTAGTGCTAATATCTGGTCATTTTCATACTGTATGTGTCCTCTATGATGGATATAAGAGATCAGATGGCATTAAGCATAACCCTTCATGGGAATATCAGATTAGATGGCATTAAAGCTTAACCCTTCTTGTATACATGCAAGTACAGCAAGTTTAAGTTTGAATGCTAATGCGAACTTGCTAATGCTAGCGATCTAATGCTAGTGCTAATTTCTGGTCATTTTCATACTGTATGTGTCCTTCATGATTGAAATAAAAGATCAGATGGCATTAAAAGCATCACCTTTCATGGGATTATTAGATTAGATGGCATTAAAGCTTCATCCTTCTTGTATACATGCAAATACAGTAAGTTTAAGTTTGAATGCTAATGCTAACTTGCTAATGCTAGCGATCTAATGCTAGTGCTAATATTTGGTCATTTTCATACTGTATATGTCCTCTATGATGGAAATAAAAGATCAGATGGCATTAAAGCATGAACCTTCATGCAGGTATATTAGATTAGATGGCATTAAAGCTTAACCCTTCTTGTATACATGCAAATACAGGAATGTTTAAGTTTGAATGCTAATGCTAACTTGCTAATGCTAGCGATCTAATGCTAGTGCTAATATCTGGTCATTTTCATACTGTATGTGTCCTCTATGATGGAAATAAGAGATCAGATGGCATTAAAAGCATAACCCTTTCATGGGAATATTAGATTAGATGGCATTAAAGCTTAACCCTTCTTGTATACATGCAAGTACAGCAAGTTTAAAGTTTGAATGCAAATGCTAACTTGCTAATGCTAGCGATCTAATGCTAGTGCTAATATCTGGTCATTTTCATACTGTACGTGTCCTCTATGATGTAAATAAGAGATCAGATGGCATTAAAGCATAACCCTTCATGGGAATATCAGATTAGATGGCATTAAAGCTTAACCCTTCTTGTATACATGCAAGTACAGTAAGTTTAAGTTTGAATGCTAATGGTAACTTGCTAATGCTAGCCATCTAATGCTAGTGCTAATTTCTGGTCATTTTCATACTGTATTTGTCCTTTATGATTGAAATAAGAGATCAGATGGCATTAAAGCATCACCTTTCATGGGATTATGAGATTAGATGGCATTAAACCTTAACCCTTCTTGTATACATGAAATACAGCAATGTGAAAGTTTGAATGCTAATGCTAACTTGCTAATGCTAGCGATCTAATGCTAGTGCTAATTTCTGGTCATTTTCATACTGTATGTGTCCTTTATGATGGAAATAAGAGATCAGATGGCATTAAAGCATCACCTTTCATGGGAATATCAGATTAGATGGCATTAAATCTTAACCTTTCTGTATATATCCAAGTACAGTAAGTTTATGTTTGAATGCTAATGCTGTTTTGCTAATGCTAGCGATCTAATGCTAGTGCTAATATCTGGTCATTTTCATACTTTATGTGTCCTCTATGATGGAAATAAGAGATCAGATGGCATTAAAGCATATCCTTCATGGGAATATTAGATTAGATGGCATTAAAGCTTAACCCTTCTTGTATACATGCAAGTACAGCAAGTTTAAGTTTAAATGCTAATGCTAACTTGCTAATGCTAGCGATCTAATGCTAGTGCTAATATCTAGTCATTTTCATACTGTACGTGTCCTCTATGATGGAAATAAGAGATCTGATGGCATTAAAGCATAACCCTCTCATGGGCATATTAGATTAGATGGCATTAAAGCTTAACCCTTTTTATACATGCAAATACAGTTATGTTAAAGTTTGAATGCTAATGCTAACTTGCTAATGCTAGCGATCTAATGCTAGTGCTAATATCAGGTCATTTTCATACTGTACGTGTCCTCTATGATGGATATAAGAGATAAGATGGCATTAAAGCATAACCCTTCATGGGAATATCAGATTAGATGGCATTAAAGCTTAACCCTTCTTGTATACATGCAAGTACAGTAAGTTTATGTTAGAATGCTAATGCTAACTTGCTAATGCTATCGATCTAATGCTAGTGCTTATTTGTGGTCATTTTCATACTGTATGTGTCCTTTATGATGGAAATAAGAGATCAGATGGCATTAAAGCATCACCCTTCATGGGATTATCAGATTAAATGGCATTAAAGCTTAACCCTTCTTGTATACATGCAAATACAGCAAGTTTAAGTTTGAATGCTAATGCTAACTTGCTAATGCTAGCGATCTAATGCTAGTGCTAATATCTCATCATTTCATACTGTGCGTGTCCTCTATGATGGAAATAAGAGAATAGATGGCATTAAAGCATAACCTTCTTGTATACATGCAAGTACAGCAAGTTTAAGTTTGAATTAATGCTTAACTTGCTAATGCTATACATCTAATGCTAGTGAATATCTAATCATTTTCATACTGTACGCGGTCCTCTGCTATGGAAATAAGAGATCAGATGGCATTAAAGCATAACCCTTCATGGGATTATGAGATTAGATGGCATTAAAGCTTAACCCTTCTTATATACATGCAAATACAGCAATGTTAAAGTTTGAATGCTAATGCTAACTTGCTGATGCTAGCGATCTAATGCTATGCTAATATCAGGTCATTTTCATATTGTATGTGTCCTCTATGATGTATATAAATCAGATGGCATTAAAGCATATTCATGGCAGATTAGATAATGAATGAAATGCATCACCTAATGCTTCATGGGCAATATCTTGTCATTAGATGGCATTAAAATCAGAGATCTAATGGCATTAAAGCTAACCCTTCTTGTATACATGGCAAAAGTTACAGTAATTTAAGTTTGAATGCTAATGCTAACTTGCTAATGCTATCGATCTAATGCTAGTGCTAATATTTCACATTTTCATACTGTACGTGTCCTCTATGATGGAAATAAGAGATCAGATGGCATTAAAGCATAACCCTTCTTGTATACATGCAAGTACAGCAAGTTTAAGTTTGAATGCTAATGCTAACTTGCTAATGCTATCGATCTAATGCTAGTGCTTATATCTGGTCATTTTCATACTGTACGTGTCCTCTATGATGGATATAAGAGATAAGATGGCATTAAAGCATAACCCTTCATGGGCATATTAGATTAGATGGCATTAAAGCTTAATCCTATTTGTATACATGCAAGTACAGCAAGTTTAAGTTTAAATGCTAATGCTAACTTGCTAATGCTAGCGATCTAATGCTAGTGCTAATATCTGGTCATTTTCATACTGTACGTGTCCTCTATAATGGAAATAAGAGATCAGATGGCATTAAAGCATCACCCTTCATGGGTATATTAGATTAGATGGCAATAAAGCTTAACCCTTCTTGTATAAATGCAAATACAGCAATGTTAAAGTTTGAATGCTAATGCTAACTTGCTAATGCTAGCGATCTAATGCTAGTGCTAATTTCTGGTCATTTTCATACTGTATGTGTCCTTTATGATTGAAATAAGAGATCAGATGGCATTAAAGCATCACCTTTCATGGGATTACGAGATTAGATGGCATTAAAGCTTAACCCTTCTTTATATACGCAAATACAGCAATGTTAAAGTTTGAATGCTAAAACTAACTTGCTAATGCTAGCGATCTAATGCTAGTGCTAATATCAGGTCATTTTCATACTGTACGTGTCCTCTATAATGGAAATAAGAGATCAGATGGCATTAAAAGTTCACCCTTCATGGGTATATTAGATTAGATGGCAATAAAGCTTAACCCTTCTTGTATAAATGCAAATACAGCAATGTTAAAGTTTGAATGCTAATGCTAACTTGCTAATGCTAGCGATCTAATGCTAGTGCTAATTTCTGTTCATTTTCATACTGTATGTGTCCTTTATGATTGAAATAAGAGATCAGATGGCATTAAAGCATCACCTTTCATGGGATTACGAGATTAGATGGCATTAAAGCTTAACCCTTCTTTATATCATAAATACAGCAATGTTAAAGTTTGAATGCTTATGCTAACTTGCTAATGCTAGCGATCTAATGCTAGTGCTAATATCAGGTCATTTTCATACTGTACGTGTCCTCTATGATGTATATAAGAGATCAGATGGCATTAAAGCATAACCCTTCATGGGAATATCAGATTAGATGGCATTAAAGCTTTGCCCTTCTTGTATACATGCAAGTACAGTAAGTTTAAGTTTGAATGCTAATGCTAACTTGCTAATGCTAGCGATCTAATGCTAGTGCTAATTTCTGGTCATTTTCATACTGTATGTGTCCTTTATGATTGAAATAAGAGATCAGATGGCATTAAAGCATCACCTTTCATGGGATTATGAGATTAGATGGCATTAAAGCTTAACCCTTCTTTATATACGCAAATACAGGAATGTTAAAGTTTGAATGCAAATGCTAACTTGTTAATGCTAGCGATCTAATGCTAGTGCTAATATCAGGTCATTTTCTTACTGTACGTGTCCTCTATGATGTATATAAGAGATCAGATGGCATTAAAGCAGAACCCTTCATGGGAATATCAGATTAGATGGCATTAAAGCTTAACCCTTCTTGTATACATGCAAGTACAGTAAGTTTAAGTTTGAATGCTAATGCTAACTTGCTAATACTAGCGATCTGATGCTAGTGCTAATTTCTGGTTATTTTCATACTATATGTGTCCTTTATGATGGAAATAAGATATCAGATGGCATTAAAGCATCACCTTTCATGGGATTATCAGATTAGATGGCATTAAAGCTTAACCCTTCTTGTATACATGCAAGTACAGCAAGTTTAAGTTTGAATGCTAATGGTAATTTGCTAATGCCAGCGATCTAATGCTAGTGCTAATTTCTTGTCATTTTCATACTGTATTTGTCCTTTATGATTGAAATAAGAGATCAGATGGCATTAAAGCATCACCTTTCATGGGATTATGAGATTAGATGGCATTAAACCTTAACCCTTCTTTATATACGGAAATACAGCAATGTGAAAGTTTGAATGCTAATGCTAACTTGCTAATGCTAGCGATCTAATGCTAGTGCTAATATCAGGTCATTTTCATACTGTACGTGTCCTCTATGATGTATATAAGAGATCAGATGGCATTAAAGCATATCTCTTCATGGGAATATCAGATTAGATGCCATTAAATCTTAACCCTTCTTGTATACATCCAAGTACAGCAAGTTTATGTTTGAATGCTAATGCTAACTTGCTGATGCTAGCGATTTAATGCTAGTGCTAATATCTTGTCATTTTCATGCAGTACGTGTCCTCAATGATGGAAATAAGAGATCTAATGGCATTAAAGCATAACCCTTCATGGGCATATTAGATTAGATGGCATTAAAGCTTAACCCTTCTTTATATACGCAAATACAGTTATGTTAAAGTTTGAATGCTGATGCTAACTTGCTAATGCTAGCGATCTAATGCTAGTGCTAATATCAGGTCATTTTCATACTGTACGTGTCCTCTATGATGTATATAAGAGATAAGATGGCATTAAAGCATAACCCTTCATGGGAATATCAGATTAGATGGCATTAAAGCTTAACCCTTCTTGTATACATGCAAGTACAGTAAGTTTATGTTAGAATGCTAATGCTAACTTGCTAATGCTATCGATCTAATGCTAGTGCTTATTTGTGGTCATTTTCATACTGTATGTGTCCTTTATGATGGAAATAAGAGATCAGATGGCATGAAAGCATCACCTTTCATGGGATTATCAGATTAGACGGCATTAAAGCTTAACCCTTCTTGTATACATGCAAGTACAGCAAGTTTAAGTTTGAATGCTAATGCTAACTTGCTAATGCTAGCGATCTAATGCTAGTGATAATATCTTGTCATTTTCATGCAGTACGGTCATTTTAAAAGATCAGATGGCATTAAAGTCCTTCATGGGAATATTAGATTAAATGGAAAAGCAAAATACATGCAAGTACAGTAAGTTTAAGTTTGAATGCTAATGCTAACCTAATGCTAGCGATCTAATATTATCTCATTTTCATACTGCATGTGTCATTAAAAAATAATAGAATAGATGGCATAAAAGCATGAACTACAGTAATGTTAGCAAGTTTAAATTTGAATGCTGAATGCTTTGCTAATGCTATTTGATCTAATGCTAGTGATAATATCTGGTCATTTCATATTTGTGTCCTCTATAATCCTCTATAATGGAAATGAGAGATCAGATGGCATTAAAAGCATCACCCTTCATGGGCATAATAGATTAGATGGCATTAAAGCTTCACCCTTTTTGTATACATGCAAGTACAGCAAGTTTAAGTTTGAATGCTAATGCTAACTTGCTAATGCTAGCGATCTAATGCTAGTGCTAATATCTGGTCATTTTCATACTGTACACGGTCCTCTATAATGTATATAAGAGATCAGATGGCATTAAAGCATAACCCTTCATGGAATATCAGATTAGATGGCATTAAAGCTTTACCCTTCTTGTATACATGCAAATACAGCAATGTTAAAGTTTGAATGCTAATGCTAACTTGCTAATGCTAGCGATCTAATGCTAGTGCTAATTTCAGGTCATTTTCATACTGTATGTGTCCTCTATGATGGAAATAAGAGATCAGATGGCATTAAAGCATAACCCTTCATGGGATATTCCATTAGATGGCATTAAAGCTTAACCCTTCTTGTATACATGCAAATACAGCAAGTTTAAGTTTGAATGCTAATGCTAACTTGCCCAATGCTAGCGATCTAATGCTAGTGCTAATATCTGGTCATTTTCATACTGTATATGTCCTCTATGATGTAAATAAGAGATCAGATGGCATTAAAAGCATAACCCTTCATGGGAATATCAGA
The DNA here is from genome assembly GCA_029692085.1 of Gymnothorax javanicus. Classification (NCBI taxonomy): domain Eukaryota; kingdom Metazoa; phylum Chordata; class Actinopteri; order Anguilliformes; family Muraenidae; genus Gymnothorax; species Gymnothorax javanicus. Next base: position 38,450,904 of record CM056200.1, on the reverse strand, counting down.
TTAGATGGCATTAAAGCTAACCCTTCTTGTATATATGCAAGTACAGCAATGTTTAAGTTTGAATGCTAATGCTAACTTGCTAATGCTAGCGATCTAATGCTAGTGCTAATTTCAGGTCATTTTCATACTGTATGTGTCCTTTATGATGGATATAAGAGATCAGATGGCATTAAAGCATCACCTTTCATGGGATTATCAGATTAGATGGCATTAAACCTTAACCCTTCTTTATATACGGAAATACAGCAATGTGAAAGTTTGAATGCTAATGCTAACTTGCTAATACTAGCGATCTGATGCTAGTGCTAATTTCTGGTTATTTTCATACTATATGTGTCCTTTATGATGGAAATAAGAGATCAGATGGCATTAAAGCATCACCTTTCATGGGATTATCAGATTAGATGGCATTAAAGCTTAACCCTTCTTGTATACATGCAAGTACAGCAAGTTTAAGTTTGAATGCTAATGGTAATTTGCTAATGCCAGCGATCTAATGCTAGTGCTAATTTCTGGTCATTTTCATACTGTATTTGTCCTTTATGATTGAAATAAGAGATCAGATGGCATTAAAGCATCACCTTTCATGGGATTATGAGATTAGATGGCATTAAACCTTAACCCTTCTTTATATACGGAAATACAGCAATGTGAAAGTTTGAATGCTAATGCTAACTTGCTAATGCTAGCGATCTAATGCTAGTGCTAATATCAGGTCATTTTCATACTGTACGTGTCCTCTATGATGTATATAAGAGATCAGATGGCATTAAAGCATATCTTTTCATGGGAATATCAGATTAGATGCCATTAAATCTTAACCCTTCTTGTATACATCCAAGTACAGCAAGTTTAAGTTTGAATGCTAATGCTAACTTGCTGATGCTAGCGATTTAATGCTAGTGCTAATATCTTGTCATTTTCATGCAGTACGTGTCCTCAATGATGGAAATAAGAGATCTGATGGCATTAAAGCATAACCCTTCATGGGCATATTAGATTAGATGGCATTAAAGCTTAACCCTTCTTTATATACGCAAATACAGTAATGTTAAAGTTTGAATGCTAATGCTAACTTTTAAATGCTAGCGATCTAATGCTAGTGCTAATATCAGGTCATTTTCATACTGTAAGTGTCCTCTATGATGTATATAAGATATAAGATGGCATTAAAGCATAACCCTTCATGGGAATATCAGATTAGATGGCATTAAAGCTTAACCCTTCTTGTATACATGCAAGTACAGTAAGTTTATGTTAGAATGCTAATGCTAACTTGCTAATGCTATCGATCTAATGCTAGTGCTAATTTCTGGTCATTTTCATACTGTATGTGTCCTTTATGATGGAAATAAGAGATCAGATGGCATGAAAGCATCACCTTTCATGGGATTATCAGATTAGATGGCATTAAAAGCTTAACCCTTCTTGTATACATGCAAGTACAGCAAGTTTAAGTTTGAATGCTAATGCTAACTTGCTAATGCTAGCGATCTAATGCTAGTGCTAATATCTCGTCATTTTCATACTGTACGTGTCCTCTATGATGGAAATAAGAGATCAAAAACGCATTAAAGCATAACCCTTCATGGGAATATCAGATTAAATGGCATTAAAGCTTAACCCTTCTTGTATACATGCAAATACAGCAAGTTTAAGTTTGAATGCTAATGCTAACTTGCTAATGCTAGCGATCTAATGCTAGTGCTAATATCTCATCATTTCATACTGTACGTGTCCTCTATGATGGAAATAAGAGAATAGATGGCAATTAAGCATAACCCTTCTTGTATACATGCAAGTACAGCAAGTTTAAGTTTGAATGCTAATGCTAACTTGCTAATGCTATCGATCTAATGCTAGTGATAATATCTGGTCATTTTTTACTGTATACGTGTCCTCTATGATGGAAATAAAAGATCAGATGGCATTAAAAGCATCACCCTTCATGGGCATATTAGATTAGATGGCATTAAAGCTTCATCCTTTTGTATACATGCAAGTACAGTAAGTTTAAAGTTTGAATGCTAATGCTAACTTGCTAATGCTAGCGATCTAATGCTAGTGCTAATATTTGGTCATTTTCATACTGTATGTGTCCTCTATAATGGAAATAATAGATCAGATGGCATTAAAGCATGAACCTTCATGGGTATATTAGATTAGATGGCATTAAAAACAACCCTTCTTGTATGAATGCAAATACAGCAATGTTAAAGTTTGAATTCTAATGCTAACTTGCTAATGCTAGCGATCTAATGCCAGTGCTAATATCTTGTCATTTTCATACTGTATGTGTCCTCTATGATGGAAATAAGAGATCAATGGCATTAAAGCATAACCCTTCATGGGCATATTAGATTAGATGGCATTAAAGCTTAACCCTTCTTTATATATACGCATACAGTTATGTTAAAGTTTGAATGCTAATGCTAACTTGCTAATGCTAGCGATCTAATGCTAGTGCTAATATCAGGTCATTTTCATACTGTATGTGTCCTCTGTGATGTATATAAGAGATCAGATGGCATTAAAGCATAACCCCTTCATGGGAATATCAGATTAGATGGCATTAAAGCTTAATCCTTCTTGTATACATGCAAGTACAGTAAGTTTAAGTTAGAATGCTAATGCTAACTTGCTAATGCTATCGATCTAATGCTAGTGCTTATTTCTGGTCATTTTCATACTGTATGTGTCCTTTATGATGGAAATAAAGAGATCAGATGGCATTAAAGCATCACCTTTCATGGGATTATCAGATTAGATGGCATTAAAAGCTTAACCCTTCTTGTATACATGCAAGTACAGCAAGTTTAAGTTTGAATGCTAATGCTAACTTGCTAATGCTATCGATCTAATGCTAGTGCTAATATCTGGTCATTTTCATACTGTACGTGTCCTCTAAATAAGAGATCAGATGGCATTAAAGCATAACCCTTCATGGAATATCAGATTAAATGGCATTAAAGCTTAACCCTTCTTGTATACATGCAAGTACAGCAAGTTTAAGTTTGAATGCTAATGCTAACTTGCTAATGCTATCGATCTAATGCTAGTGCTAATATCTGGTCATTTTCATACTGTCATGTCCTCTATGATGGAAATAAGAGAATGGCATTAAAAGATGGGCATATCAGATTAGATGGCATTAAAAACCCCTTCTTGTATACATGCAAGTACAGTAAAGTTTAAGTTTGAATGCTAATGCTAACTTGCTAATGCTAGCGATCTAATGCTAGTGCAAATATCTGGTCATTTTTCATGCTTTATGTGTCCTCTATAATGGAAATAAGAAATCAGATGGCATTAAAAAAGCATCACCTTCATGGGCATATTACATTAGATGGCATTAAAGCAACCCTTCTAACCCTATTTATGCAAATACAGCAATATTAAAGTTTGAATGCAAATGCTTATAACTTTAAATGCTAAGCGAATTTCAATGCTAAAGCTGCGATCTAATGCTTGATCAGTTCATTTTCATACTGTCCGTGTCTCTATAATGTAATAAGAGATCAGATGGCATTAAAGCATCACCCTTCATGGGAATATCAGATTAGATGGCATTAAAGCTTAACCCTTCTTGTATAAATGCAAATACAGCAATGTTTAAGTTTGAATGCTAATGCTAACTTGCTAATGCTAGCGATCTAATGCTAGTGCTAATTTCTGGTCATTTCATACTTTATGTGTCCTTTATGATTGAAAATAAGAATCAGATGGCATTAAAGCATCACCCTTCATGGGATTATTAGATTAGATGGCATTAAAACTTCACCCTTCTTTATACATGCAAGTACAGCAAGTTAAAGTTTGAATGCTAATGCTAACTTGCTAATGCTAGCGATCTAATGCTAGTGCTAATATCAGGTCATTTTCATACTGTACGTTTCCTCTATGATGTAATAAAGAATCAGATGGCATTAAAGCATAACCCTTCATGGGAATATCAGATTAGATGGCATTAAAGCTTTACCCTTCTTTATACATGCAAGTACAGCAATTTTAAGTTTGAATGCTAATGCTAACTTGCTAATGCTAGCGATCTAATGCTAGTGCTAATATCAAGGTCATTTTCATACTGTATGTGTCCTTTATGATGTAAATAAGAGATCAGATGGCATTAAAGCATAACCCTTCATGGGATTATCCAGATTAGATGGCATTAAAGCTTAACCCTTCTTGTATACATGCAAATACAGGAATGTTAAAGTTTGAATGCTAATGCTAACTTGCTAATGCTAGCGATCTAATGCTAGTGCTAATATCAGGTCATTTTTCATACTGTAAATTGTCCTATATGATATAAAGAGATCAGATGGCATTAAAGCATGGCATGGGAATATCAGATTAGATGGCATTAAAGTTAACCTTCTTGTATACATGCAAGTACAGCAAGTTTAAGTTTGAATGCTAATGCTAACTTGCTAATGCTATCGATCTAATGCTAGTGCTAATTTCTGGTCATTTTCATACTAGATGTGTCCTCTATGATGGATATAAGATATAAGATGGCATTAAAGCATAACCCTTCATGGGATATCAGATTAGATGGCATTAAAAAATCCCTTTTGTATACATGCAAGTACAGCAAGTTTAAGTTTGAATGCTAATGCTAACTTGCTAATGCTAGCGATCTCATGCTAGTGCTAATATCTGGGCATTTTCTATACTGTATTTGTCCTCTATGATGGAAATAAAGATCAGATGGCATTAAAGCATCACCTTTCATGGGTATATTAGATTAGATGGCATTAAACCTTCACCCTTCTTATATAAATGCAAATACAGCAATGTTAAAGTTTGAATGCTAATGCTAACTTGCTAATGCTAGCGATCTAATGCTAGTGCTAATTTCTGGTCATTTTCATACTGTATGTGTCCTTTATGATTGAAATAAGAGATCAGATGGCATTAAAGCATCACCTTTCATGGGAATATGAGATTAGATGGCATTAAAGCTTAACCCTTCTTTATATACGCAAATACAATGTTAAGTTTGAATGCTAATGCTAACTTTGCTGATGCATAGCGATCTAATGCTAGTGCTAATATCTAGGTCATTTTCATACTGTACGTGTCCTCTATGATGTAAATAAGAGATCTAATGGCATTAAAGCATAACCCTTCATGGGAATATCAGATTAGATTGCATTAAAGCTTAACCCTTCTTGTATACATGCAAGTACAGTAAGTTTAAGTTTGAATGCTAATGCTAACTTGCTAATGCTAGCGATCTAATGCTAGTGCTAATATCTGGTCATTTTCATACTGTATGTCCTCTATGATGGAAATAAGAGATCAGATGGCATTAAAGCATAACCCTTCATGGAATATCAGATTAGATGGCATTAAAGCTTAACCCTTCTTGTATAAATAAAAATACAGTAAGTTTAAGTTTGAATGCTAATGCTAACTTGCTAATGCCAGCGATCTAATGCTAGTGCTAATTTCAGGTCATTTTCATACTGTATGTGTCCTTTATGATGGAAATAAGAGATCAGATGGCATTAAAGCATCACCCTTCATGGGGATTATCAGATTAGATGGCATTAAACTTAACCCTTCTTTATATACGGAAATACAGCAATGTTTAAGTTTGAATGCTAATGCTAACTTGCTAATGCTAGCGATCTAATGCTAGTGCTAATTTTGGTCATTTTCATACTGTATGTGTCCTCTATAATGAAATAAGAGATCAGATGGCATTAAAGCATCACCCTTCATGGGAATATCAGATTAGATGGCATTAAAATCTTAACCCTTCTTGTATACATGCAAAATACAGCAATGTTAAGTTTGAATGCTAATGCTAACTTTCTAATGCTAGCGATCTAATGCTAGTGCTAATATCTTGGTCATTTTCATACTGTACGTGTCCTCTATGATGGAAATAAGAGATCAGATGGCATTAAAGCATAACCCTTCATGGGATTATTAGATTAGATGGCATTAAAGCTTAACCCTTCTTGTATAAATGCAAGTACAGCAAATGTTAAAGTTTGAATGCTAATGCTAACTTGCTAATGCTAGCGATCTAATGCTAGTGCTAATATCAGGTCATTTTCATACTGTTTTGTCCTCTATTATGTATATAAGAGATCAGATGGCATTAAAGCATAACCCTTCATGGGAATATCAGATTAGATGGCATTAAAGCTTAACCCTTCTTGTATACATGCAAGTACAGTAATGTTTAAGTTAGAATGCTAATGCTAACTTGCTAATGCTATCGATCTAATGCTAGTGCTTATTTCCAGGTCATTTTTCATACTGTATGTGTCCTTTATGATGGATATAAGAGATCAGATGGCATTAAAGCATCACCTTTCATGGGATTATCAGATTAGATGGCATTAAAGCTTAACCCTTCTTGTATACATGCAAGTACAGCAAGTTTAATTTGAATGCTAATGCTAACTTGCTAATGCTAGCGATCTAATGCTAGTGCTAATATCTCGTCATTTTCATACTGTACGTGTCTCTATGATGGAAATAAGAGATCAGATGGCATTAAAAGCATAACCCTTCTTGTATACATGCAAGTACAGCAAGTTTAAGTTTGAATGCTAATGCTAACTTGCTAATGCTATCGATCTAATGCTAGTGCTAATATCTGGTCATTTTCATACTGCACGTGTCCTCTATGATGGATAAAGAGAAGATGGCATTAAAGCATAACCCTTCATGGGAATATCAGATTAGATGGCATTAAAGCTTAACCCTTCTTGTATACATGCAAGTACAGTAAGTTTAAGTTTGAATGCTAATGCTAACTTTATGATGCTAGCGATCTAATGCTAGTGCTAATATCAGGTCATTTTCATATTATGCGTGTCCTCTATAATGGAAATAAGAGATCAGATGGCATTAAAGCATCACCCTTCATGGGTATATTAGATTAGATGGCATTAAAAAACTAACCCTTCTTGTATAAATGCAAGTACAGCAATTTAAAGTTTGAATGCTAATGCTTACTTGCTAATGCTATCGATCTAATGCTAGTGCTAATATCTCGTCATTTTCAGACTGTACATGATGTCCTCTATGATGGGAATATCAGATTAGATGGCATTAAAGCATAACCCTTTTGTATACATGCAAGTACAGCAAGTTTAAGTTTGAATGCTAATGCTAACGCTAATGCTAGCGATCTAATGCTAGTGCTAATATCTGGTCATTTTCATATAATTTTTGTGTCCTCTATAATGGATATAAGAGATCAGATGGCATTAAGCATAACCCTTCATGGGCATATTAGATTAGATGGCATTAAAGCTTCCATTTTTTGTATACATGCAAGTACAGCAAGTTTAAGTTTGAATGCTAATGCTAACTTGCTAATGCTAGCGATCTAATGCTAGTGCTAATATTTTCATATTATCCATTGTCATTTTCATACTGTATGCGTGTCCTCTATAATGGAAATAAGAGATCAGATGGCATTAAAGCATCACCCTTCATGGGTATTATTAGATTAGATGGCAATAAAAAGCATAACCCTTCTTGTATAAATGCAATACAGCAATTTTAAAGTTTGAATGCTAATGCTAACTTGCTAATGCTAGCGATCTAATGCTAGTGCTAATTTCTGGTCATTTTCATACTGTACGTGTCCTCTATGATTGATATAAAGAGATCAGATGGCATTAAAGCATAACCTTTCATGGGATATTAGATTAGATGGCATTAAAGCTTAACCCTTTTGTTTATATGCAAATACAGCAATGTTTAAGTTTGAATGCTAATGCTAACTTGCTAATGCTAGCGATCTAATGCTAGTGCTAATATCTGGTCATTTTCATACTGTACGTGTCCTCTATAATGGAAATAAGAGATCAGATGGCATTAAAGCATCACCCTTCATGGGCATATTAGATTAGATGGCATTAAAGCTTAACCCTTCTTGTATAAATGCAAATACAGCAAAGTTAAAGTTTGAATGCTAATGCTAACTTGCTAATGCTAGCGATCTAATGCTAGTGCTAATTTCTGTTCATTTTTCATACTGTATGTGTCCTCTATGATTGAAATAAGAGATCAGATGGCATTAAAGCATCACCTTTCATGGGATATTAGATTAGATGGCATTAAAGCTTAACCCTTCTTTATATATGCAAATACAGGAATGTTAAAGTTTGAATGCAAATGCTAACTTGCTAATGCTAGCGATCTAATGCTAGTGCTAATATCAGGTCATTTCATACTGTATGTGTCCTTTATACTGTATATAAGAGATCAGATGGCATTAAAGCATAACCCTTCATGGGAATATCGAGATTAGATGGCATTAAAGCTTTACCCTTCTTTATACATGCAAATACAGCAAGTTTAAGTTTGAATGCTAAAGCTAACTTTGCTAATGCTAGCGATCTAATGCTAGTGCTAATTTCTGGTCATTTTCATACTGTATTTGTCCTTTATAATGGAAATAAGATCAGATGGCATTAAAGCATCACCCCTTCATGGGATTATTAGATTAGATGGCAATAAAGCTTAACCCTTCTTTATAAATGCAAATACAGCAATGTTTAAAATTTGAATGCTAATGCTAACTTGCTAATGCTAGCATCTAATGCTAGTGCTAATTTCTGGTCATTTTTCATACTGTATATGTCCTTCAATTGAAATAAGAGATCAGATGGCATTAAAGCATCACCTTTCATGGGATTATTAGATTAGATGGCATTAAAGCTTAACCCTTCTTTATATGCAAATACAGCAATGTTAAAGTTTGAATGCTAATGCTAACTTGCTAATGCTAAAGGATCTAATGCTAGTGCTAATATCCTGGTCATTTTTCATAATGCACGTGTCCTCTATGATAAAAGAGATCAGATGGCATTAAAAGCTTAACCCTTCATGGGAATATCAGATTAGATGGCATTGAAGCTTTAACCCTTCTTGTATACATGCAAGTACAGTAAGTTTAAGTTTGAATGCTAATGCTAACTTGCTAATGCTAGGATCTAATGCTAGTGCTAATTTCTGGTCATTTTTCATACTGTATGTGTCCTTTATGATGGAAATAAGAGATCAGATGGCATTAAAGCATCACCCCTTTCATGGGATTATGAGATTAGATGGCATTAAAGCTTAACCCTTCTTTATATACGCAAATACAGCAATGTTAAAGTTTGAATGCAAATGCCCTTTGCTAATGCTAGCGATCTAATGCTAGTACTAATATCAGGTCATTTTCATAATGTAATTTGTCCTCTATGATGTATATAAGAGATCAGATGGCATTAAAGCATAACCCTTCATGGGAATATCAGATTAGATGGCATTAAACCTTAACCCTTCTTTATACATGCAAGTACAGCAAGTTTAAGTTTGAATACTAATGCTAACTTGCTAATGCTAGCGATCTAATGCTAGTGCTAATTTCAGGTCATTTTTTATACTGTATTTGTCCTCTATGATTGAAATAAAAAGAGATCAGATGGCATTAAAGCATCACCTTTCATGGGATTATGAGATTAGATGGCATTAAACCTTAACCCTTCTTTATATATCCAAATACAGCAATGTGAAAGTTTGAATGCTAATGCTAACTTTTACTAATTTAAGCGATCTAATGCTAGTGCTAATATAAAGGTCATTTTCATACTGTATTTGTCCTCTATGATTGAAATAAGAGATCAGATGGCATTAAAGCATCACCCTTCATGGGATTATGAGATTAGATGGCATTAAACCTTAACCCTTCTTTATATAATGAAATACAGCAATGTTGAAAGTTTGAATGCTAATGCTAACTTGCTAATGCTAGTGATCTAATGCTAGTGCTAATATCAGGTCATTTTTCATACTGTACGTGTCCTCTATGATGTATATAAGAGATAAGATGGCATTAAAAGCATAACCCTTCATGGGAATATCAGAATAGATGGCATTAAATCTTAACCCTTCTTGTATACATGCAAGTACAGTAAGTTTAAGTTTGAATGCTAATGCTAACTTGCTGATGCTAGCGATTTAATGCTAGTGCTAATATCTTGTCATTTTCATACTGTATGTGTCCTCAATGATGGAAATAAGAGATCTGATGGCATTTTAAAGCATCACCTTCATGGGATTATTAGATTAGATGGCATTAAAGCTAAACCCTTCTTTATATACGCAAATACAACAGATGTTAAAGTTTGAATGCTAATGCTAACTTGCTAATGCTAGCGATCTAATGCTAGTGCTAATATCAGGTCATTTTCATACTGTACGTGTCCTCTATGATGTATATAAGAGATAAGATGGCATTAAAGCATAACCCTTCATGGGAATATCAGATTAGATGGCATTAAAGCTTAACCCTTCTTGTATACATGCAAGTACAGTAAGTTTAAGTTTGAATGCTAATGTTATTTTGCTAATGCTAGCGATCTAATGCTAGTGCTAATTTCTGGTCATTTTCATACTGTATGTGTCCTTTATGATGGAAATAAGAGATCAGATGGCATTAAAGCATCACCTTCATGGGATTATCAGATTAGATGGCATTAAAAGTTAACCCTTCTTGTATACATGCAAAATACAGCAAGTTTAATTTGAATGCTAATGCTAACTTGCTAATGCTAGCGATCTAATGCTAGTGCTAATATCTGGTCATTTTCATATTGTACGTGTCCTCTATGATGGAAATAAGATCAGATGGCATTAAAGCATAACCCTTTCATGGGAATATGATATTAGATGGCATTAAAACTTAACCCTTCTTGTATAAATGCGAATACAGCAATGTTAAAGTTTGAATGCTAATGCTAACTTGCTAATGCTAGCGATCTAATGCTAGTGCTAATATCAGGTCATTTTCATACTGTACGTGTCTCTCTATGATGTATATGAGAGATCAGATGGCATTTAAGCATAACCCTTCATGGGAATATCAGATTAGATGGCATTAAAGCTTAACCCTTCTTGTATACATGCAAGTACAGCAAGTTTAAGTTTGAATGCTAATGCTAACTTGCTAATGCTAGCGATCTAATGCTAGTGCTAATTTCTGGTCATTTTTCATACTGTATGTGTCCTTTATGATTGAAATAAGAGATCAGATGGCATTAAAGCATCACCTTCATGGGATTATGAGATTAGATGGCATTAAAAGTTAACCCTTTTTTATACATGCAAAATACAGCAATGTTTAAGTTTGAATGCTAATGCTAACTTGCTAATGCTAGCGATCTAATGCTAGTGCTAATATCTGGTCATTTTCATACTGTATGTCCTCTATGATTGTAAATAAAGAGATCAGATGGCATTAAAGCATAACCCTTCATGGGATTATCAGATTAGATGGGCATTAAAGCAACCCTTCTTGTATACATGCAAGTACAAATGTTAATGCTAAGTTTAAGTTTGAATGCTAATATCGCGTGATAACTGCATTACGTAATGATGGAAATAGCGATCTAATGCTATCCCTAATATCTGGTCATTTTCATACTGTATGCGTGTCAATTTATGATTGAAATAAGAATCAGATGGCATAAAGCATAACCTTTCTTCATGGGATTATACTGTAGATTAGATGGCATTAAACCTTAACCCTTCTTTATATATTAGATTAGAAGGCAGCAAAGTTTAAGTTTGAATGCTAATGTTGTTTTGCTAATGCTAGTGCTAATATCAGGTCATTTTTCATACAATGTCCCTATGATGTATATAAGAGATCAGATGGCATTAAAGCATCCCTTCATGGGAATTCAGATTAGATGACATTAAAAGTCCCTTCATACTATACAGCAAGTTTAAGTTTGAATGCTATGCTAACTTGCTAATGCTATCGATAATGCTAGTGCTTATTTGTGGTCATTTTCATACTGTATGTGTCCTTTATGATGGAAATAAGAGATCAGATGGCATTAAAGCATCACCTTCATGGGAATATCAGATTAGATGGCATTAAAGCTTAACCCTTCTTGTATACATGCAAGTACAGCAAGTTTAAGTTTGAATGCTAATGCTAACTTGCTAATGCTAGCGACATCTAATGCTAAATATCTGGTCATTTTCATACTGTATGTGTCCTCTCATTGGAAATAAGAGAATCAGATGGCATTAAAGCATCACCCTTCATGGGCATGGAAATAAAGCAAGTTTAAGTTTGAATGCTAATGCAACTTAAATGTTAGCGATCTAATGCCCTTCATTTTCATATTATATTATGATGGCATTAAAGCATTAAGGCATGGCTTTAAATCATAACCCTTCAGATAAAGATTAGATGGCATTAAAACTTAACCCTTATACATGCAAATACAGCAATGTTAAAGTTTGAATGCTAATGCTAACTTGCTAATGCTAGCGACCTAATGCTAGTGCTAATATCAGGTCATTTTCATACTATACGTGTCCTCTATGATGTATTGAAGAGATCAGATGGCATTAAAGCATAACCCTTCATGGGGAATATCCTCTAGGCATTAAAAAGCCCATTATGATGTATAAGAAGTCAGATGGCATGAATGCTAATGCTAACTTACACCTTTCAATGCTAGGCATTATCAGATTTTTCATACTGTATGGTTTAATTGTTTGAATAAGAGATCAGATGGCATGAATATCCTCATACATTAGATTGCATTTCAAGTACATAAATAGCACAGCATTGTTTAAGTTTGAATGCTAATGCTAACTTCTGGTCATAGGCATATCTAATGCTAGTGCTAATATCTCGTCATTTTCATACTGGCATGTCCTCTATGATGGAAATAAGAGATCAAGATGGCATTAAAGCATAACCCTTCATGGGCATATCAAATTAGATGGCATTAAAGCTTAACCCTTCTTGTATACATGCAAATACAGCAATGTTTAAGTTTGAATGCTAATGCTAACTTGCTAATGCTAGCGATCTAATGCTAGTGCTAATATCTGGTCATTTTCATACTGTATGTGTCCTCTATGATGTGATAAGAGATCAGATGGCATTAAAGCATAACCCTTCATGGGAATTATTAGATGGCATTAAAGCCCCTTCTTGTATACATGCAAATACAGTAATGTTTAAGTTTTGAATGCTAATGCTAACTTGCTAATGCTATCGATCTAATGCTAGTGCTAATTTCTGGTCATTTCATACTGTATGTGTCCTTCATGATGGAAATAAAATCAGATGGCATTAAACCATCACCTTTCATGGGATTATCAGATTAGATGGCATTAAAGCTTAACCCTTCTTTTTATATACATGCAAGTACAGCAAGTTTAAGTTTGAATGCTAATGCTAACTTGCTGATGCTAGCGATTTAATGCTAGTGCTAATATCTTGTCATTTTCATGCATTATGTGTCCTCAATGATGGAAATAAGAGATCAGATGGCATTAAAGCATATCCCTTCATGGGCATAATATTAGATTAGATGGCATTAAAACTTCACACTTCTTGTATGAATGCAAGAACAGCAATGTTTAAGTTTGAATGCTAATGCTAACTTGCTGATGCTAGCGATCTAATGCTAGTGCTAATATCAGGTCATTTTCATACAGCACGTGTCCTCTATGATGGAATAAGAGATCAGATGGCATTAAAGCATATCCCTTCATGGGCATATTAGATTAGATTGCATTAAAAACTTCACCCTTCTTGTATACTTGCAAGTACTGCAATGTTTAAGTTTGAATGCTAAAGCTAACTTGCTAATGCTAGCGATCTAATGCTAGTGCTAATATCAGGTCATTTTCATACTGTACGTGTCCTCTATGATGTATATAAGAGATCAGATGGCATTAAGCATAACCCTTCATGGGAATATCAGATTAGATGGCATTAAAGCTTAACCCTTCTTGTATACATGCAAGTACAGTAAGTTTAAGTTTGAATGCTAATGCTAACTTGCTAATGCTATCGATCTAATGCTAGTGCTAATTTCTGCTCATTTTCATACTGTATGTGTCCTTTATGATGGAAATAAGAGATCAGATGGCATTAAAGCATCACCTTTTATGGGATTATCAGATTAGATGGCATTAAAAACTTAACCCTTCTTGTATACATGCAAGTACAGAAAGTTTAAGTTTGAATGCTAATGCTCACTTGCTAATGCTAGCGATCTAATGCTTGTGCTAATATCTCATCATTTTCATACTGCACGTGTCCTCTATGATGGAAATAAGAGATCAGATGGCATTAAAGCATAACCCTTCTTGTATACATGCAAGTACAGCAAGTTTAAGTTTGAATGCTAATGCTAACTTGCTAATGCTATCGATCTAATGCTAGTGCTAATATCTGGTCATTTTCATACTGTAATGTGTCCTCTATGATGGATATAAGAAATCAGATGGCATTAAAGCATAACCCTTCATGGGCATATTAGATTAGATGGCATTAAAGCTTTACCCTTCTTGTACACATGCAAGTACAGCAAGTTTAAGTTTGAATACTAATGCTAACTTGCTAATGCTAGCGGTCTAATGCTAGTGCTAATATCTGGTCATTTTCATACTGTATGTGTCCTCTATAATGGAAATAAGAGATCAGATGGCATTAAAGCATAACCCTTCATGGGCATATTACATTAGATGGCATTAAAACTTAATCTTCTTGTATAAATGCAAATACAGCAATGTTAAAGTTTGAATGCTAATGCTAACTTGCTAATGCTAGCGATCTAATGCTAGTGCTAATATCAGGTCATTTTCATACTGTACGTGTCCTCTATAATGGAAATAATAGATCAGATGGCATTAAAGCATAACCCTTCATGGGGGAATATTAGATTAGATGGCATTAAAACTTAACCCTTTCTTGTATAAATGCAAATACAGTAAGTTTAAGTTTGAATGCTAATGCTAACTTGCTAATGCTAGCGATCTAATGCTAGTGCTAATATCAGGTCATTTTCATACTGTATGTGTCCTCTATGATGTATATAAGAGATCAGATGGCATTAAAAGCATAACCCTTCATGGGAATATCAGATTAGATGGCATTAAAGCTTAACCCTTCTTGTATACATGCAAGTACAGTAAGTTTAAGTTTGAATGCTAATGCTAACTTGCTAATGCTAGCGATCTAATGCTAGTGCTAATTTCAGGTCATTTTCATACTGTATGTGTCCTCTATGATGGAAATAAGAGATCAGATGGCATTAAAGCATAACCCTTCATGGGCATATTAGATTAGATGGCATTAAAGCTTAACCCTTCTTTTTATACAATGCAAATACAGCAATGTTAAAGTTTGAATGCTAATGCTAACTTGCAAATGCTAGCGATCTAATGCTAGTGCTAATATCAGGTCATTTTCATACTGCGTGTCCTCTATGATGTAAATAAGAGATCAGATGGCATTAAAGCATAACCCTTCATGGGCAATATCAGATTAGATGGCATTAAAGTTTAACCCTTCTTGTATACATGCAAAGTACAGCAAGTTTGAGTTTGAATGCTAATGCTAACTTGCTAATGCTATCGATCTAATGCTAGTGCTAATTTCTGGTCATTTTCATACTGTATGTGTCCTTCATGATGGAAATAAGAGATCAGATGGCATTAAACCATCACCCTTCATGGGATTATCAGATTAGATGGCATTAAAGCTTAACCCTTCTTGTATACATGCAAGTACAGCAAGTTTAAGTTTGAATGCTAATGCTAACTTGCTGATGCTATCGATTTAATGCTAGTGCTAATATCTTGTCATTTTCATACTGTATGTGTCCTCTATGATGGAAATAAGAGATCAGATGGCATTAAAGCATATCCCTTCATGGGCATATTAGATTAGATGGCATTAAAAAGCTTAACCCTTCTTGTATAAATGCAAATACAGCAATGTTTAAGTTTGAATGCTAATGCTAACTTGCTAATGCTAGCGATCTAATGCTAGTGCTAATATCAGGTCATTTTCATACTGTACGTGTCCTCTATGATGTATATATATAAAGAGATCAGATGGCATTAAAGCATAACCCTTCATGGGAATATCAGATTAGATGGCATTAAAGCAGATTTAACCCTTCTTTTAGATGGCATTAAAGCATTCAAGTAAAAACAGCAATGTTAAAGTTTGAATGCTAATGCTAACTTGCTAATGCTAGCGATCTAATGCTAGTGCTAATATCAGGTCATTTTCAAACTGTATGTGTGTCCTATGATGTATATAAGAGATAAGATGGCATCAAAGCATAACCCTTCATGGGAATATCAGATTAGATGGCATTAAAGCTTAACCCTTCTTGTATACATGCAAGTACAGTAAGTTTAAGTTTGAATGCTAATGCTAACTTGCTAATGCTATCGATTTAATGCTAGTGCTTATTTGTGGTCATTTTCATACTGTATGTGTCCTTTTATGATGGAAATAAGAGATCAGATGTCATTAAAGCATCACCTTTTCATGGGATTATCAGATTAGATGGCATTAAAAGCTTAACCCTTCTTGTATACATGCAAGTACAGCAAGTTTAAGTTTGAATGCTAATGCTAACTTGCTAATGCTAGCGATCTAATGCTAGTGCTAATATCTGGTCATTTTCATACTGTACGTGTCCTCTATGATGGATATAAGAGAGAAGATGGCATTAAAGCATAACCCTTCATGGGAATATCAGATTAGATGGCATTAAAGCTTAACCCTTCTGGTATACATGCAAGTACATTAAGTTTAAGTTTGAATGCTAATGCTATTTTGCTAATGCTAGCGATCTAATGCTTGTGCTAATATCTGGTCATTTTCATACTTTATGTGTCCTCTATAATGGAAATAAGAGATCAGATGGCATTAAAGCATCACCCTTCATGGGCATATTAGATTAGATGGCATTAAAGCTTCATCCTTTTTGTATACATGCAAGTACAGCAAGTTTAAGTTTGAATGCTAATGCTAACTTGCTAATGCTAGCGATCTAATGCTAGTGCTAATATCAGGTCATTTTCATACTGTACGTGTCCTCGAAAATGGAAATAAGAGATCAGATGGCATTAAAGCATAACCCTTCATGGGAATATTAGATTAGATGGCATTAAAGCTTAACCCTTCTTGTATAAATGCAAATACAGCAATGTTAAATTTTGAATGCTAATGCTAACTTGCTAATGCTAGCGATCTAATGCTAGTGCCAATATCAGGTCATTTTCATACTGTACGTGTCCTCTATGATGTATATAAGAGATCAGACGGCATTAAAGCATAACCCTTCATGGGAATATCAGATGAGATGGCATTAAAGCTTAACCCTTCTTGTATACATGCAAGTACAGCAAGTTTAAGTTTGAATGCTAATGCTAAATTGCTAATGCTAGCGATCTAATGCTAGTGCTAATTTCTGGTCATTTTCATACTGTATGTGTCCTTTATGATTGAAATAAGAGATCAGATGGCATTAAAGCATCACCTTTCATGGGATTATCAGATTAGATGCCATTAAAGCTTCACCCTTCTTGTATACATGCAAGTACAGCAAGTTTAAGTTTGAATGCTAATGCTAACTTGCTGATGCTAGCGATTTAATGCTAGTGCTAATATCTTGTCATTTTCGTACAGTACGTGTCCTCTATGATGGAATAAGAGATCAGATGGCATTAAAGCATATCCCTTCATGGGCATATTAGATTAGATTGCATTAAAGCTTCACCCTTCTTGTATACTTGTAAGTACTGCAATGTTTAAGTTTGAATGCTAAAGCTAACTTGCTAATGCTAGCGATCTAATGCTAGTGCTAATATCAGGTCATTTTCATACTGTACGTGTCCTCTATGATGTATATAAGAGATCAGATGGCATTAAAGCATAACCCTTCATGGGAATATCAGATTAGATGGCATTAAAGCTTAACCCTTCTTGTATAAATGCAAATACAGCAATGTTAAAGTTTGAATGCTAATGCTAACTTGCTGATGCTAGCGATCTAATGCTAGTGCTAATATCAGGTAATTTTCATACTGTACGTGTCCTCTATGATGTATATAAGAGATCAGATGGCATTAAAGCATAACCCTTCATGGGAATATCAGATTAGATGCCATTAAATCTTAACTCTTCTTGTATACATACAAGTACAACAAGTTTAAGTTTGAATTCTAATGCTAACTTGCTGATGCTAGCGATTTAATGCTAGTGCTAATATCTTGTCATTTTCATGTATTACGTGTCCTCAATGATGGAAATAAGAGATCAGATGGCATTAAAGCATATCCCTTCATGGGCATATTAGATTAGGTGGCATTAAAGCTTCACACTTCTTGTATACTTGCAAGTACTGCAATGTTTAAGTTTGAATCCTAATGCTAACTTGCTAATGCTAGCGATCTAATGCTAGTGCTAATATCAGGTCATTTTCATACTGTACGTGTCCTCTATGATGTATATAAGAGATCAGATGGCATTAAAGCATAACCCTTCATGGGAATATCAGATTAGATGGCATTAAAGCTTAACCCTTCTTTATATACGCAAAAACAGCAATGTTAAAGTTTGAATGCTAATGCTAACTTGCTAATGCTAGCGATCTAATGCTAGTGCTAATATCAGGTCATTTTCAAACTGTACGTGTCCTCTATGATGTATATAAGAGATAAGATGGCATCAAAGCATAACCCTTCATGGGAATATCAGATTAGATGTCATTAAAGCTTAACCCTTCTTGTATACATGCAAGTACAGTAAGTTTAAGTTAGAATGCTAATGCTAACTTGCTAATGCTATCGATTTAATGCTAGTGCTTATTTGTGGTCATTTTCATACTGTATGTGTCCTTTATGATGGAAATAAGAGATCAGATGTCATTAAAGCATCACCTTTCATGGGATTATCAGATTAGATGGCATTAAAGCTTAACCCTTCTTGTATACATGCAAGTACAGCAAGTTTAAGTTGAATGCTAATGCTAACTTGCTAATGCTAGCGATCTAATGCTAGTGCTAATATCTGGTCATTTTCATACTGTACGTGTCCTCTATGATGGATATAAGAGAGAAGATGGCATTAAAGCATAACCCTTCATGGGAATATCAGATTAGATGGCATTAAAGCTTAACCCTTCTGGTATACATGCAAGTACATTAAGTTTAAGTTTGAATGCTAATGCTATTTTGCTAATGCTAGCGATCTAATGCTTGTGCTAATATCTGGTAATTTTCATACTTTATGTGTCCTCTATAATGGAAATAAGAGATCAGATGGCATTAAAGCATCACCCTTCATGGGCATATTAGATTAGATGGCATTAAAGCTTCATCCTTTTTGTATACATGCAAGTACAGCAAGTTTAAGTTTGAATGCTAATGCTAACTTGCTAATGCTAGCGATCTAATGCTAGTGCTAATATCAGGTCATTTTCATACTGTACGTGTCCTCGAAAATGGAAATAAGAGATCAGATGGCATTAAAGCATAACCCTTCATGGGAATATTAGATTAGATGGCATTAAAGCTTAACCCTTCTTGTATAAATGCAAATACAGCAATGTTAAATTTTGAATGCTAATGCTAACTTGCTAATGCTAGCGATCTAATGCTAGTGCCAATATCAGGTCATTTTCATACTGTACGTGTCCTCTATGATGTATATAAGAGATCAGATGGCATTAAAGCATAACCCTTCATGGGAATATCAGATGAGATGGCATTAAAAGCTTAACCCTTCTTGTATACATGCAAGTACAGCAAGTTTAAGTTTGAATGCTAATGCTAAATTGCTAATGCTAGCGATCTAATGCTAGTGCTAATTTCTGGTCATTTTCATACTGTATGTGTCCTTTATGATTGAAATAAGAGATCAGATGGCATTAAAGCATCACCTTTCATGGGATTATCAGATTAGATGGCATTAAAGCTTCACCCTTCTTGTATACATGCAAAATACAGCAAGTTTAAGTTTGAATGCTAATGCTAACTTGCTGATGCTAGCGATTTAATGCTAGTGCTAATATCTTGTCATTTTCGTACAGTACGTGTCCTCTATGATGGAATAAGAGATCAGATGGCATTAAAGCATATCCCTTCATGGGCATATTAGATTAGATTGCATTAAAGCTTCACCCTTCTTGTATACATGCAAGTACTGCAATGTTTAAGTTTGAATGCTAATGCTAACTTGCTAATGCTAGCGATCTAATGCTAGTGCTAATATCTGGTCATTTTCATACTGTGCGTGTCCTCTATGATGTATATAAGAGATCAGATGGCATTAAAGCATAACCCTTCATGGGAATATCAGATTAGATGGCATTAAAGCTTAACCCTTCTTGTATACATGCAAAGTACAGTAAGTTTAAGTTTGAATGCTAATGCTAACTTGCTAATGCTAGCGATCTAATGCTAGTGCTAATTTCTGGTCATTTTCATACTGTATGTGTCCTCTATGATGGAAATAAGAGATCAGATGGCATTAAAGCATCACCCGCATGGGATTATCAGGGCATGGCATTAGATTCTTGATACATGCAAGTTAAAAGTTTGAATGCTAACTCCTTCTTGTATACATGCAAATACAGTGCTAATATTTAAGTTTGAATGCTAATGCTAACCTCTATGATGGATGCTAGAGATCAAATCTAATGCTAGTGCTTCATGGGCATATTAGGTTAGATTTTCTTACTGTTCTTGTATCCTCTAAGTATGGAAATTTAAGTTTGAATCAGATGGCATTAATGCTATAATATCCATTTTCATGGGTCCTCTTTATGGAAATAAGATTAGATGGCATTAAAGCATAACCCTTCATGTATAGATTAGATGGCAAAAGCTACATAAATGCAAATACAGCAATGTTTGAATGCTAATGCTAACTTGCTAATGCTAGCGATCTAATGCTAGTGCTAATATCAGGTCATTTTCATACTGTATGTGTCCTCTATGATTGAAATAAGAGATCAGATGGCATTAAAGCATAACCCTTCATGGGAATATCAGATTAGATGGCATTAAAGCTTAACCCTTCTTGTATACATGCAAATACAGCAATGTTTAAGTTTGAATGCTAATGCTAACTTGCTAATGCTAGCGATCTAATGCTAGTGCTAATTTCAGGTCATTTTCATACTGTATGTGTCCTTTATGATTGAAATAAAGAGATCAGATGGCATTAAAGCATATCCTTTCATGGGATTATGAGATTAGATGGCATTAAAAAGCTTAACCCTTCTTGTATACATGCAAATACAGCAAGTTTAAGTTTGAATGCTAATGCTAACTTGCTAATGCTAGCGATCTAATGCTAGTGCTAATATCTTGTCATTTTCATACTGTACGTGTCCTCTATGATGGAAATAAGAGATCAGATGGCATTAAAGCATCCCTTCATGGGATTATCAGATTAGATGGCATTAAAGCTAACCCTTCTTGTATACATGCAAATACAGCAATGTTTAAGTTTGAATGCTAATGCTAACTTGCTAATGCTAGCGATCTAATGCTAGTGCTAATATCTTGTCATTTTCATACTGTACGTGTCCTCTATGATGGAAATAAAGAGATCAGATGGCATTAAAGCATAACCCTTCATGGGCATATTAGATTAGATGGCATTAAAGCTTCACCCTTCTTGTATACATGCAAATACAGCAATGTTTAAGTTTGAATGCTAATGCTAACTTGCTAATGCTAGTGATCTAATGCTAGTGCTAATATCAGGTCATTTTCATACTGTACGTGTCCTCTATAATGGAAATAAGAGATCAGATGGCATTAAAGCATAACCCTTCATGGGATTATCAGATTAGATGGCATTAAAGCTTAACCCTTCTTGTATACATGCAAGTACAGCAAGTTTAAGTTTGAATGCTAATGCTAACTTGCTAATGCTAGCGATCTAATGCTAGTGCTAATATCTTGTCATTTTCATACTGTACGTGTCCTCTATGATGGAAATAAGAGATCAGATGGCATTAAAGCATATCCCTTCATGGGCATATTAGATTAGATGGCATTAAAGCTTAACCTTCTTGTATAAATGCAAATACAGCAATGTTTAAGTTTGAATGCTAATGCTAACTTGCTAATGCTAGCGATCTAATGCTAGTGCTAATATCAGGTCATTTTCATACTGTACGTGTCCTCTATGATGTATATAAGAGATCAGATGGCATTAAAGCATAACCCTTCATGGGAATATCAGATTAGATGGCATTAAAGCTTAACCCTTCTTGTATACATGCAACAGCAGCAAGTTTAAAGTTTGAATGCTAATGCTAACTTGCTAATGCTAGCGATCTAATGCTAGTGCTAATATCTCATCATTTTCATACTGTATGTGTCCTCTATGATGGAAATAAGAGATCAGATGGCATTAAAGCATAACCCTTCATGGGAATATAGATTAGATGGCATTAAAGCTTAACCCTTCTTGTATACATGCAAATGCTAATGTTTAAGTTTGAATGCTAATGCTAACTTGCTAATGCTAGCGATCTAATGCTAGTGCTAATATCAGGTCATTTTCATACTGTACGTGTCCTCTATGATGGATATAAGAGATCAGATGGCATTAAAGCATCACCCTTCATGGGAATATCAGATTAAATGGCATTAAAAACTTAACCCTTCTTGTATACATGCAAATACAGCAAGTTTAAGTTTGAATGCTAATGCTAACTTGCTAATGCTATCGATCTAATGCTAGTGCTAATATCTGGTCATTTTTCATACTGTATGTGTCCTCTATGATGGAAATAAGAGATCAGATGGCATTAAAAAATCACCCTTCATGGGATTATCAGATTAGATGGCATTAAAGCTTAACCCTTCTTCTATACATGCAAGTACAGCTAGTTTAAGTTTGAATGCTAATGCTAACTTGCTAATGCTAGCGATCTAATGCTAGTCTCTGATCTCTTATATAAGAGATCAGATGGCATTAAAGCATAACCCTTCATGGGAATATCAGATTTGATGGCATTAAAGCTTAACCCTTCTTGTATACATGCAAATACAGCAAGTTTAAGTTTGAATGCTAATGCTAACTTTTGCTAATGCTATCGATCTAATGCTAGTGCTAATATCTCATCATTTTCATACTGTGCGTGTCCTCTATGATGGAAATAAGAGATCAGATGGCATTAAAGCATCCCTTTTGTATACATGCAAGTACAGCAAGTTTAATTTTGAATGCTAATGCTAACTTGCTAATGCTAGATCTAATGCTAGTGCTAATATCAGGTCATTTTCATACTTCATGTCCTCTATGATGGAAATAAGAGATCAGATGGCATTAAAAGCATCACCCTTCATGGGATTATTAGATTAGATGGCATTAAAGCTACATACATGCAAGTACAGCAAGTTTAAGTTTGAATGCTAATGCTAACTTGCTAATGCTAGCGATCTAATGCTAGTGCTAATATCTGGTCATTTTCATACTGTACGTGTCCTCTATAATGGAAATAAGAGATCAGATGGCATTAAAGCATAACCCTTCATGGGAATATCAGATTAGATGGCATTAAAGCTTAACCCTTCTTGTATACATGCAAATACAGCAATGTTTAAGTTTGAATGCTAATGCTAACTTGCTAATGCTAGCGATCTAATGCTAGTGCTAATATCTGGTCATTTTCATACTGTATGTGTCCTCTATAATGGAAATAAGATCAGATGGCATTAAAGCATAACCCTTCATGGGAATATCAGATTAGATGGCATTAAAGCTTAACCCTTCTTGTATACATGCAAGTACAGCAAGTTTAAGTTTGAATGCTAATGCTAACTTGCTAATGCTAGCGATCTAATGCTAGTGCTAATTTCTGGTCATTTTCATACTGTATGTGTCCTTTATGATTGAAATAAGAGATCAGATGGCATTAAAGCATCACCTTTCATGGGATTATCAGATTAGATGGCATTAAAGCTTCACCCTTCTTGTATACATGCAAGTACTGCAATGTTTAAGTTTGAATGCTAATGCTAACTTGCTAATGCTAGCGATCTAATGCTAGTGCTAATTTCAGGTCATTTTCATACTGTATGTGTCTCTATGATGTAAATAAAAGATCAGATGGCATTAAAGCATAACCTTTCATGGGAATATCAGATTAGATGGCATAAAGCTTAACCCTTCTTTATATCGCAAATACAGCAATGTTTAAATTTGAATGCTAATGCTAACTTGCTAATGCTAGCGATCTAATGCTAGTGCTAATATCAGGTCATTTTCATACTGTATGTGTCCTCTATGATGGATATAAAAGATCAGATGGCATTAAAGCATAACCCTTCATGGGAATATCAGATTAGATGGCATTAAAAGCCCCTTCTTGTATACATGCAAGTACAGCAAGTTTAAGTTTGAATGCTAATGCTAACTTGCTGATGCTAGCGATCTAATGCTAGTGCTAATATCTGGTCATTTTCATACTGTATGTGTCCTCTATGATGTAAATAAGAGATCAGATGGCATTAAAGCATAACCCTTCATGGGAATATCAGATTAGATGGCATTAAAGCTTAACCCTTCTTGTATACATGCAAATACAGCAAGTTTAAGTTTGAATGCTAATGCTAACTTGCTGATGCTAGCGATTTAATGCTAGTGCTAATATCTTGTCATTTTCATACTGTACGTGTCCTCTATGATGGAAATAAGAGATCAGATGGCATTAAAGCCTATCCCTTCATGGGCATATTAGATTAGATGGCATTAAAGCTTCACCCTTCTTGTATACATGCAAGTACTGCAATGTTTAAGTTTGAATGCTAATGCTAACTTGCTAATGCTAGTGATCTAATGCTAGTGCTAATATCAGGTCATTTTCATACTGTACGTGTCCTCTATAATGGAAATAAGAGATCAGATGGCATTAAAGCATAACCCTTCATGGGCATATTAGATTAGATGGCATTAAAGCTTAACCCTTCTTGTATACATGCAAAAAACAGTAAGTTTAAGTTTGAATGCTAATGCTAACTTGCTAATGCTATCGATCTAATGCTAGTGCTAATATCTCATCATTTTCATACTAAAGTGTCCTCTATGATGGGCATAAAGATATCAGATGGCATTAAAATGCATTAACCCTTCTTGTATACATGCAAGTACAGCAAGTTTAAGTTTGAATGCTAATGCTAACTTGCTAATGCTATCGATCTAATGCTAGTGCTAATATCTGGTCATTTTTCTTACTGTACGTGTCCTCTATGATGGAAATAAGAGATCAGATGGCATTAAAGCATCACCCTTCATGGGCATATTAGATTAGATGGCATTAAAGCTTCACCCTTCTTGTATACATGCAAGTACAGCAAGTTTAAGTTTGAATGCTAATGCTAACTTGCTAATGCTAGCGATCTAATGCTAGTGCTAATATCTGGTCATTTTCATACTGTACGTGTCCTCTATAATGGATATAAGAGATCAGATGGCATTAAAGCATAACCCTTCATGGGCATATCAGATTAGATGGCATTAAAGCTTAACCCTTCTTGTATAAATGCAAATACAGCAATTTAAAGTTTGAATGCTAATGCTAACTTGCTAATGCTAGCGATCTAATGCTAGTGCTAATATCTTCATCATTTTCATACTGTACCCTTGTCCTCTATGAATGGAAATAAGATAAGATGGCATTAAAGCATACACCCTTCATGGAATGGAATATATCACAGATGGCATTAAAGCATAACCCTTCTTGTATACATACAAGTACAGCAAGTTTAAGTTTGAATGCTAATGCTATCTTGCTAATGCTATCGATCTAATGCTAGTGATAATATCTGGTCATTTTTCATACTGTATGTGTCCTCTCTATGATGGAAATAAAAAGATCAGATGGCATTAAAGCATCACCCTTCATGGGCATATTAGATTAGATGGCATTAAAGCTAATCCTTTTATGTATAAATGCAAATACAGCAATGTTAAAGTTTGAATGCTAATGCTAACGTGCTAATGCTAGCGATCTAATGCTAGTGCTAATATCTGGTCATTTTCATACTGTATGCGTGTCCTCTATAATGGAATAAGAGATCAGATGGCATTAAAAGCATAACCCTTCATGGGTATATTAGATTAGATGGCATTAATGCTAAACCTTTCTTGTATAAATGCAAATACAGCAATGTTAAAGTTTGAATGCTAATGCTAACTTGCTAATGCTAGCGATCTAATGCTAGTGCTAATATCAGGTCATTTTTCATACTGTATGTGTCCTCTATGATGTATATAAGAATCAGATGGCATTAAAGCATAACCCTTCATGGGAATATCAGATTAGATGGCATTAAATCTTAACCCTTCTTGTATACATGCAAGTACAGCAAGTTTAAGTTTGAATGCTAATGCTAACTTGCTAATGCTATCGATCTAATGCTAGTGCTAATATCTCATCATTTTCATACTGTACGTGTCCTCTATGATGGAAATAAGAGATCAGATGGCATTAAAAGCATAACCCATGGGCATTCTTGTATAAAGCATGCAACTTGTGCAAGTTTAAGTTTGAATGCTAATGCTAACTTGCTAATGCTAGCGATCTAATGCTAGTGCTAATATCTGGTCATTTTCATACTGTACGTGTCCTCTATAATGGAAATAAGAGATCAGATGGCATTAAAGCATCACCCTTCATGGGCATATGAGATTTGATGGCATTAAAGCTTAACCCTTCTTGTATAAATGCAAATACAGCAATGTTAAAGTTTGAATGCTAATGCTAACTTGCTAATGCTAGCGATCTAATGCTAGTGCTAATATCAGGTCATTTTCATACTGTACGTGTCCTCTATGATGTATATAAGAGATCAAACGGCATTAAAGCATAACCCTTCATGGGAATATCAGATTAAATGGCATTAAAGCTTAACCCTTCTTGTATACATGCAAATACAGCAAGTTTAAGTTTGAATGCTAATGCTAACTTGCTAATGCTAGCGATCTAATGCTAGTGCTAATATCTCATCATTTTCATACTGTACGTGTCCTCTATGATGGAAATAAGAGATCAGATGGCATTAAAGCATAACCCTTCTTGTATACATGCAAGTACAGCAAGTTTAAGTTTGAATGCTAATGCTAACTTGCTAATGCTAGCGATCTAATGCTAGTGCTAATATCTGGTCATTTTTCATACTGTACGTGTCTCTATAATGGAAATAAGAGATCAGATGGCATTAAAAAGCATAACCCTTCATGGGTATATTAGATTAGATGGCATTAAAGCTAAACCCTTTCTTGTATAAATGCAAATACAGCAATGTTAAAGTTTGAATGCTAATGCTAACTTGCTAATGCTAGCGATCTAATGCTAGTGCTAATATCAGGTCATTTTCATACTCTCGTGTCCTCTATGATGTATATAAGAGATCAGATGGCATTAAAGCATCACCCTTCATGGGAATATCAGATTAGATGGCATTAAATCTTAACCCTTCTTGTATACATGCAAATACAGCAATTTTAAGTTTGAATGCTAATGCTAACTTGCTAATGCTAGCGATCTAATGCTAGTGCTAATTTCTGGTCATTTTCATACTGTATGTGTCCTTTATGATTGAAATAAGAGATCAGATGGCATTAAAAGCATCACCTTTCATGGGATTATGAGATTAGATGGCATTAAAAGCTTAACCCTTCTTTATATATAAATACAGCAATGTTAAAGTTTGAATGCTAATGCTAACTTGCTAATGCTAGCGATCTAATGCTAGTGCTAATATCAGGTCATTTTCATACTGTACGTGTCCTCTATGATGTACATAAGAGATCAGACGGCATTAAAGCATAACCCTTCATGGGAATATCAGATTAGATGGCATTAAATCTTAACCCTTCTTGTATACATGCAAGTACAGCAAGTTTAAGTTTGAATGCTAATGCTAACTTGCTAATGCTAGCGATCTAATGCTAGTGCTAATTTCTGGTCATTTTCATACTGTATGTGTCCTTTATGATGGAAATAAGAGATCAGATGGCATTAAAGCATCACCTTTCATGGGATTATCAGATTAGATGCCATTAAAGCTTAACCCTTCTTGTATACATGCAAGTACGGCAAGTTTAAGTTTGAATGCTAATGCTAACTTGCTGATGCTAGCGATTTAATGCTAGTGCTAATATCTTGTCATTTTCATACAGTACGTGTCCTCTATGATGGAATAAGAGATCAGATGCCATTAAAGCATATCCCTTCATGGGCATATTAGATTAGATTGCATTAAAGCTTCACCCTTCTTGTATACTTGCAAGTACTGCAATGTTTAAGTTTGAATGCAAATGCTAACTTGGTAATGCTAGCGATCTAATGCTAGTGCTAATTTCTGGTCATTTTCATACTGTATGTGTCCTTCATGATGGAAATAAGAGATCAGATGGCATTAAAGCATCACCTTTCATGGGATTATCAGATTAGATGCCATTAAAGCTTAACCCTTCTTGTATACATGCAAGTACAGCAAGTTTAAGTTTGAATGCTAATGCTAACTTGCTGATGCTAGCGATTTAATGCTAGTGCTAATATCTTGTCATTTTCATACAGTACGTGTCCTCTATGATGGAATAAGAGATCAGATGGCCTAAAAGCATATCCCTTCATGGGCATATTAGATTAGATTGCATTAAAGCTTCACCCTTCTTGTATACTTGCAAGTACTGCAATGTTTAAGTTTGAATGCTAAAGCTAACTTGCTAATGATAGCGATCTAATGCTAGTGCTAATATCAGGTCATTTTCATACTGTACGTGTCCTCTATGATGTATATAAGAGATCAGATGGCATTAAAGCATAACCCTTCATGGGAATATCAGATTAGATGGCATTAAAGCTTAACCCTTCTGGTATACATGCAAGTACAGTAAGTTTAAGTTTGAATGCTAATGCTAACTTGCTAATGCTAGCGATCTAATGCTAGTGCTAATTTCTGGTCATTTTCATACTGTATGTGTCCATTATGATTGAAATAAGAGATCAGATGGCATTAAAGCATCACCTTTCATGGGATTATGAGATTAGATGGCATTAAAGCTTAACCCTTCTTTATATTCGCAAATACAGCAATGTTAAAGTTTGAATGCTAATGCTAACTTGCTAATGCTAGCGATCTAATGCTAGTGCTAATATCAGGTCATTTTCATACTGTACGTGTCCTCTATGATGTATATAAGAGATCAGATGGCATTAAAGCATCACCTTTCATGGGATTATCAGATTAGATGGCATTAAAGCTTAACCCTTCTTGTATACATGCAAGTACAGCAAGTTTAAGTTTGAATGCTAATGCTAACTTGCTGTTGCTATCGATTTAATGCTAGTGATAATATCTTGTCATTTTCATACAGTACGTGTCCTCTATGATGGAAATAAGAGATCAGATGGCATTAAAGCATAACCCTTCTTGTATACATGCAAGTGCAGCAAGTTTAAGTTTGAATGCTAAAGCTAACTTGCTAATGCTAGTGATCTAATGCTAGTGCTAATATCAGGTCATTTTCATACTGTACGTCTCCTCTATAATTGAAATAAGAGATCAGATGGCATTAAATCATCACCTTTCATGGGATTATCAAATTAGATGGCATTAAAGCTTAACCCTTCTTGTATACATGCAAGTACAGCAAGTTTAAGATTGAATGCTAATGCTAACTTGCTGTTGCTAGCGATTTAATGCTAGTGCTAATATCTTGTCATTTTCATACAGTACGTGTCCTCTATGATGGAAATAAGAGATCAGATGGCATTAAAGCATAACCCTTCTTGTATACATGCAAGTGCAGCAAGTTTAAGTTTGAATGCTAAAGCTAACTTGCTAATGCTAGTGATCTAATGCTAGTGCTCATATCAGGTCATTTTCATACTGTACGTGTCCTCTATGATGGAAATAAGAGATCAGATCGCATTAAAGCATAACCCTTCTTGTATACATGCAAGTACAGCAAGTTTAAGTTTGAATGCTAATGCTAACTTGCTAATGCTATCGATCTAATGCTAGTGATAATATCTGGTCATTTTCATACTGTACATGTCCTCTATGATGGAAATAAAAGATCAGATGGCATTAAAGCATAACCCTTCATGGGCATATTAGATTAGATGGCATTAAAGCTTAACCCTTCTTGTATAAATGCAAATACAGCAATGTTAAAGTTTGAATGATAATGCTAACTTGCTAATGCTAGCGATCTAATGCTAGTGCTAATATCATGTCATTTTCATACTGTACGTGTCCTCTATGATGTATATAAGGGATCAAACGGCATTAAAGCATAACCCTTCATGGGAATATCAGATTAAATGGCATTAAAGCTTAACCCTTCTTGTATACATGCAAATACAGTAAGTTTAAGTTTGAATGCTAATGCTAACTTGCTAATGCTAGCGATCTAATGCTAGTGCTAATATCTCATCATTTTCATACTGTACGTGTCCTCAATGAAGGAAATAAGAGATCAGATGGCATTAAAGCATAACCCTTCTTGTATACATGCAAGTACAGCAAGTTTAAGTTTGAATGCTAATGTTAACTTGCTAATGCTAGCGATCTAATGCTAGTGCGAATATCTGGTCATTTTCATACTGTACGTGTCCTCAAAATGGAAATAATAGATCAGATGTCATTAAAGCATAACCCTTCATGGGAATATCAGATTAGATGGCATTAAAGCTTAACCATTCTGTTATACATGCAAGTACAGTAAGTTTAAGTTTGAATTCTAATGCTCACTTGCTAATGCTATCGATCTAATGCTAGTGCTAATTTCTGGTCATTTTCATACTGTATGTGTCCTTTATGATGGAAATAAGAGATCAGATGGCATTAAAGCATCACCTTTCATGGGATTATCAGATTAGATGGCATTAAAGCTTAACCCTTCTTGTATACATGCAAGTACAGCAAGTTTAAGTTTGAATGCTAATGCTAACTTGCTAATGCTAGCGATCTAATGCTAGTGCTAATTTCTGGTCATTTTCATACTGTATGTGTCCTTTATGATTGAAATAAGAGATCAGATGGCATTAAAGCATAACCCTTCATGGGATTATGAGATTAGATGGCATTAAAGCTTAACCCTTCTTTATATACGCAAATACAGCAATGTTAAAGTTTGAATGCTAATGCTAACTTGCTGATGCTAGCGATCTAATGCTAGTGCTAATATCAGGTCATTTTCATATTGTACGTGTCCTCTATGATGTATATAAGTGATCAGATGGCATTAAAGCATAACCCTTCATGGAATATCAGATTAGATGGCATTAAAAGCTTAACCCTTCTTGTATACATGCAAGTACAGTAATTTAAATGTGAATGCTAATGCTAACTTGCTAATGCTATCGATCTAAAGCTAGTGCTAATATCTCGTCATTTTCATACTGTACTTTTCCTCTATGATGGAAATAAGAGATCAGATGGCATTAAAGCATAACCCTTCTTGTATACATGCAAGTACAGCAAGTTTAAGTTTGAATGCTAATGCTAACTTGCTAATGCTATTTATCTAATGCTAGTGCTAATATCTGGTCATTTTCATACTGTACGTGTCCTCTATGATGGATATAAGAGATAAGATGGCATTAAAGCATAACCCTTCATGGGCATATTAGATTAGATGGCATTAAAGCTTCATCCTTTTTGTATACATGCAAGTACAGCAAGTTTAAGTGTGAATGCTAATGCTAACTGGCTAATGCTAGCGATCTAATGCTAGTGCTAATATCTGGTCATTTTCATACTGTACGTGTCCTCTATAATGGAAATAAGAGATCAGATGTCATCAAAGCATCACCCTGCATGGGTATATTAGATTAGATGGCATTAAAGCTTAACCCTTCTTGTATAAATGCAAATACAGCAATGTTAAAAGTTTGAATGCAATTCTAACTGGCTAATGCTAGCGATCTAATGCTAGTGCTAATATCAGGTCATCTTCATACTGTACGTGTCCTCTATGATGTATATAAGAGATCAGATGGCATTAAAGCATAACCCTTCATGGGCATATTAGATTACATGGCATTAAAGCTTAACCCTTCTTGTATAAATGCAAATACAGCAATGTTAAAGTTTGAATGCTAATGCTAAATGGCTAATGCTAGCGATCTAATGCTAGTGCTAATATCAGGTCATCTTCATACTGTACGTGTCCTCTATGATGTATGTAAGAGATCAGACGGCATTAAAGCATAACCCTTCATGGGAATATCAGATTAGATGGCATTAAAGCTTTACCCTTCTTGTATACATGCAAGTACAGTAAGTTTAAGTTTGAATGCTAATGCTAACTTGCTAATGCTAGCGTTCTAATGCTAGTGCTAATTTCTGGTCATTTTCATACTGTATGTGTCCTTTATGATTGAAATAAGAGATCAGATGGCATTAAAGCATCACCTTTCATGGGATTATGAGATTAGATGGCATTCAAGCTTAACCCTTCTTTATATACGCAAATACAGCAATGTTAAAGTTTGAATGCAAATGCTATCTTGCTAATGCTAGCGATCTAATGCTAGTGCTAATATCAGGTCATTTTCTTACTGTACGTGTCCTCTATGATGTATATAAGAGATCAGATGGCATTAAAGCATAACCCTTCATGGGAATATCAGATTAGATGGCATTAAAGCTTAACCCTTCTTGTATACATGCAAGTACAGTAAGTTTAAGTTTGAATGCTAATGCTAACTTGCTAATGCTATCGATCTAATGCTAGTGCTAATTTCTGGTCTTTTTCATACTGTATGTGTCCTTTATGATGGAAATAAGAGATCAGATGGCATTAAAGCATTACCTTTCATGGGATTATCAGATGAGATGGCATTAAAGCTTAACCCTTCTTGTATACATGCAAGTACAGCAAGTTTAAGTTTGAATGCTAATGCTAACTTGCTAATGCTAGCGATCTAATGCTAGTGCTAATTTCTGGTCATTTTCATACTGTATGTGTCCTTTATGATTGAAATAAGAGATCAGATGGCATTAAAGCATAACCCTTCATGGGAATAACAGATTAGATGCCATTAAATCTTAACCCTTCTTGTATACATGCAAGTACAGTAAGTTTAAGTTTGAATGCTAATGCTTACTTGCTGATGCTAGCGATTTAATGCTAGTGCTAATATCTTGTCATTTTCATGCAGTACGTGTCCTCAATGATGGAAATAAGAGATCAGATGGCATTAAAGCATATCCCTTCATGGGCATATTAGATTAGGTGGCAGTAAAGCTTCACCCTTCTTGTATACTTGCAAGTACTGCAATGTTTAAGTTTGAATCCTAATGCTAACTTGCTAATGCTAGCGATCTAATGCTAGTGCTAATATCAGGTCATTTTCATACTGTACGTGTCCTCTATGATGTATATAAGAGATCAGATGGCATTAAAGCATAACCCTTCATGGGCAAATTAGATTACATGGCATTAAAGCTTAACCCTTCTTGTATAAATGCAAATACAGCAAAATTAAAGTTTGAATGCTAATGCTAACTTGCTAATGCTAGCGATCTAATGCTAGTGCTAATATCAGGTCATTTTCATACTGTACGTGTCCTCTATGATGTATATAAGAGATCAGATGGCATTAAAGCATAACCCTTCATGGGAATATCAGATTAGATGGCATTAAAGCTTAACCCTTCTTGTATACATGCAAGTACAGCAAGTTTAAGTGTGAATGCTAATGCTAACTTGCTAATGCTAGCGATCTAATGCTAGTGCTAATTTCTGGTCATTTTTATACTGTATGTGTCCTTTATGATTGAAATAAGAGAGCAGATGGCATTAAAGCATCACCTTTCATGGGATTATGAGATTAGATGGCATTAAAGCTTAACCCTTCTTTATATACGCAAATACAGAAATGTTAAAGTTTGAATGCTAATGCTAACTTGCTAATGCTAGCGATCTAATGCTAGTGCTAATATCAGGTCATTTTCATACTGTACGTGTCCTCTATGATGTATATAAGAGATCAGACGGCATTAAAGCATAACCCTTCATGGGAATATCAGATTAGATGGCATTAAAGCTTAACCCTTCTTGTATACATGCAAGTTCAGCAAGTTTAAGTTTGAATGCTAATGCTAACTTGCTGATGCTAGCGATTTAATGCTAGTGCTAATTTCTGGTCATTTTCATACAGTATGTGTCCTCTATGATGGAATAAGAGATCAGATGGCATTAAAGCATATCCCTTCATGGGCATATTAGATTAGATTGCATTAAAGCTTCACCCTTCTTGTATACTTGCAATTACTGCAATGTTTAAGTTTGAATGCTAAAGCTAACTTGCTAATGCTAGCGATCTAATGCTAGTGCTAATATCAGGTCATTTTCATACTGTACGTGTCCTCTATGATGTATATAAGAGATCAGATGGCATTAAAGCATAACCCTTCATGGGAATATCAGATTAGATGGCATTAAAGTTTAACCCTTCTTGTATACATGCAAGTACAGTAAGTTTAAGTTTGAATGCTAATGCTAACTTGCTAATTCTATCGATCTAATGCTAGTGCTAATTTCTGGTCATTTTCATGCTCTATGTGTCCTTTATGATGGAAATAAGAGATCAGATGGAATTAAAGCAGCACCTTTCATGGGATTATCAGATTAGATGGCATTAAAGCTTAACCCTTCTTGTATACATGCAAGTACAGAAAGTTTAAGTTTGAATGCTAATGCTAACTTGCTAATGCTAGCGATCTAATGCTAGTGCTAATATCTCATCATTTTCATACTGTACGTGTCCTCTATGATGGAAATAAGAGATCAGATGGCATTAAAGAATAACCCTTCTTGTATACATGCATGTACAGCAAGTTTAAGTTTGAATGCTAATGCTAACTTGCTAATGCTATCGATCTAATGCTAGTGCTAATATCTGGTCATTTTCATACTGTACGTGTCCTCTATTATGGATATAAGAGATCAGATGTCATTAAAGCATCACCCTTCATGGGCATATTAGATTAGATGGCATTAAAGCTTCACCCTTCTTGTATACATGCAAGTACAGCAAGTTTAAGTTTGAATGCTAATGCTAACTTTCTAATGCTAGCGATCTAATGCTAGTGCTAATATCTGATCATTTTCATACTGTACGTGTCCTCTATAATGGAAATAAGACATCAGATGGCATTAAAGCATAACCCTTCATGGGCATATTAGATTAGATGTCATGAAAGCTTAACCCTTCTTGTATAAATGCAAATACAGCAATGTTAAAGTTTGAATGCTAATGCTAAATTGCTAATGCTAGCGATCTAATGCTAGTGCTAATATCAGGTCATTTTCATACTCTACGTGTCCTCTATGATGTATATAAGAGATCAGACGGCATTAAAGCATAACCCTTCATGGGAATATCAGATTAGATGGCATTAAAAGCTTAACCCTTCTTGTATACATGCAAATACAGTAAGTTTAAGTTTGAATGCTAATGCTAACTTGCTAATGCTAGCGATCTAATGCTAGTGCTAATATCAGGTCATTTTTTATACTGTATGTGTCCTCTATGATGTAAATAAGAGATCAGATGGCATTAAAGCATAACCCTTCATGGGAATATCAGATTAGATGGCATTAAAGTTTAACCCTTCTTGTATACATGCAAGTACAGTAAGTTTAAGTTTGAATGCTAATGCTAACTTGCTAATTCTATCGATCTAATGCTAGTGCTAATTTCTGGTCATTTTCATGCTCTATGTGTCCTTTATGATGGAAATAAGAGATCAGATGGAATTAAAGCAGCACCTTTCATGGGATTATCAGATTAGATGGCATTAAAGCTTAACCCTTCTTGTATACATGCAAGTACAGAAAGTTTAAGTTTGAATGCTAATGCTAACTTGCTAATGCTAGCGATCTAATGCTAGTGCTAATATCTCATCATTTTCATACTGTACGTGTCCTCTATGATGGAAATAAGAGATCAGATGGCATTAAAGAATAACCCTTCTTGTATCAATGCATGTACAGCAAGTTTAAGTTTGAATGCTAATGCTAACTTGCTAATGCTATCGATCTAATGCTAGTGCTAATATCTGGTCATTTTCATACTGTACGTGTCCTCTATGATGGATATAAGAGATCAGATGTCATTAAAGCATCACCCTTCATGGGCATATTAGATTAGATGGCATTAAAGCTTCACCCTTCTTGTATACATGCAAGTACAGCAAGTTTAAGTTTGAATGCTAATGCTAACTTTCTAATGCTAGCGATCTAATGCTAGTGCTAATATCTGATCATTTTCATACTGTACGTGTCCTCTATAATGGAAATAAGACATCAGATGGCATTAAAGCATAACCCTTCATGGGCATATTAGATTAGATGTCATGAAAGCTTAACCCTTCTTGTATAAATGCAAATACAGCAATGTTAAATTTTGAATGCTAATGCTAAATTGCTAATGCTAGCGATCTAATGCTAGTGCTAATATCAGGTCATTTTCATACTCTCGTGTCCTCTATGATGTATATAAGAGATCAGATGGCATTAAAAGCATAACCCTTCATGGGAATATCAGATTAGATGGCATTAAAAGCAACCCTTCTTGTATACATGCAAGTTCAGCAAGTTTAAGTTTGAATGCTAATGCTAACTTGCTGATGCTAGCGATTTAATGCTAGTGCTAATTTCTGGTCATTTTCATACAGTATGTGTCCTCTATGATGGAATAAGAGATCAGATGGCATTAAAGCATATCCTTCATGGGCATATTAGATTAGATTGCATTAAAAGCTTCACCCTTCTTGTATACTTGCAATTACTGCAATGTTTAAGTTTGAATGCTAAAGCTAACTTGCTAATGCTAGCGATCTAATGCTAGTGCTAATATCAGGTCATTTTCATACTGTACGTGTCCTCTATGATGTATATAAGAGATCAGATGGCATTAAAGCATAACCCTTCATGGGAATATCAGATTAGATGGCATTAAAGTTTAACCCTTCTTGTATACATGCAAGTACAGTAAGTTTAAGTTTGAATGCTAATGCTAACTTGCTAATTCTATCGATCTAATGCTAGTGCTAATTTCTGGTCATTTTCATGCTCTATGTGTCCTTTATGATGGAAATAAGAGATCAGATGGAATTAAAGCAGCACCTTTCATGGGATTATCAGATTAGATGGCATTAAAGCTTAACCCTTCTTGTATACATGCAAGTACAGAAAGTTTAAGTTTGAATGCTAATGCTAACTTGCTAATGCTAGCGATCTAATGCTAGTGCTAATATCTCATCATTTTCATACTGTACGTGTCCTCTATGATGGAAATAAGAGATCAGATGGCATTAAAGAATAACCCTTCTTGTATACATGCATGTACAGCAAGTTTAAGTTTGAATGCTAATGCTAACTTGCTAATGCTATCGATCTAATGCTAGTGCTAATATCTGGTCATTTTCATACTGTACGTGTCCTCTATGATGGATATAAGAGATCAGATGTCATTAAAGCATCACCCTTCATGGGCATATTAGATTAGATGGCATTAAAGCTTCACCCTTCTTGTATACATGCAAGTACAGCAAGTTTAAGTTTGAATGCTAATGCTAACTTTCTAATGCTAGCGATCTAATGCTAGTGCTAATATCTGATCATTTTCATACTGTACGTGTCCTCTATAATGGAAATAAGACATCAGATGGCATTAAAGCATAACCCTTCATGGGCATATTAGATTAGATGTCATGAAAGCTTAACCCTTCTTGTATAAATGCAAATACAGCAATGTTAAAGTTTGAATGCTAATGCTAAATTGCTAATGCTAGCGATCTAATGCTAGTGCTAATATCAGGTCATTTTCATACTCTACGTGTCCTCTATGATGTATATAAGAGATCAGACGGCATTAAAGCATAACCCTTCATGGGAATATCAGATTAGATGGCATTAAAGCTTAACCCTTCTTGTATACATGCAAATACAGTAAGTTTAAGTTTGAATGCTAATGCTAACTTGCTAATGCTAGCGATCTAATGCTAGTGCTAATATCAGGTCATTTTTATACTGTACGTGTCCTCTATGATGTATATAAGAGATCAGATGGCATTAAAGCATAACCCTTCATGGGAATATCAGATTAGATGGCATTAAAGTTTAACCCTTCTTGTATACATGCAAGTACAGTAAGTTTAAGTTTGAATGCTAATGCTAACTTGCTAATTCTATCGATCTAATGCTAGTGCTAATTTCTGGTCATTTTCATGCTCTATGTGTCCTTTATGATGGAAATAAGAGATCAGATGGAATTAAAGCAGCACCTTTCATGGGATTATCAGATTAGATGGCATTAAAGCTTAACCCTTCTTGTATACATGCAAGTACAGAAAGTTTAAGTTTGAATGCTAATGCTAACTTGCTAATGCTAGCGATCTAATGCTAGTGCTAATATCTCATCATTTTCATACTGTATGTGTCCTCTATGATGGAAATAAGAGATCAGATGGCATTAAAAATATCCCTTCTTGTATACATGCATGGAAGTTTAAGTTTTGAATGCTAATGCTAACTGCTATCATCTAATGCTAGTGCTAATATCTGGTCATTTTTCATACTGTATGTCAATGATGGATATAAGAGATCAGATGTCATTAAAAGCATTTCATGGGCATATTAGATTAGATGGCATTAAAGCAACCCTTCTTGTATACATGCAAATACAGCAAGTTTAAGTTTGAATGCTAATGCTAATTTCTAATCTTGTCTAATGCTAGTGCTAATATCATGTCATTTTTTCATACTGTACGTGTCCTCTATGATGGAAATAAGAGATCAGATGGCATTAAAGCATAACCCTTCATGGGCATATTAGATTAGATGGCATTAAAGCTTAACCCTTCTTGTATAAATGCAAATACAGCAATGTTTAAGTTTGAATGCTAATGCTAACTTGCTAATGCTAGCGATCTAATGCTAGTGCTAATTTCTGGTCATTTTCATACTGTATGTGTCCTTTATGATGTAAATAAGAGATCAGATGGCATTAAAGCATCACCCTTCATGGGATTATCAGATTAGATGGCATTAAAGCTATACATGCAAATACAGTAAGTTTAAGTTTGAATGCTAATGCTAACTTGCTAATGCTAGCGATCTAATGCTAGTGCTAATATCTGGTCATTTTCATACATACGTGTCCTCTTTGATGATAAATAAGAGATCAGATGGCATTAAAGCATCACCTTCATGGGATTATTAGATTAGATGGCATTAAAGCTTAACCCTTCTTTATATAAATGAAAATACAGCAATGTTTAAGTTTGAATGCTAATGCTAACTTGCTAATGCTAGCGATCTAATGCTAGTGCTAATATCAGGTCATTTTCATACTGTGTGTCTCTATGATGTATATAAGAGATCAGACGGCATTAAAGCATAACCCTTCATGGGAATATCAGATTAGATGGCATTAAAGCTTAACCCTTTTTGTATACATGCAAGTACAGCAAGTTTAAGTTTGAATGCTAATGCTAAATTGCTAATGCTAGCGATCTAAAGCTAGTGCTAATTTCTGGTCATTTTCATACTGCATGTGTCCTTTATGATTGAAATAATTGATCAGATGGCATTAAAGCATCACCTTTCATGGGATTATGAGATTAGATGGCATTAAAGCTTAACCCTTCTTTATATACGCAAATACAGCAATGTTAAAGTTTGAATGCTAATGCTAACTTGCTAATGCTAGCGATCTAATGCTAGTGCTAATTTCTGGTCATTTTCATACTGTATGTGTCCTTTATGATGGAAATAAGAGATCAGATGGCATTAAAGCATCACCTTTCATGGGATTATCAGATTAGATGCCATTAAACCTTAACCCTTCTTGTATACATGCAAGTACAGCAAGTTTAAGTTTGAATGCTAATGCTAACTTGCTGATGCTAGCGATTTAATGCTAGTGCAAATATCTTGTCATTTTCATACAGTACGTCTCCTCTATGATGGAATAAGAGATCAGATGGCATTAAAGCATATCCCATCATGGGCATATTAGATTAGATTGCATTAAAGCTTCACCCTTCTTGTATACTTGCAAGTACTGCAATGTTCAAGTTTGAATGCTAAAGCTAACTTGCTAATGCTAGCGATCTAATGCTAGTGCTAATATCAGGTCATTTTCATACTGTACGTGTCCTCTATGATGTATATAAGAGATCAGATGGCATTAAAGCATAACCCTTCATGGGAATATCAGATTGGATGGCATTAAAGCTTAACCCTTCTTGTATACATGCAAGTACAGTAAGTTTAAGTTTGAATGCTAATGCTAACATGCTAATGCTATCGATCTAATGCTAGTGCTAATTTCTGGTCATTTTCATGCTGTATGTGTCCTTTATGATGGAAATAAGAGATCAGATGGAATTAAAGCATCACCTTTCATGGGATTATCAGATTAGATGGCATTAAAGCTTAACCCTTCTTGTATACATGCAAGTACAGAAAGTTTAAGTTTGAATGCTAATACTAACTTGCTAATGCTAGCGATCTAATGCCAGTGCTAATATCTCATCATTTTCATACTGTACGTGTCCTCTATGATGGAAATAAGAGATCAGATGGCATTAAAGAATAACCCTTCTTGTATACATGCAAGTACAGCAAGTTTAAGTTTCAATGCTAATGCTAACTTGCTAATGCTATCGATCTAATGCTAGTGCTAATATCTGGTCATTTTCATACTGTACGTGTCCTCTATGATGGATATAAGAGATCAGATGGCATTAAAGCATCACCCTTCATGGGCATATTACATTAGATTGCATTAAAGCTTCACCCTTCTTGTATACATGCAAGTACAGCAAGTTTAAGTTTGAATGCTAATGCTATCTTGCTAATGCTAGCGATCTAATGCTAGTGCTAATATCAGGTCATTTTCTTACTCAACGTGTCCTCCATGATGTATATAAGAGATCAGATGGCATTAAAGCATAACCCTTCATGGGAATATCAGATTAGATGCCATTAAAGCTTAACCCTTCTTGTATACATGCAAGTACAGTAAGTTTAAGTTTGAATGCTAATGCTAACTTGCTAATGCTATCGATCTAATGCTAGTGCTAATTTCTGGTCATTTTCATACTGTATGTGTCCTTTATGATGGAAATAAGAGATCAGACGGCATTAAAGCATCACCTTTCATGGGATTATCAGATTAGATGGCATTAAAGCTTAACCCTTCTTGTATACATGCAAGTACAGCAAGTTTAAGTTTGAATGCTAATGCTAACTTGCTAATGCTAGCGATCTAATGCTAGTGCTAATTTCTGGACATTTTCATACTGTATGTGTCCTTTATGATTGAAATAAGAGATCAGATGGCATTAAAGCATCTCCTTTCATGGGATTATGAGATTAGATGGCATTGAAGCTTAACCCTTCTTTATATACGGAAATACAGCAATGTTAAAGTTTGAATGCTAATGCTAACTTGCTAATGCTAGCGATCTAATGCTAGTGCTAATATCAGGTCATTTTCATACTGTACGTGTCCTCTATGATGTATATAAGAGATCAGATGGCATTAAAGCATAACCCTTCATGGGAATATCAGATTAGATGCCATTAAATCTTAACCCTTCTTGTATACATGCAAGTACAGTAAGTTTAAGTTTGAATGCTAATGCTAACTTGCTGATGCTAGCGATTTAATGCTAGTCCTAATATCTTGTCATTTTCATGCTGTACGTGTCCTCAATGATGGAAATAAGAGATCAGATGGCATTAAAGCATATCCCTTCATGGGCATATTAGATTAGGTGGCATTAAAGCCTCACCCTTCTTGTATACTTGCAAGTACTGCAATGTTTAAGTTTGAATCCTAATGCTAACTTGCTAATGCTAGCGATCTAATGCTAGTGCTAATATCAGGTCATTTTCATACTGTACGTCTCCTCTATGATGTATATAAGAGATCAGATGGCATTAAAGCATAACCCTTCATGGGCATATTAGATTAGATGGCATTAAAGCTTAACCCTTCTTGTATAAATGTAAATACAGCAATGTTAAAGTTTGAATGCTAATGCTAACTTGATAATGCTAGCGATCTAATGTTAGTGCTAATTTCTGGTCATTTTCATACTGCATGTGTCCTTTATGATTGAAATAAGAGATCAGATGGCATTAAAGCATCACCTTTCATGGGATTATGAGATTAGATGGCATTAAAACTTAACCCTTCTTTATATACGCAAATACAGCAATGTTAAAGTTTGAATGCTAATGCTAACTTGCTAATGCTAGCGATCAAATGCTAGTGCTAATTTCTGGTCATTTTCATACTGTATGTGTCCTTTATGATGGAAATAAGAGATCAGATGGCATTAAAGCATCACCTTTCTTGGGATTATCAGATTAGATACCATTAAAGCTTAACCCTTCTTGTATACATGCAAGTACAGCAAGTTTAAGTTTGAATGCTAATGCTAACTTGCTGATGCTAGCGATTTAATGCTAGTGCTAATATCTTGTCATTTTCATACAGTACGTGTCCTCTATGATGGAATAAGAGATCAGATGGCATTAAAGCATATCCCTTCATGGGCATATTAGATTAGATTGCATTAAAGCTTCACCCTTCTTGTATACTTGCAAGTACTGCAATGTTTAAGTTTGAATGCTAAAGCTAACTTGCTAATGCTAGCGATCTAATGCTAGTGCTAATATCAGGTCATTTTCATACTGTACGTGTCCGCTATGATGTGTATAAGAGATCAGATGGCATTAAAGCATAACCCTTCATGGGAATATCAGATTAGATGGCATTAAAGCTTAACACTTCTTGTATACATGCAAGTACAGTAAGTTTAAGTTTGAATGCTAATGCTAACTTGCTAATGCTATCGATCTAATGCTATTGCTAATTTCTGGTCATTTTCATGCTGTATGTGTCCTTTATGATGGAAATAAGAGATCAGATGGAATTAAAGCATCACCTTTCATGGGATTATCAGATTAGATGGCATTAAAGCTTAAGCATTCTTGTATACATGCAAGTACAGAAATTTTAAGTTTGAATGCTAATGCTAACTCGCTAATGCTAGCGATCTAATGCTAGTGCTAATATCTCATCATTTTCAGACTGTACGTGTCCTCTATGATGGAAATAAGAGATCAGATGGCATTAAAGAATAACCCTTCTTGTATACATGCAAGTACAGCAAGTTTAAGTTTGAATGCTAATGCTAACTTGCTAATGCTATCGATCTAATGCTAGTGCTAATATCTGGTCATTTTCATACTGTACGTGTCCTCTATAATGGAAATAAGAGATCAGATGGCATTAAAGCATAACCCTTCATGGGCATATTAGATTAGATGGCATTAAAAAGCAACCCTTCTTGTATAAATGCAAATACAGCAATGTTTAAGTTTGAATGCTAATGCAAACTTGCTAATGCTAGCGATCTTATGCTAGTGCTAATATCAGGTCATTTTCATACTGTACGTGTCCTCTATGATGTATATAAGAGATCAGACGGCATTAAAGCATCACCTTTCATGGGATTATCAGATTAGATGGCATTAAACCTTAACCCTTCTTGTATACATGCAAGTACAGCAAGTTTAAGTTTGAATGCTAATGCTAACTTGCTGATGCTAGCGATTTAATGCTAGTGCTAATATCTTGTCATTTTCATACAGTACGTGTCCTCTATGATGGAATAAGAGATCAGATGGCATTAAAGCATATCCCTTCATGGGCATATTAGATTAGATTGCATTAAAGCTTCACCCTTCTTGTATACTTGCAAGTACAGCAATGTTTAAGTTTGAATGCTAAAGCTAACTTGCTAATGCTAGCGATCTAATGCTAGTGCTAATATCAGGTCATTTTCATACTGTAATGTGTCCGCTTATGATGTGTATAAGAGATCAGATGGCATTAAAGCATAACCCTTCATGGGAATATCAGATTAGATGGCATTAAAGCTTAACACTTCTTGTATACATGCAAGTACAGTAAGTTTAAGTTTGAATGCTAATGCTAACTTGCTA
Source organism: Gymnothorax javanicus (assembly GCA_029692085.1). Lineage (NCBI taxonomy): Eukaryota > Metazoa > Chordata > Actinopteri > Anguilliformes > Muraenidae > Gymnothorax > Gymnothorax javanicus. The sequence goes on along the minus strand of CM056200.1, from coordinate 38,407,016 downwards.
ATGCTATCGATCTAATGCTATTGCTAATTTCTGGTCATTTTCATGCTGTATGTGTCCTTTATGATGGAAATAAGAGATCAGATGGAATTAAAGCATCACCTTTCATGGGATTATCAGATTAGATGGCATTAAAGCTTAAGCATTCTTGTATACATGCAAGTACAGAAATTTTAAGTTTGAATGCTAATGCTAACTCGCTAATGCTAGCGATCTAATGCTAGTGCTAATATCTCATCATTTTCATACTGTGCAATGTGTCCTCTATGATGGAAATAAGAGATCAGATGGCATTAAAGAATAACCCTTCTTGTATACATGCAAGTACAGCAAGTTTAAGTTTGAATGCTAATGCTAACTTGCTAATGCTATCGATCTAATGCTAGTGCTAATATCTGGTCATTTTCATACTGTACGTGTCCTCTATAATGGAAATAAGAGATCAGATGGCATTAAAGCATAACCCTTCATGGGCATATTAGATTAGATGGCATTAAAGCTTAACCCTTCTTGTATAAATGCAAATACAGCAATGTTTAAGTTTGAATGCTAATGCAAACTTGCTAATGCTAGCGATCTTATGCTAGTGCTAATATCAGGTCATTTTCATACTGTACGTGTCCTCTATGATGTATATAAGAGATCAGACGGCATTAAAGCATCACCTTTCATGGGATTATCAGATTAGATGCCATTAAACCTTAACCCTTCTTGTATACATGCAAGTACAGCAAGTTTAAGTTTGAATGCTAATGCTAACTTGCTGATGGTAGCGATTTAATGCTAGTGCAAATATCTTGTCAGTTTCATACAGTACGTCTCCTCTATGATGGAATAAGAGATCAGATGGCATTAAAGCATATCCCATCATGGGCATATTAGATTAGATTGCATTAAAGCTTCACCCTTCTTGTATACTTGCAAGTACTGCAATGTTCAAGTTTGAATGCTAAAGCTAACTTGCTAATGCTAGCGATCTAATGCTAGTGCGAATATCAGGTCATTTTCATACTGTACGTGTCCTCTATGATGTATATAAGAGATCAGATGGCATTAAAGCATAACCCTTCATGGGAATATCAGATTAGATGGCATTAAAGCTTAACCCTTCTTGTATACATGCAATTACAGTAAGTTTAAGTTTGAATGCTAATGCTAACTTGCTAATGCTATCGAGCTAATGCTAGTGCTAATTTCTGGTCATTTTCATGCTGTATGTGTCCTTTATGATGGAAATAAGAGATCAGTTGGAATTAAAGCATCACCTTTCATGGGATTATCAGATTAGATGGCATTAAAAAGCAACCCTTCTTGTATACATGCAAGTACAGAAAGTTTAAGTTTGAATGCTAATACTAACTTGCTAATGCTAGCGATCTAATGCCAGTGCTAATATCTCATCATTTTCATACTGTACGTGTCCTCTATGATGGAAATAAGAGATCAGATGGCATTAAAGATTAACCCTTCTTGTATACATGCAAGTACAGTAAGTTTAAGTTTGAATGCTAATGCTAACTTGCTAATGCTATCGATCTAATGCTAATTCTAATTTCTGGTCATTTTTATACTGTATGTGTCCTTTATGATGGAAATAAGAGATCAGATGGCATTAAAACATCACCTTTCATGGGATTATCAGATTAGATGGCATTAAAGCTTAACCCTTCTTGTATACATGCAAGTACAGCAAGTTTAAGTTTGAATGCTAATGCTAACTTGCTAATGCTAGCGATCTAATGCTAGTGCCAATTTCTGTTCATTTTCATACTGTATGTGTCCTTTATGATTGAAATAAGAGATCAGATGGCATTAAAGCATCACCTTTCATGGGATTATGAGATTAGATGGCATTAAAGCTTAACCCTTCTTTATATAGGCAAATACAGCAATGTTAAAGTTTGAATGCTAATGCTAACTTGCTAAGGCTAACGATCTAATGCTAGTGCTAATATCAGGTCATTTTCATATTGTACGTGTCCTCTATGATGTATATAAGTGATCAGATGGCATTAAAGCATAACCCTTCATGGGAATATCAGATTAGATGGCATTAAAGCTTAAACCTTCTTGTATACATGCAAGTACAGTAAGTTTAAGTTTGAATGCTAATGCTAACTTGCTAATGCTATCGATCTAATGCTAGTGCTAATTTCTGGTCATTTTCATACTGTATGTGTTCTTGATGATGGAAATAAGAGATCAGATGGTATTAAAGCATAACCTTTCATGGGAATATCAGATTAGATTTCATTAAAAGCTTAACCCTTCTTGTATACATGCAAGTACAGTAAGTTTAAGTTTGAATGCTAATGCTAACTTGCTAATGCTATCGTTCTAATGCTAGTGCTAATTTCTGGTCATTTTCATACTGTATGTGTTCTTTATGATGGAAATAAGAGATCAGATGGTATTAAAGCATAACCCTTCATGGGATTATCAGATTAGATGGCATTAAATCATAACCCTTCTTGTATACATGCAAGTTCAGAAAGTTTAAGTTTGAATGCTAATGCTAACTTGCTAATGCTAGCGATCTAATGCTAGTGCTAATATCTCATCATTTTCATACTGTACGTGCCCTCTATGATGGAAATAAGAGATCAGATGGCATTAAAGAATAACCCTTCTTGTATACATGCAAGTACAGCAAGTTTAATTTTGAATGCTAATGCTAACTTGCTAATGCTATCGATCTAATGCTAGTTCTAATATCTGGTCATTTTATACTGTACGTGTCCTTTATGATGGATATATGAGATCAGATGGCATCAAAGCATCACCCTTCATGGGCATATTAGATTAGATGGCATTAAAGCTTCACCCTTCTTGTATACATGCAAGTACAGCAAGTTTAAGTTTGAATGCTAATGCTCACTTGCTAATGCTAGCGATCTAATGCTAGTGCTAATATCTGATCATTTTCATACTGTACGTGTCCTCTATAATGGAAATAAGAGATCAGATGGCATTAAAGCATAACCCTTCATGGGCATATTAGATTAGATGTAATTAAAGCTTATCCCTTCTTGTATAAATTCAAATACAGCAATGTTAAAGTTTGAATGCTAATGCTAACTTGCTAATGCTAGCGATCTAATGCTAGTGCTAATATCAGGTAATTTTCATACTGTACGTGTCCTCTATGATGTATATAAGAGATCAGATGGCATTAAAGCATAACCCTTCATGGGAATATCAGATTAAATGGCATTAAAGCTTAACCCTTCTTGTATACATGCAAATACAGTAAGTTTAAGTTTGAATGCTAATTCTAACTTGCTAATGCTAGCGATCTAATGCTAGTGCTAATTTCTGGTCATTTTCATACTGTATGTGTCCTTTATGATTGAAATAAGAGATCAGATGGCATTAAAGCATCACCTTTCATGGGATTATGAGATTAGATGGCATAAAAGCTAAACCCTTCTTGTATACATGCAAGTACAGTAAGTTTAAGTTTGAATGCTAATGCTAACTTGCTAATGCTAGCGATCTAATGCTAGTGCTAATATCAGGTCATTTTCTTACTCAACGTGTCCTCTATGATGTATATAAGAGATCAGATGGCATTAAAGCATAACCCTTCATGGGAATATCAGATTAGATGCCATTAAAGCTTAACCCTTCTTGTATACATGCAAGTACAGTAAGTTTAAGTTTGAATGCTAATGCTAACTTGCTAATGCTATCGATCTAATGCTAGTGCTAATTTCTGGTCATTTTCATACTGTATGTGTCCTTTATGATGGAAATAAGAGATCAGATGGCATTAAAGCATCACCTTTCATGGGATTATCAGATTAGATGGCATTGAAGCTTAACCCTTCTTGTATACATGCAAGTACAGCAAGTTTAAGTTTGAATGCTAATGCTAACTTGCTAATGCTATCGATCTAATGCTAGTGCTAATATCTGGTCATTTTCATACTGTACGTGTCCTCTATAATGGAAATAAGAGATCAGATGGCATTAAAGCATAACCCTTCATGGGCATATTAGATTAGATGGCATTAAAGCTTAACCCTTCTTGTATAAATGCAAATACAGCAATGTTTAAGTTTGAATGCTAATGCAAACTTGCTAATGCTAGCGATCTTATGCTAGTGCTAATATCAGGTCATTTTCATACTGTACGTGTCCTCTATGATGTATATAAGAGATCAGATGGCATTAAAGCATCACCTTTCATGGGATTATCAGATTAGATGCCATTAAACCTTAACCCTTCTTGTATACATGCAAGTACAGCAAGTTTAAGTTTGAATGCTAATGCTAACTTGCTGATGCTAGCGATTTAATGCTAGTGCAAATATCTTGTCATTTTCATACAGTACGTCTCCTCTATGATGGAATAAGAGATCAGATGGCATTAAAGCATATCCCATCATGGGCATATTAGATTAGATTGCATTAAAGCTTCACCCTTCTTGTATACTTGCAAGTACTGCAATGTTCAAGTTTGAATGCTAAAGCTAACTTGCTAATGCTAGCGATCTAATGCTAGTGCGAATATCAGGTCATTTTCATACTGTACGTGTCCTCTATGATGTATATAAGAGATCAGATGGCATTAAAGCATAACCCTTCATGGGAATATCAGATTAGATGGCATTAAAGCTTAACCCTTCTTGTATACATGCAATTACAGTAAGTTTAAGTTTGAATGCTAATGCTAACTTGCTAATGCTATCGAGCTAATGCTAGTGCTAATTTCTGGTCATTTTCATGCTGTATGTGTCCTTTATGATGGAAATAAGAGATCAGTTGGAATTAAAGCATCACCTTTCATGGGATTATCAGATTAGATGGCATTAAAGCTTAACCCTTCTTGTATACATGCAAGTACAGAAAGTTTAAGTTTGAATGCTAATACTAACTTGCTAATGCTAGCGATCTAATGCCAGTGCTAATATCTCATCATTTTCATACTGTACGTGTCCTCTATGATGGAAATAAGAGATCAGATGTCATTAAAGAATAACCCTTCTTGTATACATGCAAGTACAGCAAGTTTAAGTTTCAATGCTAATGCTAACTTTCTAATGCTATCGATCTAATGCTAGTGCTAATATCTGGTCATTTTCATACTGTACGTGTCCTCTATGATGGATATAAGAGATCAGATGGCATTAAAGCATCACCCTTCATGGGCATATTACATTAGATTGCATTAAAGCTTCACCCTTCTTGTATACATGCAAGTACAGCAAGTTTAAGTTTGAATGCTAATGCTATCTTGCTAATGCTAGCGATCTAATGCTACTGCTAATATCTGATCATTTTCATACTGTACGTGTCCTCTATAATGGAAATAAGAGATCAGATGGCATTAAAGCATAACCCTTCGTGGGCAAATTAGATTAGATGGCATTAAAGCTTAACCCTTCTTGTATGAATGCAAATACAGCAATGTTAAAGTTTGAATGCTAATGCTAACTTGCTAATGCTAGCGATCTAATGCTAGTGCTAATATCAGGTCATATTCATACTATATGTGTCCTTTATGATGGAAATAAGAGATCAGATGGCATTAAAGCATCACCTTTCTTAGGATTATCAGATTAGATGGCATTAAAGCTTAACCCTTCTTGTATACATGCAAGTACAGTAAGTTTAAGTTTGAATGCTAATGCTAACTTGCTAATGCTATCGATCTAATGCTAATTCTAATTTCTGGTCATTTTTATACTGTATGTGTCCTTTATGATGGAAATAAGAGATCAGATGGCATTAAAGCATCACCTTTCATGGGATTATCAGATTAGATGGCATTAAAGCTTAACCCTTCTTGTATACATGCAAGTACAGCAAGTTTAAGTTTGAATGCTAATGCTAACTTGCTAATGCTAGCGATCTAATGCTAGTGCCAATTTCTGTTCATTTTCATACTGTATGTGTCCTTTATGATTGAAATAAGAGATCAGATGGCATTAAAGCATCACCTTTCATGGGATTATGAGATTAGATGGCATTAAAGCTTAACCCTTCTTTATATAGGCAAATACAGCAATGTTAAAGTTTGAATGCTAATGCTAACTTGCTAAGGCTAACGATCTAATGCTAGTGCTAATATCAGGTCATTTTCATATTGTACGTGTCCTCTATGATGTATATAAGTGATCAGATGGCATTAAAGCATAACCCTTCATGGGAATATCAGATTAGATGGCATTAAAGCTTAAACCTTCTTGTATACATGCAAGTACAGTAAGTTTAAGTTTGAATGCTAATGCTAACTTGCTAATGCTATCGATCTAATGCTAGTGCTAATTTCTGGTCATTTTCATACTGTATGTGTTCTTGATGATGGAAATAAGAGATCAGATGGTATTAAAGCATAACCTTTCATGGGAATATCAGATTAGATTTCATTAAAGCTTAACCCTTCTTGTATACATGCAAGTACAGTAAGTTTAAGTTTGAATGCTAATGCTAACTTGCTAATGCTATCGTTCTAATGCTAGTGCTAATTTCTGGTCATTTTCATACTGTATGTGTTCTTTATGATGGAAATAAGAGATCAGATGGTATTAAAGCATAACCCTTCATGGGATTATCAGATTAGATGGCATTAAATCATAACCCTTCTTGTATACATGCAAGTTCAGAAAGTTTAAGTTTGAATGCTAATGCTAACTTGCTAATGCTAGCGATCTAATGCTAGTGCTAATATCTCATCATTTTCATACTGTACGTGCCCTCTATGATGGAAATAAGAGATCAGATGGCATTAAAGAATAACCCTTCTTGTATACATGCAAGTACAGCAAGTTTAATTTTGAATGCTAATGCTAACTTGCTAATGCTATCGATCTAATGCTAGTTCTAATATCTGGTCATTTTATACTGTACGTGTCCTTTATGATGGATATATGAGATCAGATGGCATCAAAGCATCACCCTTCATGGGCATATTAGATTAGATGGCATTAAAGCTTCACCCTTCTTGTATACATGCAAGTACAGCAAGTTTAAGTTTGAATGCTAATGCTAACTTGCTAATGCTAGCGATCTAATGCTAGTGCTAATATCTGATCATTTTCATACTGTACGTGTCCTCTATAATGGAAATAAGAGATCAGATGGCATTAAAGCATAACCCTTCATAGGCATATTAGATTAGATGTAATTAAAGCTTATCCCTTCTTGTATAAATTCAAATACAGCAATGTTAAAGTTTGAATGCTAATGCTAACTTGCTAATGCTAGCGATCTAATGCTAGTGCTAATATCAGGTAATTTTCATACTGTACGTGTCCTCTATGATGTATATAAGAGATCAGACGGCATTAAAGCATAACCCTTCATGGGAATATCAGATTAAATGGCATTAAAGCTTAACCCTTCTTGTATACATGCAAATACAGTAAGTTTAAGTTTGAATGCTAATTCTAACTTGCTAATGCTAGCGATCTAATGCTAGTGCTAATTTCTGGTCATTTTCATACTGTATGTGTCCTTTATGATTGAAATAAGAGATCAGATGGCATTAAAGCATCACCTTTCATGGGATTATGAGATTAGATGGCATAAAAGCTTAACCCTTCTTGTATACATGCAAGTACAGTAAGTTTAAGTTTGAATGCTAATGCTAACTTGCTAATGCTAGCGATCTAATGCTAGTGCTAATATCAGGTCAATTTCTTACTCAACGTGTCCTCTATGATGTATATAAGAGATCAGATGGCATTAAAGCATAACCCTTCATGGGAATATCAGATTAGATGCCATTAAAGCTTAACCCTTCTTGTATACATGCAAGTACAGTAAGTTTAAGTTTGAATGCTAATGCTAACTTGCTAATGCTATCGATCTAATGCTAGTGCTAATTTATGGTCATTTTCATACTGTATGTGTCCTTTATGATGGAAATAAGAGATCAGATGGCATTAAAGCATCACCTTTCATGGGATTATCAGATTAGATGGCATTGAAGCTTAACCCTTCTTGTATACATGCAAGTACAGCAAGTTTAAGTTTGAATGCTAATGCTAACTTGCTAATGCTATCGATCTAATGCTAGTGCTAATATCTGGTCATTTTCATACTGTACGTGTCCTCTATAATGGAAATAAGAGATCAGATGGCATTAAAGCATAACCCTTCATGGGCATATTAGATTAGATGGCATTAAAGCTTAACCCTTCTTGTATAAATGCAAATACAGCAATGTTTAAGTTTGAATGCTAATGCAAACTTGCTAATGCTAGCGATCTTATGCTAGTGCTAATATCAGGTCATTTTCATACTGTACGTGTCCTCTATGATGTATATAAGAGATCAGACGGCATTAAAGCATCACCTTTCATGGGATTATCAGATTAGATGCCATTAAACCTTCACCCTTCTTGTATACATGCAAGTACAGCAAGTTTAAGTTTGAATGCTAATGCTAACTTGCTGATGCTAGCGATTTAATGCTAGTGCAAATATCTTGTCATTTTCATATAGTACGTCTCCTCTATGATGGAATAAGAGATCAGATGGCATTAAAGCATATCCCATCATGGGCATATTAGATTAGATTGCATTAAAGCTTCACCCTTCTTGTATACTTGCAAGTACTGCAATGTTCAAGTTTGAATGCTAAAGCTAACTTGCTAATGCTAGCGATCTAATGCTAGTGCGAATATCAGGTCATTTTCATACTGTACGTGTCCTCTATGATGTATATAAGAGATCAGATGGCATTAAAGCATAACCCTTCATGGGAATATCAGATTAGATGGCATTAAAGCTTAACCCTTCTTGTATACATGCAATTACAGTAAGTTTAAGTTTGAATGCTAATGCTAACTTGCTAATGCTATCGAGCTAATGCTAGTGCTAATTTCTGGTCATTTTCATGCTGTATGTGTCCTTTATGATGGAAATAAGAGATCAGTTGGAATTAAAGCATCACCTTTCATGGGATTATCTGATTAGATGGCATTAAAGCTTAACCCTTCTTGTATACATGCAAGTACAGAAAGTTTAAGTTTGAATGCTAATACTAACTTGCTAATGCTAGCGATCTAATGCCAGTGCTAATATCTCATCATTTTCATACTGTACGTGTCCTCTATGATGGAAATAACAGATCAGATGGCATTAAAGAATAACCCTTCTTGTATACATGCAAGTACAGCAAGTTTAAGTTTGAATGCTAATGCTAACTTGCTAATGCTATCGATCTAATGCTAGTGATAATATCTGGTCATTTTCATACTGTACATGTCCTCTATGATGGAAATAAAAGATCAGATGGCATTAAAGCATAACCCTTCATGGGCATATTAGATTAGATGGCATTAAAGCTTAACCCTTCTTGTATAAATGCAAATACAGCAATGTTAAAGTTTGAATGATAATGCTAACTTGCTAATGCTAGCGATCTAATGCTAGTGCTAATATCATGTCATTTTCATACTGTACGTGTCCTCTATGATGTATATAAGGGATCAAACGGCATTAAAGCATAACCCTTCATGGGAATATCAGATTAAATGGCATTAAAGCTTAACCCTTCTTGTATACATGCAAATACAGTAAGTTTAAGTTTGAATGCTAATGCTAACTTGCTAATGCTAGCGATCTAATGCTAGTGCTAATATCTCATCATTTTCATACTGTACGTGTCCTCAATGAAGGAAATAAGAGATCAGATGGCATTAAAGCATAACCCTTCTTGTATACATGCAAGTACAGCAAGTTTAAGTTTGAATGCTAATGTTAACTTGCTAATGCTAGCGATCTAATGCTAGTTCGAATATCTGGTCATTTTCATACTGTACGTGTCCTCAAAATGGAAATAATAGATCAGATGTCATTAAAGCATAACCCTTCATGGGAATATCAGATTAGATGGCATTAAAGCTTAACCATTCTGTTATACATGCAAGTACAGTAAGTTTAAGTTTGAATTCTAATGCTCACTTGCTAATGCTATCGATCTAATGCTAGTGCTAATTTCTGGTCATTTTCATACTGTATGTGTCCTTTATGATGGAAATAAGAGATCAGATGGCATTAAAGCATCACCTTTCATGGGATTATCAGATTAGATGGCATTAAAGCTTAACCCTTCTTGTATACATGCAAGTACAGCAAGTTTAAGTTTGAATGCTAATGCTAACTTTCTAATGCTAGCGATCTAATGCTAGTGCTAATTTCTGGTCATTTTCATACTGTATGTGTCCTTTATGATTGAAATAAGAGATCAGATGGCATTAAAGCATAACCCTTCATGGGATTATGAGATTAGATGGCATTAAAGCTTAACCCTTCTTTATATACGCAAATACAGCAATGTTAAAGTTTGAATGCTAATGCTTACTTGCTGATGCTAGCAATCTAATGCTAGTGCTAATATCAGGTCATTTTCATATTGTACGTGTCCTCTATGATGTATATAAGTGATCAGATGGCATTAAAGCATAACCCTTCATGGGAATATCAGATTAGATGGCATTAAAGCTTAACCCTTCTTGTATACATGCAAGTACAGTAATTTAAATGTGAATGCTAATGCTAACTTGCTAATGCTATCGATCTAAAGCTAGTGCTAATATCTCGTCATTTTCATACTGTACTTTTCCTCTATGATGGAAATAAGAGATCAGATGGCATTAAAGCATAACCCTTCTTGTATACATGCAAGTACAGCAAGTTTAAGTTTGAATGCTAATGCTAACTTGCTAATGCTATTTATCTAATGCTAGTGCTAATATCTGGTCATTTTCATACTGTACGTGTCCTCTATGATGGATATAAGAGATAAGATGGCATTAAAGCATAACCCTTCATGGGCATATTAGATTAGATGGCATTAAAGCTTCATCCTTTTTGTATACATGCAAGTACAGCAAGTTTAAGTGTGAATGCTAATGCTAACTGGCTAATGCTAGCAATCTAATGCTAGTGCTAATATCTGGTCATTTTCATACTGTACGTGTCCTCTATAATGGAAATAAGAGATCAGATGTCATCAAAGCATCACCCTGCATGGGTATATTAGATTAGATGGCATTAAAGCTTAACCCTTCTTGTATAAATGCAAATACAGCAATGTTAAAGTTTGAATGCGAATGCTAACTGGCTAATGCTAGCGATCTAATGCTAGTGCTAATATCAGGTCATCTTCATACTGTACGTGTCCTCTATGATGTATATAAGAGATCAGATGGCATTAAAGCATAACCCTTCATGGGCATATTAGATTACATGGCATTAAAGCTTAACCCTTCTTGTATAAATGCAAATACAGCAATGTTAAAGTTTGAATGCTAATGCTAACTGGCTAATGCTAGCGATCTAATGCTAGTGCTAATATCAGGTCATCTTCATACTGTACGTGTCCTCTATGATGTATGTAAGAGATCAGACGGCATTAAAGCATAACCCTTCATGGGAATATCAGATTAGATGGCATTAAAGCTTTACCCTTCTTGTATACATGCAAGTACAGTAAGTTTAAGTTTGAATGCTAATGCTAACTTGCTAATGCTAGCGTTCTAATGCTAGTGCTAATTTCTGGTCATTTTCATACTGTATGTGTCCTTTATGATTGAAATAAGAGATCAGATGGCATTAAAGCATCACCTTTCATGGGATTATGAGATTAGATGGCATTAAAAGCTTAACCCTTCTTTATATAAATAAAATACAGCAATGTTAAAGTTTGAATGCAAATGCTAACTTGCTAATGCTAGCGATCTAATGCTAGTGCTAATATCAGGTCATTTTCTTACTGTACGTGTCCTCTATGATGTATATAAGAGATCAGATGGCATTAAAGCATAACCCTTCATGGGAATATCAGATTAGATGGCATTAAAAGCTTAACCCTTCTTGTATACATGCAAGTACAGTAAGTTTAAGTTTGAATGCTAATGCTAACTTGCTAATGCTATCGATCTAATGCTAGTGCTAATTTCTGGTCATTTTCATACTGTATGTGTCCTTTATGATGGAAATAAGAGATGGCAGATGGGATTATCATGAGATAAAAGCATTCTTGTATACCTTTTAAGTTTGAATGCATGGGATCTATCAGATTTCTGAGATGGCATTAAAGTCGCATTAAAAGATTAAAAAGTTTGAATGCTAATGCTAAAGCTAACCCTTTCTTTTTCATACTGTATACATGCAAAGCATCACCTACAACCCTTATTTATATCGCAAATGTTTAAGTTTGAATGCTAATGCTAACTTGCTAATGCTAGCGATCTAATGCTAGTGCTAATATCAGGTCATTTTCATACTGTACGTGTCCTCTATGATGTATATAAGAGATCAGATGGCATTAAAGCATAACCCTTCATGGGCAAATTAGATTAGATGGCATTAAAACCCTTCTGTATAAATGCAAATACAGCAAAATTAAAGTTTGAATGCTAATGCTAACTTGCTAATGCTAGCGATCTAATGCTAGTGCTAATATCAGGTCATCAGCAAGTTTAAGTTTGAATGCTAATGCTAACTTGCTAATGCTAGCGATCTAATGCTAAGGTCATTTTCATACTGTATGTGTCCTTTATGATTGAAATAAACGAGATCAGATGGCATTAAAGCATCACCTTTCATGGGATTATGAGATTAGATGGCATTAAAAAACTAACCCTTATTTATATCACGGAAATGCAGCAATGTTAAAAGTTTGAATGCTAATGCTAACTTGCTAATGCTAGCGATCTAATGCTAGTGCTAATATCAGGTCATTTTCATACTGTCGTGTCCTCTATGATGTATATAAGAGATCAGATGGCATTAAAGCATAACCCTTCATGGGCAAATTAGATTACATGGCATTAAAGCTTAACCCTTCTTGTATAAATGCAAATACAGCAAAATTAAAGTTTGAATGCTAATGCTAACTTGCTAATGCTAGCGATCTAATGCTAGTGCTAATATCAGGTCATTTTCATACTGTACGTGTCCTCTATGATGTATATAAGAGATCAGACGGCATTAAAGCATAACCCTTCATGGGAATATCAGATTAGATGGCATTAAAAGCTTAACCCTTCTTGTATACATGCAAGTACAGCAAGTTTAAGTTTGAATGCTAATGCTAACTTGCTAATGCTAGCGATCTAATGCTAGTGCTAATTTCTGGTCATTTTCATACTGTATGTGTCCTTTATGATTGAAATAAGAGAGAGCAGATGGCATTAAAGCATCACCTTTCATGGGATTATGAGATTAGATGGCATTAAAGCTTAACCCTTCTTTATATCATGCAAATACAGAAATGTTAAAGTTTGAATGCTAATGCTAACTTGCTAATGCTAGCGATCTAATGCTAGTGCTAATATCAGGTCATTTTCATACTGTATGTGTCCTTTATGATTGTATATAAGAGATCAGATGGCATTATAGCATAACCCTTCATGGGAATATCAGATTAGATGGCATTAAAGCTTAACCCTTCTTGTATACATGCAAGTTCAGCAAGTTTAAGTTTGAATGCTAATGCTAACTTGCTGATGCTAGCGATTTAATGCTAGTGCTAATTTCTGGTCATTTTCATACAGTATGTGTCCTCTATGATGGAATAAGAGATCAGATGGCATTAAAGCATATCCCTTCATGGGCATATTAGATTAGATTGCATTAAAGCTTCACCCTTCTTGTATACTTGCAATTACTGCAATGTTTAAGTTTGAATGCTAAAGCTAACTTGCTAATGCTAGCGATCTAATGCTAGTGCTAATATCAGGTCATTTTCATACTGTACGTGTCCTCTATGATGTATATAAGTGATCAGATGGCATTAAAGCATAACCCTTCATGGGAATATCAGATTAGATGGCATTAAAGTTTAACCCTTCTTGTATACATGCAAGTACAGTAAGTTTAAGTTTGAATGCTAATGCTAACTTGCTAATTCTATCGATCTAATGCTAGTGCTAATTTCTGGTCATTTTCATGCTGTATGTGTCCTTTATGATGGAAATAAGAGATCAGATGGAATTAAAGCAGCACCTTTCATGGGATTATCAGATTAGATGGCATTAAAGCTTAACCCTTCTTGTATACATGCAAGTACAGAAAGTTTAAGTTTGAATGCTAATGCTAACTTGCTAATGCTAGCGATCTAATGCTAGTGCTAATATCTCATCATTTTCATACTGTACGTGTCCTCTATGATGGAAATAAGAGATCAGATGGCATTAAAGAATAACCCTTCTTGTATACATGCATGTACAGCAAGTTTAAGTTTGAATGCTAATGCTAACTTGCTAATGCTATCGATCTAATGCTAGTGCTAATATCTGGTCATTTTCATACTGTATGTGTCCTTTATGATTGAAATAAGAGATCAGATGGCATTAAAGCATCACCTTTCATGGGATTATGAGATTAGATGGCATTAAAAGCTTAACCCTTCTTTATATACATAAATACAGCAATGTTAAAGTTTGAATGCAAATGCTATCTTGCTAATGCTAGCGATCTAATGCTAGTGCTAATATCAGGTCATTTTCTTACTGTACGTGTCCTCTATGATGTATATAAGAGATCAGATGGCATTAAAGCATAACCCTTCATGGGAATATCAGATTAGATGGCATTAAAGCTTAACCCTTCTTGTATACATGCAAGTACAGTAAGTTTAAGTTTGAATGCTAATGCTAACTTGCTAATGCTATCGATCTAATGCTAGTGCTAATTTCTGGTCATTTTCATACTGTATGTGTCCTTTATGATGGAAATAAGAGATCAGATGGCATTAAAGCATTACCTTTCATGGGATTATCAGATGAGATGGCATTAAAGCTTAACCCTTCTTGTATACATGCAAGTACAGCAAGTTTAAGTTTGAATGCTAATGCTAACTTGCTAATGCTAGCGATCTAATGCTAGTGCTAATTTCTGGTCATTTTCATACTGTATGTGTCCTTTATGATTGAAATAAGAGATCAGATGGCATTAAAGCATCACCTTTCATGGGATTATGAGATTAGATGGCATTAAAGCTTAACCCTTATTTATATACGGAAATGCAGCAATGTTAAAGTTTGAATGCTAATGCTAACTTGCTAATGCTAGCGATCTAATGCTAGTGCTAATATCAGGTCATTTTCATACTGTACGTGTCCTCTATGATGTATATAAGAGATCAGATGGCATTAAAGCATAACCCTTCATGGGAATAACAGATTAGATGCCATTAAATCTTAACCCTTCTTGTATACATGCAAGTACAGTAAGTTTAAGTTTGAATGCTAATGCTTACTTGCTGATGCTAGCGATTTAATGCTAGTGCTAATATCTTGTCATTTTCATGCAGTACGTGTCCTCAATGATGGAAATAAGAGATCAGATGGCATTAAAGCATATCCCTTCATGGGCATATTAGATTAGGTGGCAGTAAAGCTTCACCCTTCTTGTATACTTGCAAGTACTGCAATGTTTAAGTTTGAATCCTAATGCTAACTTGCTAATGCTAGCGATCTAATGCTAGTGCTAATATCAGGTCATTTTCATACTGTACGTGTCCTCTATGATGTATATAAGAGATCAGATGGCATTAAAGCATAACCCTTCATGGGCAAATTAGATTACATGGCATTAAAGCTTAACCCTTCTTGTATAAATGCAAATACAGCAAAATTAAAGTTTGAATGCTAATGCTAACTTGCTAATGCTAGCGATCTAATGCTAGTGCTAATATCAGGTCATTTTCATACTGTACGTGTCCTCTATGATGTATATAAGAGATCAGATGGCATTAAAGCATAACCCTTCATGGGAATATCAGATTAGATGGCATTAAAGCTTAACCCTTCTTGTATACATGCAAGTACAGCAAGTTTAAGTGTGAATGCTAATGCTAACTTGCTAATGCTAGCGATCTAATGCTAGTGCTAATTTCTGGTCATTTTTATACTGTATGTGTCCTTTATGATTGAAATAAGAGAGCAGATGGCATTAAAGCATCACCTTTCATGGGATTATGAGATTAGATGGCATTAAAGCTTAACCCTTCTTTATATACGCAAATACAGAAATGTTAAAGTTTGAATGCTAATGCTCACTTGCTAATGCTAGCGATCTAATGCTAGTGCTAATATCAGGTCATTTTCATACTGTACGTGTCCTCTATGATGTATATAAGAGATCAGACGGCATTAAAGCATAACCCTTCATGGGAATATCAGATTAGATGGCATTAAAGCTTAACCCTTCTTGTATACATGCAAGTTCAGCAAGTTTAAGTTTGAATGCTAATGCTAACTTGCTGATGCTAGCGATTTAATGCTAGTGCTAATTTCTGGTCATTTTCATACAGTATGTGTCCTCTATGATGGAATAAGAGATCAGATGGCATTAAAGCATATCCCTTCATGGGCACATTAGATTAGATTGCATTAAAGCTTCACCCTTCTTGTATACTTGCAATTACTGCAATGTTTAAGTTTGAATGCTAAAGCTAACTTGCTAATGCTAGCGATCTAATGCTAGTGCTAATATCAGGTCATTTTTCATACTGTACGTGTCCTCTATGATGTATATAAGAGATCAGATGGCATTAAAAGCATAACCCTTCATGGGAATATCAGATTAGATGGCATTAAAGTTTAACCCTTCTTGTATACATGCAAGTACAGTAAGTTTAAGTTTGAATGCTAATGCTAACTTGCTAATTCTATCGATCTAATGCTAGTGCTAATTTCTGGTCATTTTCATGCTCTATGTGTCCTTTATGATGGAAATAAGAGATCAGATGGAATTAAAGCAGCACCTTTCATGGGATTATCAGATTAGATGGCATTAAAGCTTAACCCTTCTTGTATACATGCAAGTACAAAAAGTTTAAGTTTGAATGCTAATGCTAACTTGCTAATGCTAGCGATCTAATGCTAGTGCTAATATCTCATCATTTTCATACTGTCGTGTCTCTATGATGGAAATAAGAGATCAGATGGCATTAAAGAATAACCCTTCTTGTATACATGCATGTACAGCAAGTTTAAGTTTGAATGCTAATGCTAACTTGCTAATGCTATCGATCTAATGCTAGTGCTAATATCTGGTCATTTTTCATACTGTCGTGTCCTCTATGATGGATATAAGAGATCAGATGTCATTAAAGCATCACCCTTCATGGGCATATTAGATTAGATGGCATTAAAGCTTCACCCTTCTTGTATACATGCAAGTACAGCAAGTTTAAGTTTGAATGCTAATGCTAACTTTTCTAATGCTAGCGATCTAATGCTAGTGCTAATATCTGATCATTTTCATACTGTACGTGTCCTCTATAATGGAAATAAGACATCAGATGGCATTAAAGCATAACCCTTCATGGGCATATTAGATTAGATGTCATTAAAGCTTAACCCTTCTTGTATAAATGCAAATACAGCAATGTTAAAGTTTGAATGCTAATGCTAAATTGCTAATGCTAGCGATCTAATGCTAGTGCTAATATCAGGTCATTTTCATACTCTACGTGTCCTCTATGATGTATATAAGAGATCAGACGGCATTAAAGCATAACCCTTCATGGGAATATCAGATTAGATGGCATTAAAGCTTAACCCTTCTTGTATACATGCAAATACAGTAAGTTTAAGTTTGAATGCTAATGCTAACTTGCTAATGCTAGCGATCTAATGCTAGTGCTAATATCAGGTCATTTTTATATTGTACGTGTCCTCTATGATGTATATAAGAGATCAGATGGCATTAAAGCATAACCCTTCATGGGAATATCAGATTAGATGGCATTAAAAGTTTAACCCTTCTTGTATACATGCAAGTACAGTAAGTTTAAGTTTGAATGCTAATGCTAACTTGCTAATTCTATCGATCTAATGCTAGTGCTAATTTCTGGTCATTTTCATGCTCTATGTGTCCTTTATGATGGAAATAAGATCCAGATGGAATTAAAGCAGCACCTTTCATGGGATTATCAGATTAGATGGCATTAAAACTTAACCCTTCTTGTATACATGCAAGTACAGAAAGTTTAAGTTTGAATGCTAATGCTAACTTGCTAATGCTAGCGATCTAATGCTAGTGCTAATATCTCATCATTTTCATACTGTGGCATGTCTCTATGATGGAAATAAGAGATCAGATGGCATTAAAGCATAACCCTTCTTGTATACATGCATGTACAGCAAGTTTAAGTTTGAATGCTAATGCTAACTTGCTAATGCTATCGATCTAATGCTAGTGCTAATATCTGGTTTTTTCATACTGTGTACGTGTCCTCTATGATGGATATAAGAGATCAGATGTCATTAAAACATCACCCTTCATGGGCATATTAGATTAGATGGCATTAAAGCTTCACCCTTCTTGTATACATGCAAGTACAGCAAGTTTAAGTTTGAATGCTAATGCTAACTTTCTAATGCTAGCGATCTAATGCTAGTGCTAATATCTGATCATTTTCATACTGTACGTGTCCTCTATAATGGAAATAAGACATCAGATGGCATTAAAGCATAACCCTTCATGGGCATATTAGATTAGATGTCATGAAAGCTTAACCCTTCTTGTATAAATGCAAATACAGCAATGTTAAAGTTTGAATGCTAATGCTAAATTGCTAATGCTAGCGATCTAATGCTAGTGCTAATATCAGGTCATTTTCATACTCTACGTGTCCTCTATGATGTATATAAGAGATCAGACGGCATTAAAGCATAACCCTTCATGGGAATATCAGATTAGATGGCATTAAAGCTTAACCCTTCTTGTATACATGCAAATACAGTAAGTTTAAGTTTGAATGCTAATGCTAACTTGCTAATGCTAGCGATCTAATGCTATTGCTAATTTTTGGTCATTTTCATACTGTATGTGTCCTTTATGATTGAAATAAGAGATCAGATGGCATTAAAGCATCACCTTTCATGGGATTATGAGATTAGATGGCATTAAAGCATCACCCTTCTTTATATACGCAAATACAGCAATGTCAAAGTTTGAATGCAAATGCTAACTTGCTAATGCTAGCGATCTAATGCTAGTGCTAATATCAGGTCATTTTCTTACTGTACGTGTCCTCTATGATGTATATAAGAGATCAGATGGCATTATAGCATAACCCTTCATGGGAATATCAGATTAGATGGCATTAAAGCTTAACCCTTCTTGTATACATGCAAGTACAGTAAGTTTAAGTTTGAATGCTAATGCTAACTTGCTAATGCTATCGATCTAATGCTAGTGCTAATTTCTGGTCATTTTCATACTGTATGTGTCCTTTATGATGGAAATAAGAGATCAGATGGCATTAAAGCATCACCTTTCATGGGATTATCAGATTAGATGGCATTAAAGCTTAACCCTTCTTGTATACATGCAAGTACAGTAAGTTTAAGTTTGAATGCTAATGCTAACTTGCTGATGCTAGCGATTTAATGCTAGTGCTAATATCTTGTCATTTTCATGCAGTACGTGTCCTCAATGATGGAAATTAGAGATCAGATGGCATTACAGCATATCCCTTCATGGGCATATTAGATTAGGTGGCATTAAAGCTTCACCCTTCTTGTATACTTGCAAGTACTGCAATGTTTAAGTTTGAATCCTAATGCTAACTTGCTAATGCTAGCGATCTAATGCTAGTGCTAATATCAGGTCATTTTCATACTATACGTGTCCTCTATGATGTATATAAGAGATCAGATGGCATTAAAGCATAACCCTTCATGGGCATATTAGATTAGATGGCATTAAAGCTTAACCCTTCTTGTATAAATGAAAATACAGCAATGTTAAAGTTTGAATGCTAATGCTAACTTGCTAATGCTAGCGATCTAATGCTAGTGCTAATATCAGGTCATTTTCATACTGTACGTGTCCTCTACTGATGTATATAAGAGATCAGATGGCATTAAAGCATAACCCTTCATGGGAATATCAGATTAGATGGCATTAAAGCTTAACCCTTTTTGTATACATGCAAGTACAGCAAGTTTAAGTTTGAATGCTAATGCTAAATTGCTAATGCTAGCGATCTAAAGCTAGTGCTAATTTCTGGTCATTTTCATACTGCATGTGTCCTTTATGATTGAAATAATTGATCAGATGGCATTAAAGCATCACCTTTCATGGGATTATGAGATTAGATGGCATTAAAACTTACCCTTCTTTATATACGCAAATACAGCAATGTTAAAGTTTGAATGCTAATGCTAACTTGCTAATGCTAGCGATCTAATGCTAGTGCTAATTTCTGGTCATTTTCATACTGTATGTGTCCTTTATGATGGAAATAAGAGATCAGATGGCATTAAAGCATCACCTTTCATGGGATTATCAGATTAGATGCCATTAAACCTTAACCCTTCTTGTATACATGCAAGTACAGCAAGTTTAAGTTTGAATGCTAATGCTAACTTGCTGATGCTAGCGATTTAATGCTAGTGCAAATATCTTGTCATTTTCATACAAAAATCGTGTCTCTCTATGATGGAATAAGAGATCAGATGGCATTAAAGCATATCCCATCATGGGCATATTAGATTAGATTGCATTAAAGCTTCACCCTTCTTGTATACTTGCAAGTACTGCAATGTTCAAGTTTGAATGCTAAAGCTAACTTGCTAATGCTAGCGATCTAATGCTAGTGCTAATATCAGGTCATTTTCATACTGTACGTGTCCTCTATGATGTATATAAGAGATCAGATGGCATTAAAGCATAACCCTTCATGGGAACATCAGATTAGATGGCATTAAAGCTTAACCCTTCTTGTATACATGCAAGTACAGTAAGTTTAAGTTTGAATGCTAATGCTAACATGCTAATGCTATCGATCTAATGCTAGTGCTAATTTCTGGTCATTTTCATGCTGTATGTGTCCTTTATGATGGAAATAAGAGATCAGATGGAATTAAAGCATCACCTTTCATGGGATTATCAGATTAGATGGCATTAAAGCTTAACCCTTCTTGTATACATGCAAGTACAGAAAGTTTAAGTTTGAATGCTAATACTAACTTGCTAATGCTAGCGATCTAATGCCAGTGCTAATATCTCATCATTTTTCATACTGTGCGTGTCCTCTATGATGGAAATAAGAGATCAGATGGCATTAAAGAATAACCCTTCTTGTATACATGCAAGTACAGCAAGTTTAAGTTTCAATGCTAATGCTAACTTGCTAATGCTATCGATCTAATGCTAGTGCTAATATCTGGTCATTTTCATACTGTACGTGTCCTCTATGATGGATATAAGAGATCAGATGGCATTAAAGCATCACCCTTCATGGGCATATTACATTAGATTGCATTAAAGCTTCACCCTTCTTGTATACATGCAAGTACAGCAAGTTTAAGTTTGAATGCTAATGCTATCTTGCTAATGCTAGCGATCTAATGCTAGTGCTAATATCAGGTCATTTTCTTACTCAACGTGTCCTCTCCATGATGTATATAAGAGATCAGATGGCATTAAAAGCATAACCCTTCATGGGAATATCAGATTAGATGCCATTAAAGCTTAACCCTTCTTGTATACATGCAAGTACAGTAAGTTTAAGTTTGAATGCTAATGCTAACTTGCTAATGCTATCGATCTAATGCTAGTGCTAATTTCTGGTCATTTTCATACTGTATGTGTCCTTTATGATGGAAATAAAGAGATCAGAGCGGCATTAAAGCATCACCTTTCATGGGATTATCAGATTAGATGGCATGAAAGCTTAACCCTTCTTGTATACATGCAAGTACAGCAAGTTTAAGTTTGAATGCTAATGCTAACTTGCTAATGCTAGCGATCTAATGCTAGTGCTAATTTCTGGACATTTTCATACTGTATGTGTCCTTTATGATTGAAATAAGAGATCAGATGGCATTAAAGCATCTCCTTTCATGGGATTATGAGATTAGATGGCATTGAAGCTTAACCCTTCTTTATATCATGGAAATACAGCAATGTTAAAGTTTGAATGCTAATGCTAACTTGCTAATGCTAGCGATCTAATGCTAGTGCTAATATCAGGTCATTTTCATACTATGCGTGTCCTTTATGATGTATATAAGAGATCAGATGGCATTAAAGCATAACCCTTCATGGGAATATCAGATTAGATGGCATTAAATCTTAACCCTTCTTGTATACATGCAAGTACAGTAAGTTTAAGTTTGAATGCTAATGCTAACTTGCTGATGCTAGCGATTTAATGCTAGTCCTAATATCTTGTCATTTTCATGCTGTATATGTCCTCAATGATGGAAATAAGAGATCAGATGGCATTAAAAGCATATCCCTTCATGGGCATATTAGATTAGGTGGCATTAAAGCCTCACCCTTCTTGTATACTTGCAAGTACTGCAATGTTTAAGTTTGAATCTAATGCTAACTTGCTAATGCTAGCGATCTAATGCTAGTGCTAATATCAGGTCATTTTTCATACTATACGTCTCCTCTATGATGTATATAAGAGATCAGATGGCATTAAAGCATAACCCTTCATGGGCATATTAGATTAGATGGCATTAAAAAGCTTAACCCTTCTTGTATAAATGTAAATACAGCAATGTTAAAGTTTGAATGCTAATGCTAACTTGATAATGCTAGCGATCTAATGTTAGTGCTAATTTCTGGTCATTTTCATACTGCATGTGTCCTTTGATTGAAATAAAGAGATCAGATGGCATTAAAGCATCACCCTTTCATGGGATTATGAGATTAGATGGCATTAAAACTTAACCCTTCTTTATATAAATACAGCAATGTTAAAGTTTGAATGCTAATGCTAACTTGCTAATGCTAGCGATCAAATGCTAGTGCTAATTTCTGGTCATTTTCATACTGTATGTGTCCTTTATGATGGAAATAAGAGATCAGATGGCATTAAAAGCATCACCTTTCTTGGGATTATCAGATTAGATACCATTAAAGCTTAACCCTTCTTGTATACATGCAAGTACAGCAAGTTTAAGTTTGAATGCTAATGCTAACTTGCTGATGCTAGCGATTTAATGCTAGTGCTAATATCTTGTCATTTTCATACAGTACGTGTCTCTATGATGGAATAAGAGATCAGATGGCATTAAAGCATATCCCTTCATGGGCATATTAGATTAGATTGCATTAAAGCTTCACCCTTCTTGTATACTTGCAAGTACTGCAATGTTTAAGTTTGAATGCTAAAGCTAACTTGCTAATGCTAGCGATCTAATGCTAGTGCTAATATCAGGTCATTTTCATACTGTACGTGTCCGCTATGATGTGTATAAGAGATCAGATGGCATTAAAGCATAACCCTTCATGGGAATATCAGATTAGATGGCATTAAAGCTTAACACTTCTTGTATACATGCAAGTACAGTAAGTTTAAGTTTGAATGCTAATGCTAACTTGCTAATGCTATCGATCTAATGCTATTGCTAATTTCTGGTCATTTTCATGCTGTATGTGTCTTTATGATGGAAATAAGAGATCAGATGGAATTAAAGCATCACCTTTCATGGGATTATCAGATTAGATGGCATTAAAACTTAAGCATTCTTGTATACATGCAAATACAGAAATTTTAAAAGTTTGAATGCTAATGCTAACTCGCTAATGCTAGCGATCTAATGCTAGTGCTAATATCTCATCATTTTCAGACTGTATGTGTCCTCTGATGGAAATGGAAATGGCATTAAAGCATCACCCTTGGCATTAAATTAGATGGCATTAAGTTAACCCTTCTTGTATACATGCAAGTACAGCAAGTTTAAAGTTTGAATGCTAATGCTAACTTTGCTAATGCTATCGATCTAATGCTAGTGCTAATATCTGGTCATTTTCATACTGTATGTGTCCTCTATAATGGAAATAAAGAATCAGATGGCATTAAAGCATCACCCTTCATGGGCATATTAGATTAGATGGCATTAAAGCAACCCTTCTTGTATAAATGCAAATACAGCAATGTTTAAGTTTGAATGCTAATGCAAACTTGCTAATGCTAGCGATCTTATGCTAGTGCTAATATCAGGTCATTTTCATACTGTCGTGTCTCTATGATGTATATAAAAGATCAGGCGGCATTAAAGCATCACCTTTCATGGGATTATCAGATTAGATGCCATTAAGCCTTAACCCTTCTTGTATACATGCAAGTACAGCAAGTTTAAGTTTGAATGCTAATGCTAACTTGCTGATGCTAGCGATTTAATGCTAGTGCTAATATCTTGTCATTTTTCATACTGTCGTGTCCTCTATGATGGAATAAAGAGATCAGATGGCATTAAAAGCATAACCTTCATGGGAATATTAAGATTAGATTGCATTAAAGCTTCACCCTTCTTGTATACTTGCAAGTACAGCAATGTTTAAGTTTGAATGCTAAAGCTAACTTGCTAATGCTAGCGATCTAATGCTAGTGCTAATATCTGGTCATTTTTTCATACTATGCGTGTCGCTCTGATGTGTGTATAAAGATCAGATGGCATTAAAGCATAACCCTTCATGGGAATATCAGATTAGATGGCATTAAAAGCTTCACTTCTTGTATACATGCAAGTACAGTAAGTTTAAGTTTGAATGCTAATGCTAACTTGCTAATGCTATCGATCTAATGCTATTGCTAATTTCTGGTCATTTTTCATGCTGTATGTGTCCTTTATGATGGAAATAAAGAATCAGATGGAATTAAAGCATCACCTTTCATGGGATTATCAGATTAGATGGCATTAAAGCTTAAGCATTCTTGTATACATGCAATGCTACAATCTAATTTTAAGTTTGAATATAATGCTAACTTTCTAATGCTAGCGATCTAATGCTAGTGCTAATATCTCATCATTTTCATACTGTCGTGTCCCTATGATGGAAATAAGAGATCAGATGGCATTAAAGAATAACCCTTCTTGTATACATGCAAGTACAGCAAGTTTAAGTTTGAATGCTAATGCTAACTTGCTAATGCTAGCGATCTAATGCTAGTGCTAATATCTGGTCATTTTTTTCATACTGTCGTGTCCTCTATAATGGAAATAAGAATCAGATGGCATTAAGCATAACCCTTCATGGGCATATCAGATTAGATGGCATTAAAGCTTAACCCTTCTTGTATAAATGCAAATACAGCAATGTTTAAGTTTGAATGCTAATGCAAACTTGCTAATGCTAGCGATCTTATGCTAATTTTAATATCAGGTCATTTTCATACTGTACGTGTCTCTATGATGTATATAAAGAATCAGATGGCATTAAAGCATCACCCTTCATGGGATTATCAGATTAGATGCCATTAAACCTTAACCCTTCTTGTATACATGCAAATACAGCAAGTTTAAGTTTGAATGCTAATGCTAACTTGCTGATGGTAGCGATCTTTAATGCTAGTGCAAATATCTTGTCATTTTCATACTGTATGTCTCCTCTATGATGGAATAAGAGATCAGATGGCATTAAAAGCATATCCATCATGGGCATATTAGATTAGATGGCATTAAAAAGCTAACCCTTCTTGTATACTTGCAAATACTGCAATGTTTCAAGTTTGAATGCTAAAAGCTAACTTGCTAATGCTAGCGATCTAATGCTAGTCGCTTGAATATCAGGTCATTTTTCATACTGTCGTGTCCTCTATGATGTATATAAAGAGATCAGATGGCATTAAAGCATAACCCTTCATGGGAATATCAGATTAGATGGCATTAAAGCAACCCTTCTTGTATACATGCAATTACAGTAAGTTTAAGTTTGAATGCTAATGCTAACTTGCTAATGCTATCGAGCTAATGCTAGTGCTAATTTCTGGTCATTTTTCATACTGTATGTGTCCTTTATGTGGAAATAAAGAATCAGTTGGAATTAAAGCATCACCTTTCATGGGATTATCAGATTAGATGGCATTAAAGTTTAACCCTTCTTGTATACATGCAAGTACAGAAAGTTTAAAGTTTGAATGCTAATACTAACTTGCTAATGCTAGCGATCTAATGCTAGTGCTAATATCTCATCATTTTCATGCACTATCGTGTCATCTATGATGGAAATAAGAGATCAGATGGCATTAAGTGTCCTTCTTGTATACATGCAAATACAGTAAGTTTAAGTTTGAATGCTAATGCTAACTTGCTAATGCTATCGATCTAATGCTAATTCTAATTTCTGGTCATTTTTATACTGTATGTCCTTTATGATGGAAATAAGAGATCAGATGGCATTAAAAGCATCACCTTTCATGGGATTATCAGATTAGATGGCATTAAATTAACCCTTCTTGTATACATGCAAGTACAGCAAGTTTAAGTTTGAATGCTAATGCTAACTTGCTAATGCTAGCGATCTAATGCTAGTGCCAATTTCTGTTCATTTTTCATACTGTATGTGTCCTCTATGATTGAAATAAGAGATCAGATGGCATTAAGCATCACCTTTCATGGGATTATGAGATTAGATGGCATTAAAGCAACCCTTCTTTATATAGGCAAATACAGCAATGTTAAAGTTTGAATGCTAATGCTAACTTGCTAATGCTAACGATCTAATGCTAGTGCTAATATCAGGTCATTTTCATTTTATACGTGTCCTCTATGATGTATATAAGTGATC
The DNA here is from genome assembly GCA_029692085.1 of Gymnothorax javanicus. Classification (NCBI taxonomy): domain Eukaryota; kingdom Metazoa; phylum Chordata; class Actinopteri; order Anguilliformes; family Muraenidae; genus Gymnothorax; species Gymnothorax javanicus. The sequence goes on along the minus strand of CM056200.1, from coordinate 38,380,508 downwards.
AGATGGCATTAAAAGCATAACCCTTCATGGGAATATCAGATTAGATGGCATTAAAGCTTAAACCTTCTTGTATACATGCAAGTACAGTAAGTTTAAGTTTGAATGCTAATGCTAACTTGCTAATGCTATCGATCTAATGCTAGTGCTAATTTCTGGTCATTTTCATACTGTATGTGTTCTTGATGATGGAAATAAAGAGATCCAGATGGTATTAAAAGCATAACCTTTCATGGGAATATCAGATTAGATTTCATTAAAAGCAACCCTTCTTGTATACATGCAAGTACAGCAAGTTTAAGTTTGAATGCTAATGCTAACTTGCTAATGCTAGCGATCTAATGCTAGTGCTAATTTCTGGTCATTTTCATACTGTATGTGTTCTTTTATGATGGAAATAAGAGATCAGATGGTATTAAAAGCATAACCCTTCATGGGATTATCAGATTAGATGGCATTAAATCCCCTTCTTGTATACATGCAAGTTCAGAAAGTTTAAGTTTGAATGCTAATGCTAACTTTCTAATGCTAGCGATCTAATGCTAGTGCTAATATCTCATCATTTTTTCATACTGTTATTGCCTCTATGATGGAAATAAAGAGATCAGATGGCATTAAAGAATAACCCTTCTTGGGCATACATGCAAGTACAGCATTAAGTTTAATTTTGAATGCTAATGCTTTAACTTGCTAATGCTATCGATCTAATGCTAGTTCTAATATCTGGTCATTTTATACTGTCATTGTCCTTTATGATGGATATATAGAGATCAGATGGCATCAAAAGCATCACCCTTCATGGGCATATTAGATTAGATGGCATTAAAAAGCCACCCTTCTTGTATGCATGCAAGTACAGCAAGTTTAAGTTTGAATGCTAATGCTCACTTGCTAATGCTAGCGATCTAATGCTAGTGCTAATATCTGATCATTTTCATACTGTATGTGTCTCTATAATGGAAATAAGATCAGATGGCATTAAAACATAACCCTTCATGGGCATATCAAGATTAGATGGCATTAAAAACTTATCCTTCTTGTATAAATTCAAATACAGCAATTGTTTAAGTTTGAATGCTAATGCTAACTTGCTAATGCTAGCGATCTAATGCTATTGCTAATATCAGGTAATTTTCATACTGTATGTGTCCTCTATGATGTATATAAGAGATCAGATGGCATTAAAAGCATCACCTTTCATGGGAATATCAGATTAAATGGCATTAAAGCTTAACCCTTCTTGTATACATGCAAATACAGTAATGTTTAAGTTTGAATGCTAATTCTAACTTGCTAATGCTAGCGATCTAATGCTAGTGCTAATTTCTGGTCATTTTCATACTGTATGTGTCCTTTATGATTGAAATAAGAATTCAGATGGCATTAAAGCATCACCTTTCATGGGATTATGAGATTAGATGGCATAAAAGCTAAGCCCTTCTTGTATACATGCAAATACAGTAAGTTTAAAGTTTGAATGCTAATGCTAACTTTTAACTAATGCTAGCGATCTAATGCTAGTGCTAATATCCAGGTCATTTTCTTACTCAACGTGTCTCTATGATGTATATAAGAGATCAGATGGCATTAAAACATAACCCTTCATGGGAATATCAGATTAGATGCCATTAAAGCAACCCTTCTTGTATACATGCAAGTACAGTAAGTTTAAGTTTGAATGCTAATGCTAACTTTTGCTAATGCTATCGATCTAATGCTAGTGCTAATTTCTGGTCATTTTCATACTGTATGTGTCCTTTTGATGGAAATAAGAGATCAGATGGCATTAAAACATCACCTTTCATGGGATTATCAGATTAGATGGCATTGAAACTTAACCCTTCTTGTATACATGCAAGTACAGTAAGTTTAAGTTTGAATGCTAATGCTAACTTGCTAATGCTACCGATCTAATGCTAGTGCTAATATCTGGTCATTTTTTTCATACTGTATGTGTCTCTATAATGGAAATAAGAGATCAGATGGCATTAAAGCATAACCCTTCATGGGATATTAGATTAGATGGCATTAAAGCAACCCCTTCTTGTATAAATGCAAATACAGCAATGTTTAAGTTTGAATGCTAATGCAAACTTGCTAATGCTAGCGATCTTATGCTAGTGCTAATATCAGGTCATTTCATACTTTGTCCTCTATGATGTATATAAGATATCCAGATTAAAAGCATCACCTTTCATGGGATTATCAGATTAGATGCCATTAAACCTTAACCCTTCTTGTATACATGCAAGTAAAAGCAAGTTTAATTTTGAATGCTAATGCTAACTTGCTAATACTAGCGATTTAATGCTAGTTCTAATATCTTGTCATTTTCATGCTGATGTCGTCTCCTCTATGATGGAATAAAGAGATCAGATGGCATTAAAGCATATCCCTCGCATGGGCATATTAGATTAGATTGCATTAAAGCTTCACCCTTCTTGTATACTTGCAAGTACAGCAATGTTCAAGTTTGAATGCTAAAAGCTAACTTGCTAATGCTAGCGATCTAATGCTAGTGCTAATATCAGATCATTTTTTCCCTTACTATACGTGTCCTCTCTGATGTATATAAGAATCAGATGGCATTAAAAGCATAACCCTTCATGGGAATATCGATTAGATGGCATTAAAAAGCTTAACCCTTCTTGTATACATGCAATTACAGTAAGTTTAAGTTTGAATGCTAATGCTAACTTTCTAATGCTATCGAGCTAATGCTAGTGCTAATTTCTGGTCATTTTCATACTGTATGTGTCTCTTATGATGGAAATAAAGAATCAGGTGGAATTAAAGCATCACCTTTCATGGGATTATCAGATTAGATGGCATTAAAAGCAACCCTTCTTTATACATGCAAGTACAGAAAGTTTAAGTTTGAATGCTAATACTAACTTGCTAATGCTAGCGATCTAATGCTAGTGCTAATATCTCATCATTTTCATACTGTACGTGTCCTCTATGATGGAAATAAGAGATCAGATGGCATTAAAGCATCACCTTTCATGGGATTATCCATAAAAGCTTCCCTTCTTGTATACATGCAAGTACAGCAAGTTTAAGTTTGAATGCTAATGCTAACTTTCTAATGCTAGCGATCTAATGCTGGTGCTAATATCTGGTCATTTTCATACTATATATGTCCTCTATGATGGATATAAGAGATCAGATGGCATTAAAGCATCACCCTTCATGGGAATATCACATTAGATTGCATTAAAAGCTTCACCCTTCTTGTATACATGCAAGATACAGCAATGTTTAAGTTTGAATGCTAATGCTATCTTGCTAATGCTAGCGATCTAATGCTACTGCTAATATCTGATCATTTTCATACTGTATGTGTCCTCTATAATGGAAATAAGAGATCAGATGGCATTAAAGCATAACCTTTCATGGGCATATTAGATTAGATGGCATTAAAAACCCCTTCTTGTATGAATGCAAATACAGCAATGTTAAAGTTTGAATGCTAATGCTAACTTGCTAATGCTAGCGATCTAATGCTAGTGCTAATATCAGGTCATATTCATACTATATGTGTCCTTTATAATGGAAATAAGAATCAGATGGCATTAAGCATCACCTTTCTTAGGATTATCAGATTAGATGGCATTTTCCATAATGCGTAACCCTTCTTGTATATATAAAGTACAGTAAGTTTAAGTTTGAATGCTAATGCAAACTTGGAATGCTAGATTAGATCTTAAAGCTAATTCTAATATCAGGTCATTTTTCACTGTATGTGTCCTTTAATTGATGGAAATAAAGTCTAATATGGCATTAATACTGCATCACCTCTCATGGGTACATATCAGATTAGATGGCATTAAACCTTCACCCTTCTTGTATACATGCAAGTACAGCAAGTTTAGGTTTGAATGCTAATGCTAACTTGCTGATGCTAGCGATCTAATGCTAGTGCAAATTTCTGGTCATTTTCATACTGTATGTCTCCTCTATGATGGAAATAAGAGATCAGATGGCATTAAAGCATCACCTTTCATGGGATTATCAGATTAGATTGCATTAAAGCTTAACCCTTCTTGTATACATACAAATGCAGCAATATTCAAGTTTGAATGCTAAAGCTAACTTGCTAATTCTAGCGATCTAATGCTAGTGCTAATATCAGGTCATTTTCATACTGTATGTGTGTCCTCTATGATGTATATAAGAGATCAGATGGCATTAAGCATAACCCTTCATGGGAATATCAGATTAGATGGCATTAAAGCTTAAACCTTCTTCATATACATGCAATACAGTAATTTAAGTTTGAATGCTAATGCTAACTTGCTAATGCTATCGATCTAATGTAGTGCTAATTTCTGGTCATTTTCATACTGTATGTGTCCTTTATGATGGAAATAAGAGATCCAGATGGCATTAAAGCATCACCTTAATGGGATTATCAGATTAGATGGCATTAAAGTTAACCCTTCTTTATATCCATGCAAATACAGCAATGTTAAGTTTGAATGCTAATGCTTACTTGCTAATGCTAGCGATCTAATGCCAGTGCTAATATCATCATTTTCATACTGTGCGTGTCATAATGTTAACAGATCCAGATGGCGATAAAGAATACCCTTCATGTATATCATGCAAGATAGCATTTTAAGTTTCATTTTGTATACATGCAATGCTATCAAGTTTAAGTTTGAATGCTAATATCTTTTTCATGCTAACGTGTCTCAATGATGGATATAATATCATCATGGCATTAAAGCATGTCTCTATGATGGGCATATTACATTAGATGGCATTAAAGCTTCACCCTTCTTGTATACATGCAAGTACAGCAAGTTTAAGTTTGAATGCTAATGCTATTTTGCTAATGCTAGCGATCTAATGCTACTGCTAATATCTGATCATTTTCATACTGTCGTGTCCTCTATAATGGAAATAAGAGATCAGATGGCATTAAAGCATAACCCTTCATGGGCATATTAGATTAGATGGCATTAAAAAGCTTCACCCTTCTTGTATGAATGCAAGTACAGCAATGTTAAAGTTTGAATGCTAATGCTAACTTGCTAATGCTAGCGATCTAACGCTAGTGCTAATATCAGGTCATATTCATATTGTATGTTTCCTTTATGATGGAAATAAGAGATCAGATGGCATTAAAGCATCACCTTTCTTGGGATTATCAGATTAGATGGCATTAAAGCTTAACCTTTCTTGTATACATGCAATACAGTAAGTTTAAGTTTGAATGCTAATGCTAACTTTGCTAATGCTAGCGATCTAATGCTAATTCTAATTTCTGGTCATTTTATACTGTATGTGTCCTTTATGATGGAAATAAGATCAGATGGCATTAAAGCATCACCTTTCATGGGATTATCAGATTAGATGGCATTAAAAGCTTAACCCTTCTTGTATACATGCAAGTACAGCAAGTTTAGGTTTGAATGCTAATGCTAACTTTGCTAATGCTAGCGATCTAATGCTAGTGCCAATTTCTGTCATTTTTCATACTGTATGTGTCCTTATGATTGTAAAAAAGAGATCAGATGGCATTAAAGCATCACCTTCATGGGATTATCAGATTAGATGGCATTAAAGCTTCACCCTTCTTTATATATGCAAATACAGTAATGTTAAAGTTTGAATGCTAATGCTAACTTGCTAATGCTAACGATCTAATACTAGTGCTAATTTCTGGTCATTTTCATATTGTACGTGTCCTCTATGATGTATATAAGTGATCAGATGGCATTAAAGCATAACCCTTCATGGGAATATCAGATTAGATGGCATTAAAGTTTAAACCTTTCTTATATACATGCAAAATACAACAATGTTTAAGTTTGAATGCTAATGCTAACTTGCTAATGCTATCGATCTAATGCTAGTGCTAATTTCTGGTCATTTTCATACTGTATGTGTTCTTGATGATGAAATAAGAGATCAGATGGTATTAAAGCATAACCTTTCATGGGAATATCAGATTAGATTTCATTAAAAGTTAACCCTTCTTTTATACATGCAAATACAGTAATGTTAAAAGTTTGAATGCTAATGCTAACTTGTTAATGCTATTTCATGCTAGTGCTAATTTCTGGTCATTTTCATACTGTATGTGTTCTTTATGATGGAAATAAGAGATCAGATGGTATTAAACATAACCCTTCATGGATTATCAGATTAGATGTCATTAAATCATAACCCTTCTTGTATACATGCAAGTTCAGAAAGTTTAAGTTTGAATGCTAATGCTAACTTGCTAATGCTAGCGATCTAATGCTAGTGCTAATATCTCATCATTTTCATACTGTCACGTGCCCTCTATGATGGAAATAAGAGAGATCAGATGGCATTAAAGCATATCCTTCTTGTTATACATGCAAGTCCAGTACAGCAAGTTTAATTTTGAATGCTAATGCTAACTTGCTAATGTTATCGATCTAATGCTAGTTCTAATATCTGGTCATTTTATACTGTACGTGTTCCTTATGATGGATATATGAGATCAGATGACATTAAAACATCACCCTTCATGGGAATATTAGATTAGATGGCATTAAAGCTTAACCCCTTCTTGTATACATGCAAGTACACAGTAAGTTTAAGTTTGAATGCTAATGCTAACTTGCTAATGCTAGCGATCTAATGCTAGTGCTAATATCTGATCATTTTCATGTATGCGTGTCCTCTATAATGGGGAAATGAGAGATCAGATGGCATTAAAGCATAACCCTTCATGGGCATATTAGATTAGATGTAATTAAAGCTTATCCCTTCTTGTATAAATTCAAATACAGCAATGTTAAAAGTTTGAATGCTAATGCTAACTTGCTAATGCTAGCGATCTAATGCTAGTGCTAATATCAGGTAATTTTCATACTGTGCGTGTCCTCTATGATGTATATAAGAGATCAGACGGCATTAAAAGCATAACCCTTCATGGGGAATATCCAGATTAAATGGCATTAAAGCTTAACCCTTCTTGTATACATGCAAATACAGTAAGTTTAAGTTTGAATGCTAATTCTAACTTGCTAATGCTAGCGATCTAATGCTAGTGCTAATTTCTGGTCATTTTCATACTGTATGTGTCCTCTTATGATTGAAATAAGAGATCAGATGGCATTAAAGCATCACCTTTCATGGGATTATGAGATTAGATGGCATAAAAAAGCTTAACCCTTCTTGTATACATGCAAGTACAGTAAAGTTTAAGTTTGAATGCTAATGCTAACTTGCCTAATGCTATCGATCTAATGCTAGTGCTAATATCAGGTCATTTTCATACTCAATGTGTCTCTATGATGTATATAAGAGATCAGATGGCATTAAAAGCATAACCCTTCATGGGAATATCAGATTAGATGCCATTAAAGCTTAACCCTTCTTATATACATGCAAATACAGTAAGTTTAAGTTTTGAATGCTAATGCTAACTTGCTAATGCTATCGATCTAATGCTAGTGCTAATTTCTCTGGTCATTTTTCATACTGTATGTCCTTTATGATGGAAATAAGAGATCAGATGGCATTAAAGCATCACCTTTCATGGGATTATCAGATTAGATGGCATTGAAGCTTAACCCTTCTTGTATACATGCAAGTACAGCAAGTTTAAGTTTGAATGCTAATGCTAACTTGCTAATGCTAGCGATCTAATGCTAGTGCTAATTTCTGGACATTTTCATACTGTATGTGTCCTTTATGATTGAAATAAGAGATCAGATGGCATTAAAGCATCTCCTTTCATGAGATTATGAGATTAGATGGCATTAAAGCTTAACCCTTCTTTATATACGGAAATACAGCAATGTTAAAGTTTGAATGCTAATGCTAACGCTAATGCTAGCGATTCAATGCTAGTGCTAATATCAGGTCATTTTCATACTGTATGTGTCCTCTATGATGTATATAAGAGATCAGATGGCATTAAAGCATAAACCTTCATGGGAATATCAGATTAAATGGCATTAAAAGCTTAACCCCTTCTTGTATACATGCAAGTACAGTAAATTTAAGTTTGAATGCTAATTCTAACTTGCTAATGCTATCGATCTAATGCTAGTGCTAATTTCTGCTCATTTTCATACTGTATATTGTCCTTTTATGATTGAAATAAGAGATCAGATGGCATTAAAGCATCACCTTTCATGGGGATTATGAGATTAGATGCCATAAAAGCTTAACCCTTCTTTATATACGCAAATACAGCAATGTTAAAGTTTGAATGCTAATGCTAACTTTGCTAATGCTAGCGGATCTAATGCTAGTGCTAATATCAGTCATTTTCATACTGCACGGTCCTCTATGATGTATATAAGAGATCAGATGGCATTAAAGCATAACCCTTCATGGGAATATCCAGGATTAGATGCCATTAAATCTTAACCCTTCTTGTATACATGCAAGTACAGTAAGTTTAAGTTTGAATACTAATGCTAACTTGCTGATGCTAGCGATTTAATGCTAGTGCTAATATCTTGTCATTTTCATGCTGCATGTCCTCAATGATGAAAATAAGAGATCAGGATGGCATTAAAGCATATCCCTTCATGGGCATATTAGGATTAGATGGCATTAAAGCTTCCCCTTCTTGTATACTTGCAAGTACTGCAATGTTTAAGTTTGAATCCTAATGCTAACTTTATATAATGCTAGCGATCTAATGCTAGTGCTAATATCAGGTCATTTTCATACTGTACGTCTCTCTATGATGTAAATAAGAGATCAGATGGCATTAAAGCATAACCCTTCATGGGCATATTAGATTAGATGGTATTAAATCTTAACCCTTCTTATATGAATGCAAATACAGCAATGTTAAAGTTTGAATGTTAATGCCTTGCTAATGCTATCAATCTAATGCTAGAGCTAATTTCTGGTCATTTTCATACTGTATGTCCTTTTGATTGAAATAAGAGATCAGATGCCATTTAAGCATCACCTTTCATGGATTATGAGATTAGATGGCATTAAAAGCTTAACCCCTTCTTTATATATACGCAAATACAGCAATGTTAAAGTTTGAATGCTAAAGCTAACTTGCTAATGCTAGCGATCTAATGCTAGTGCTAATATCTTGTCATTTTCATGCTGTCGTGTCCTCAATGATGGAAATAAGATCAGATGGCATTAAAAGCATATCCCTTCATGGGCATATTAGATTAGGTGGCATTAAATCTTAACCCTTCTTGTATACATGCAAGTACAGCAAGTTTAAGTTTGAATGCTAATGATAACTTGCTAATGCTAGCGATCTAATGCTGGTGCTAATTTGGACATTTTCATGCTGTATGTGTCCTTATGATTGAAATAAGAGATCAGATGGCATTAAAGCATCTCCTTTCATGGGATTATGAGATTAGATGGCATTGAAAGCTTAACCCTTTCTTTATATATACGCAAATACAGCAATGTTAAAGTTTGAATGCTAATGCTAACTTGCTAATGCTAGCGATCTAATGCTAGCAACTATCAGGTCATTTTTTCATACTGTATGTGTCCTCCTATGATTGAAATAAGAGATCAGATGGCATTAAAGCATAACCCTTCATGGGAATATCAGATTAGATGCCATTAAATCTTAACCTTCTTTATATACATGCAAGACAATAAGTTTAAGTTTGAATGCTAATGCTAACTTGTTGATGCTAGCGATTTAATGCTAGTGCTAATATCTTGTCATTTTCATACTGCAATGTGTCCTCAATGATGGAAATCAGAGATCAGATGGCATTAAGCATATCCCTTCATGGGCATATTATTAGATTGATGGCATTAAAGCAACCCTTCTTACATACATACTGCAATGTTTAAGTTTGAATGCTAATGCTAACTTGCTAATGCTAGCGATCTAATGCTAGTGCTAATATCAGGTCATTTTCATACTGTAATGTCTCTCTATGATGTATATAAGAGATCAGATGGCATTAAAGCATAACCCTTCATGGGCATATTAGATTAGATGGTATTAAATCTTAACCCTTCTTGTATAAATGCAAGTACAGGCGAAAAGTTAAAGTTTGAATGCTAATGCTAACTTGCTAATGCTAGCGATCTAATGCTAGTGCTAATTTCTGGTCATTTTTCATACTGCATGTGTCCTTTATGATTGAAATAAGAGATCAGATGGCATTAAAGCATCACCTTCATGGGATTATGAGATTAGATGGCATTAAAAACTTAACCCTTCTTATATACGCAAATACAGCAATGTTAAAGTTTGAATGCTAATGCTAACTTGCTAATGCTAGCGATCTAATGCTAGTGCTAATTTCTGGTCATTTTCATACTGTATGTGTGTCCTTATGATGGAAATAAGAGATCAGATGGCATTAAAGCATCACCTTTCTTGGGATTATCAGATTAGATGCCATTAAAGCTTAACCTTCTTGTACATGCAAGTACAGTAAGTTTAAGTTTGAATGCTAATGCTAACTTGTAATGCTAGCGATTTAATGCTAGTGCTAATATCTTGTCATTTTCATACAGTATGTGTCTCTATGATGGGAATAAGAGATCAGATGGCATTAAAGCATCTTCCCTTCTATGGGCATATTAGATTAGATTGCATTAAAGCTTCACCCTTCTTGTATACTTGCAAGTACAGCAATGTTTAAGCTTGAATGCTAAGCTAACTTGCTAATGCTAGCGATCTAATGCTAGTGCTAATATCAGGTCATTTTCATACTGCACGTGTCCTCTATGATGGTATAAAGAAGATCAGATGGCATTAAAGATAACCTTCATGGGAATATCAGATTAGATGGCATTAAAAGCTAACCCTTCTTGTATACATGCAAGTACAGTAAGTTTAAGTTTGAATGCTAATGCTAACTTACTAATGCTATCCGATCTAATACTGAAATTCTATTTCTGGTGTGCATTTTCATGCTAATGTCCTTATGATGAAATAAGATCAGATGGAATTAAATATTTTCATGGGATTATCAGATTAGGATGGAATTAAAAGCTTAACCTTCTTGTATGAATGAAATTTTAAGTTTGAATGCTAATGAACTTGCTAATGCTAGCGATCTAATGTTAGTGCTAATATCTCATCATTTTCAGACTGTATGCGTGTCCTCTATGATGGAAATAAGAGATCAGATGTCATTGAAGAATAACCCTTCTTTATATACGCAAATACAACAATGTTAAAGTTTGAATGCTAATGCTAACTTGTTAACGTTATCGATCTAATGCTAGTGCTAATATCTGGTCATTTTCATACTGGTAATGTGTCCTTATAATTGAAAAATAAGAGATCAGATGGCATTAAAGCATCAATTTTCATAGATTATGAGATTAGATGGCATTAAAGCTAACCTTCTTTATAAACGCAAATACAGCAATGTTAAGTTTGAATGCTAATGCAACCTTGTTAATGCTAAGGATCTAATGCTAGTGCTAATATCAGGTCATTTTTTTTCTATACAATGTGGTCCTCTATGATGTATATATAAGAGATCAGATGGACAAAAGCAAGCAACCTTCATGGGAATATCGATTAAATGGCATTAAAGCTTAACCCCTTCTTGTATACATGCAAGTACAGTAAGTTTAATTTTGAATGCTAATGCTAACTTGTTAATGCTATCGATCTAATGCTAGTGCTAATATCTGCCATTTTCATACCGTATGTGTTCTTTATGATGGAAATAAGAGATCAGATGGTGTTAAAAGCTAAACCTTCTGCGGGAATATCGATTATCATTTCATTAAAGCTTAACCCCTTCTTGTATACATGCAAGTACAGTAAAATTTAAGTTTGAATGCTAATGCTAACTTTACAATTTGCTAGCGATTCAATGCTAGTGCTAATTTCTGGTCATTTTATACTGTATGTCCTTTATGATTCAAATAAGAGATCGATGGCATTAAAGCATCACCTTTCATGATTTTGTTGAGATTAGATGGCACAAAAGTTAACCCTTCTTATATACGCAAATACAGCAATGTTAAAGTTTGAATGCTAACTTGCTAATGCTAGCGACCGATCTAATGCTAGTAATTTCTTGGCTCATTTTTCATACTGTAAAATCCTTTATGATGTATAAGAGATCGATGGCATTAAAGCATCACCCCTTAATGGATTATCAGATTAGATGGCATTAAAGCTTAACCCTCTTTTGGCTATACATGCAAGCAGTAAGTTTAAGTTTGAATACTAATGCTAACTTGCTAATGCTATCGATCTAATGCTAGTGCTAATTTCTGTCATTTTCATACTGTATGTTTCCTTTTATGATTGAAAAGGATCAGATGGCATTAAAGCATCACCTTCATGATTATGAGATTAGATGGCATTAAAGCTTAACCCTTCTTGTATACATGCAAGTACAGTAAGTTTAAGTTTGAATGCTAATGCTAACTTCATAATGCTATCGATCTAACGCTAGTGCTAATTTCTGGTCATTTTCATACTGTACGTGTCCTTTATGATGGAAATAAGACATCAGATGGTATTAAAGCATAATCCCTTCATGGGAATATCACATTAGATTTCATTAAAGCTAACCTTCTTGTATACATGTACACAGTAAGTTTTAAGTTTGAATGCTAATGCTAATTTTGCTATATCGATCTAATGCTAGTGCTAATTTCGGTCATTTTCAGCATACTGTATGTGTTCTTTATGATGGAAATAAGAGATCAATGGTACAAAGCATCACCTTCGGGATTATAAGGATTAGATGGCATTAAATCATAACCCTTCTATATACATGCAAATACAACAATGCTTGAGTTTGAATGCTAATGCTAACTTGCTAATGCTAGCGATCTAATGCTAGAAAAATATTTTATCATTTTCATACTGTACGTGTCCTTATGATTGAAATAAGAGATCGATGGCATTAAAGAATAACCTCTTAGATTGCGAGATGATTAGATAAGTTTAAGTTTGAATTTAAGTGCAGTAACCCTTAAGCTTGAATGCATCGATCTAATGCTAACGCTAGTATCTGTCATTTTCATATACTGTACGTGTCCTCTATGATGGAAATAAGAGATCAGATGGCATTAAAGCATCACCTTTCATGGGATATTAGATTAGATGGCATTAAAGTTTAACCCTCTTTATACACGCAAATATACAGTAAGTTTAAGTTTGAATTCTAATGCTAACTTGCTAATGCTAATGATCTAATGCTAGTGCTAATTTCTGTCATTTTCTATTCTGTATGTGTCCTTTATGATTGAAAATAAGAGATCGATGGAATTAAAGCATCACCTTTCATGGCGGGGATTATGAGATTAGATGGCATTAAAAGTTAACCCTTCTTATGTATATTAGCGCTAAAATTTTAAGTTTGAATGCTAAAACTTGCTAATGCTTATCTAAGTTTGAATATCTAATGACTGTATTGTTGATTAAAATAAGAGATCAGGGATGCTGCTAAAGCCCTAGTGCAAGTACAGCAAGTTTAAGTTTGGTCATTTAATGCTATATCTAATGTACTTTATATCTGGTCTATGCATGTTCCTCTATAATGGAAGAGATCAGATGGCATTAAAGCAAATAAACTTCATGGGAATATGGATTAGATGGCATTAAAGCTTAACCCTTCTTGTATAAATGCAAATACAGTAATGTTTAAGTTTGAATGCTAATGCTAATCCTTGCTAATGCCATTCGCATCTAATGCTAGTGCTAATTTCAGGTCATTTTCATACTGTATGTGTCCTTTTATATGGAAAAGAGATCAGATGGCATTGTTAATAACCCTTCATGGAATATGAGATTAGATGGCATTAAAGCTTTAACCTTTCTGTATATACATGCAAGTACACAGCAAGTTTAAGTTTGAATGCTAATGCTAACTTGCTAAACACGTTATCGATCTAACGCTATGCTAATTTCTGGTCATTTTCATACTGTACGTGTTCCTTATGATGGAAATAAGAGATCAGATGGTATTAAAGCATAAATTCAAGGGAATATCAGATTAGATTGGCATTAAAGCTAACCCCTTCTTGTATACATGCAAGTACAGCAATTTTAAGTTTGAATGAAAGTCAATCCTTTATAATGCTATCATCTAATGCTAGTGCTAATTTCTAATATTTTATATACTATATGTGTCCTTGTATATTTGAAATAAGAGATCAGATGGCATTAAAGCATCACCTTTCATGGGATTATGAGATTAGATGGGTATTAAAAGTTAAATCCCTTTCTTATATACGCAAATACATATAATGTTAAAGTTTGAATGCTAATGCTAATTTGCTAATGCTATCGATCTAATGCTAGTGCTAATATCAGGTAATTTTCTTTCATATTGTATGTGTTCCTCTATGATGTAAATATAAGAGATCAGATGGCATTAAAGCATAACCTTTCATTGATTATCAGATTAGATGGCATTAAATTAACCCTTTCTTGTATACATGCAAGTACAGTAAGTTTAAGTTTGAATGTTAATGCTAACTTGCTAATGCTATCGAATTCAATGCTAGTGCTAATTTCTGTTCATTTTCATACTGTATGTGTTCTTTATGATTGGAATAAGAGATCAGATGGCATACAGCATCACCTTTTCATGGGATTTGCAGATTAGATGGCATTGTAAGCTTAACCCTTGTTACATACATGCAAGTACAGCAAGTTTAAGTTTGAATGCTAATGCTAACTTGTCGCTATCGATCTAATGCTAGTGCTAATTTCTGGTCATTTTCATACTGTACGTGTCCTCGTGATGGAATAAGAGATCACATGGTATTAAAGCATAACACTTCATGGGGAATATCAGATTAGATGGCATTAAGCTTAACTCCTCTTGTATACATGCAAGTACAGTAAGTTTAAATTTGAATGCTAATGCTAACTTAATTCTATCGATCTAATGCTAGTGCTAATTTCTTGGTCATTTTCATACTGTATGTGTTCTTTATGATGGAAATAAGAGATCAGATGGCATTAAAGCATAACCCCTTCATGGGATTATGAGGATTAGATGGCATTAAATCATAAACCTTCTTATATACATGCAAATACAACAATGTTTAAGTTTGAATGCTAATGCTAACTTGCTAATGCTATGATCTAATGTTAGTGCAAATTTCTAGTTATTTTCTTATGTATGTCCTTATGATTATTGAAATAAAAGATCAGATGGCATTAAAAGCATCACCTTTTTAGGGATTATGATTAGATGGCATTAAAGTTTAACCCTTCTTTATACATGCAAATAGAGCAAGTTTAAGTTTGAATGCTAATGCTAACTTGCTAATGCTATCGATCTAATGCTAGTGCTAATTTCGTTCATTTTCATACTGCACGTGTTCTTTGAGATGGAATATAAGAGATCAGATGGTATTAAAGTTATTAACCCTCATGGGAATATCAGATTAGATGGCATTAAAGCTTAACCCTTCTTGCCATACATGCAAGGCTAGGTAAGTTTAAGTTTGAATGCTAATGCTAACTTTCTAATGCTATCGATCTAACGCTAGTGCTAATTTCTGGTCATTTTCTATACTGTATGTGTTCTTTATGATGGAAATAAGATATCAGATGGTGGCTAAAGCATAACCCCTTCATGGGATTATCAGATTAGGATGGCATTAAATCATAACCCTTCTGTATACATATGGAAGTACAGAAAGTTTAAGCTTGAATGCTAATGCTAACTTGCTAATTCTAGCGATCTAATGCTAGGTGCTAATATTGGTCATTTTTCATACCTGATGGTTGTCCTTTATGATGGAAAATAAGAGATCAGATGGCATTAAAGAATAACCCTTCATTATACAGGAGAAGATATATTAAAGTTAACCCTTTGATATACGCAAATGCTAACAAGTTTGAATGCTGCTAATCTACGCTTAATGATCTAATGCTAGTATCAGGTCATTTTCATACTGTATGGTTCCTCTATGATGGATATAAGAGATCGATGGCATTAAAAAAGCATAACCGGGAATATCAGATTAGATGGCATTAAAGCTAACCCTTCTTGTATATGCAAGTACAGTAAGTTTAAGTTTGAATGCTAATGCTAACTTGCTAATGCTATCGATCTAATGCTAGTGCTAATTTCCTGGTCATTTTATCATGCTGTATGTCCTTTTTGATGGAAATAAGAGATCGATGGAATTAAAGCATCACCTTTTAATGGGATTATCAGATTAGATGGAATTAAAGCTAACCTTCTTTATATGTACAGAAAAAGTTTGAATGCAACAATGCTAAAATGTTTATCTCATCATTTTCAGACTGTACGGTTCCTGCGATGGAAATAAGAGACCTGTCATTAAAGAATAACCTATACATGCTAGCGATTTAAATGCTAGTGCTAATTTCTAAATCGATCTAACGCTTCATACTGTATTTTCTATACTGTCTCCTCTATAATGGAAATAAGAGATCAGATGGCATTAAAGCATAACCTTTCTCAAGATTATATGAGATTAGATGCCATTAAAGCTTAACCCCTTCTTGGCTAAATGCAAGTAGCAATGTATAAGTTTGAATGCTAATGCAAACTTGCTAATCCTAGCGATCTTAATGTTGTATAATATCAGGTCATTTTCATACTGCACGTGTCCTCTATGATGTATAAATAAGAGATCAGATGGCATAAAGCATAACCCCTTCATGGAATATGGAGATTAAATGGCATTAAAAGTTAACCCTTCTTTATACACATGCAAGTACAGTAAGTTTAAGTTTGAATGCTAATGCTAACTTGCTAATGCTATCGGATATATAATGCTAGTGCTAAGATCAGTCATTTTTCATACTGTGTTCTTTATGATGCATATATAAGAGATCAGATGGTATTAAAAGACAAACCTTCATGGGAATATCAGGATTAGATTTCATTAAAGCTTAACCCTTCTTGGCTACATGCAAGTACAGTAATTTTAAGTTTGAATGCTAATGCTAACTTTATAATGCTAGCATCTAATGCTAGTGCTAATTTCTGGTCATTTTTATACCGTATGTGTCCTTTATGGAAATAAGAGATCAGATGGCATTAAAGACATCACCTTTCATGGGATTATGAGATTGATGGCATTAAAAGCTTAACGCTTCTTTTATATAATACAGCAAGTTTAATTTTGAATGCAATGTTAAAGTTTGAATGCTAATGCATTATTTCATACTGTATGGCTCTCTGCGATGGAAAATAAGAGATCAGATGGCATTAAAGCATAACCTTCATGGAATATATCAGATTAGGATGGCATTAAAGCTTAACCCTTCTTTTGTATACATGCAAAATACAAATAAGTTTAAAGTTTGAATTTAATGCTACCTTGCTAATGCTAGCGATCTAATGCTAGTGCCAATAAATCATTTCATCATTTTCATGATTGAACAGATCAGATGGTAACCTTTTATGATGGAAATAAGAGATCAGATGGTATTAAAGTATAACTCTTCATGGGATTATCATTAGATGGTATTAAATCACAACCTCTTCTTGTATACACATGCAGTACACAGAAAGTTTAAGTTTGAATGCGTTAATGCTAACTTGCTAATGCTAGCGATCTAATGTTAGTGCTAATATTCATCATTTTCATACTGTATGTGTTCTTTATGATGGAAAATAAGAGATCAGATGGCATTAAAGCATAACTCTTCATGATTATCAGATTAGAGTATTAAAGCTAACCCTTCTTGTATACATGCAAGTACAGAAGTTTAAGTTTGAATGTTAATGCTAACTTGCTAATGCTAGCATCTAATGCTTAGTGCACTTTTCATTTTCATACTAATGTTTCTTTATGATTGAAATAAGAGATCAGATGGCATTAAAGCATCACCTTTCATGGGATTATGAGATTAGATGGCATTAAAGCTAACCCTTCTTGTATACTGAGTACAGTAAGTTAAGTTTGTATGTAATGCTAACTGCAATGCTATGATTATGCTAGTGCTAATTTCGGTCATTTTCATACTGTATGTAAGTGTTCTTTATGATGGAAATAAGAGATCAGATGGTTAGCATAACCCCTTCATGGGAATATCAGATTAGATTTCATTAAAGCTTAACCCTTCTTGTATACAAGTGGGCACAGTAAGTTTAAATTTGAATGCTAATGCTAACTTGCTAATGCTATCGATCTAATGCTAGTGCTAATTTGTCAATTTATCTGTATTGTTCTTTATGATGGAAATAAGAGATCAGATGGTATTAAGACACCTTCTTCAGGGGATTATCGGGATTAGATGGCATTAAATCTTAACCCTTCTTGTATACATGCAAGTACAGAAAGTTTAGTTTGAATGCTAATGCTAACTTTAATGCGTAGCGATCTAATGTTAGTTTTAAAATTCTCATCATTTTCATACTGCATACGTGTGTCTCTATGATGAAAAATAAGGATTAGATTTGGCATTAAAGATTAACCCTTCTGTATAATTGCTAACAAGCAAGTTTAATGCTAATGCTAACTTGCTAATGCTATCGATCTAATGCTAGTGCTAGTTCTGGTCATTTTCATACTGTATGTCCTCTTATGATGGATATAAGAGATCAGATGGCATTAAAGCATCACCTTTCATGGGCATATTAGATTAGATGGCATTAAAGCTTAACACTTCTTGTATACATGAAAAGTACAGTAAGTTTAAGTTTGAATGCTAATGCTAACTTGCTAATGCTAATCGATCTAATCTAGTGCTAATTTCTGGTCATTTTCATGCTGTATGTGTCCTTATGATGGAAATAAGAGATCAGATGGAATTAAAGCATCACCTTCATGGGATTATCAGATTAGATGGAATTAAAGCTTAACCTTCTTGTATACATGCAAGTTCAGAAATTTTAAGTTTGAATGCTAATGCTAACTTGCTAATGCTAGCGATCTAATGCTAGTGCTAATATCTCATCATTTTCAGACTGTACGTGTCCTCTATGATGGAAATAAGAGATCAGATGCATTAAAGAATAACCCTCTTGTATACATGCAAGTACAGCAAGTTTAAGTTGAATGCTAATGTTAACTTGCTAATGCTATCGATCTAATGCTAGTGCTAATATCGGTCATTTTCATACGTAATGTGTTCTTTATGATGAAATAAGAGATCAGATGGATTAAAGCATTAACCTTCATGGAATATCAGATTATTTCATTAAAGCTAACCTCTTGTATAATGCAAGTACAGAATTTTAAGTTTGAATGCTAAAGCTAACTTTATAATGCTAGCGATCTAATGCTAGTGCAATTTCGTCATTTTATACTGTATGTGCCTTTATGATTGAAATAAGAGATCAGATGGCATTAAAGCATACCTTCATGGGATTATGAGATTAGATGGCATAAAAGTTAACCCTTCTTTATATAACTGCAAATACAAGCAATGTTAAAGTTTGAATGCTAATGCTAACTTAGTAATGCAACTACATCTAATGCTATCTAATTTCTGGTATTCTTCATACTGTATGTGTCCTTTATGATGGAAATAAGAGATCAGATGGCATTAAAGCATCACCTTCATGGGATTATCAGATTAGATGGCATTAAAGCTTAACCCTTCTTGTATATACGATGAATACAGCTAAGTTTAAGTTTGAATGCTAATGCTAACTTGCTAATGCTAGCGATCTAATGCTAGTGCTAATTTCGTCATTTTCTACTGTTAGTGGATTCCTTGATGGTTAAAGAGATCGATGGGATTAAAGCATAACTTCAGGGATTATAGATTAGATGGCATTAAAGCTTAACCCTTCTTGTAAATGCATGCAATCTAATTTAAGTTTAAGCTAATGCATACTTATAATGCTACGATCTAATGCTAGTCTAATATCAGTCAATTTTCATACTGTACGTTCCTCTATGATGAATAAGAGATCAGATGGCATTAAAGCATAACCTTCATGGGAATATAGATAGATGGCATTAAAGCTTAACCCTCTATGTATCATGCAAGTACGTAAGTTTAAGTTTGAATGCTAATGTAACTTGCTAATGCTATCATCTAATGCTAAGTGCAATTCGGTCATTTTTACTGTAAGTTCTTTATGATGGAAATAAGAGATCAGATGGCATTAAAGTAACCTCTTCATGGGATTTAGATTAGATGGCATTAAATCTAACCTTCTTGTATACATGCAAGTACAGCAATTTAAGTTTGAATGCTAATGCTAACTTTAATGTAAGGATCTAATGTAGTGCTAATTTCTGGATCATTTTCAACTTATGTGTCCTTATGATGGTAAATAAGAGATCAGATGGCATTAAAAATAACCTTCTTGTATGTATGATTAAGTGAATCTTTTTTAGCAATACGATGTTAAGTTTGAATGAATGTAACTTGCTAATGCTACGTAACCCTTCTAGGATTATCAGATTTAGATGTCATTTCATATACCCTTCTTGTAACATAAGTCAGAAGTTTAATTTGAATCTACTTCAACTATGTAATGCATAACTAATGCTAGTGCTTATCTCATCATTTCAATCATGGTCCTCTATGATGGAAATAAGAGATCAGATGGCTTTAAAGAATACCCTTCTTGTAACATGAAAGTCCAGCAAGTTTAATTTGAATGCTAATGCTAACTTGCTAATGCTATCGATC
>CM056200.1:38324942-38359893 GCA_029692085.1 Gymnothorax javanicus | reverse complement strand
TGAAAATAGCCTGATATTAGCACAATTTTGATGCTAGCATTAGCAAGTTAGAATTAGCATTCAAACTTTAACATTTGTATTTATTTATCAAGAAGGGTTAAGCTTTTAAAGCCATCTAATCTGATATTCCCATGAAGGGTTATGCAATGCCATCTGATCTATTATTTCCATTATAGAGAATGTACAGATGAAAATGACCAGATTCGCATTAGCATTAGATCGCTAGCATTAGCAAGTTAGCATTAGCATTCAAACTTAAACATACTGCTTGCATGTATCAAAAGGTTATGCTTTAATGCCTCCCCCTCTCTTATTTCCATCAAAAATACCGAAGTCTGAAAATGATGAGATATTAGTAGCATTAGATCGCTAGCATTACAAGATAGCATTACATTCAAACTTAAATTCTGTATTTGCATGTATACAAGAAGGGTTGTTTAATGTAATTTAATCGATATTCCCATGAAGGGTTATGCTTAATGCCGCTTTGATCTCTTATATACATCAAGAACCGTCAGTATAAAATGACCTGATATTAGCACTAGCATTAGATCGCTAGCATTAGCAAGTTAGCATTAGCATTCAAACTTAAACTTACTGTACTTGCATGTATACAGAAGGGCGTTTAATCCATCTAATCGATATTCCCAGAAGGGTTATGCTTTAATGCCGCCTGATCATTATATACATATAAACAGTGGTTCCTAAAGTGTCCTGGGGAACTGTGTATGCTGGTTTTTGTTCCAACCAAATTACGATCCCAAAATAAAAACCATTTTTTAAATTAGTTGCTTTTCAGATAGAGGGACATTTTCCCCTTGAACCAATTACAAAAGAAATGGCTATCATTCCATGATGTTTCAAAGTCCAACATTCATATTTTGTATTTGATGTATTCCAATTTTAAAGGCAAGTGAAGGGAGATGTTTTATGTGATCAAATGCAAGATTTGATCAATCAAAAAGCGTGATTAGGTTTCTGATTGCAGGTGAAGTTCTTTCCAAACAAACAAAACATTTAACAGGTTTGACTCATAATTATATCCTTTTCTTCAATTCTAAATTGCCTATTGATAGTTAGTTTAAGTGACCATGTGTCCTAAATTTTTAAATTGAAGCAATTCACAGTTTCATGTCATCAATTGCAAATTTCCCGTTTTTATGTCAAAAAGTAATTTCCAATATAGCACACTATGAAATTTTTTTTCATCATGGCCATTTTTTGGCATGTTTTTTTAGAAGGGTAAATAATCAGGATTAACAATAATAGAGCAATTAAAAAACAATTAAAACCTGTTACATTCTGAGATTTGAGCTGTGGTTTGAGCAAAACCAACCCTGCAGTGGGTCCCGGCAGTTTGGGAACCACTGTCATAGAGGACCGCATAAAATAAAAATGACCTGATATTAGCACTAGCATTAGATCCTGCTTAGTAAGTTACATTAGCATTCAAACTTTAACATTGCTGTATTTGCATTTATAAAGAAGGGTTAAGCTTAATGCCATCTAATCTCATATCCCATGGGGGGATGCTTTAATGCCATCTGATCTCTTTTTTTCCATTATAGAGGACACGAACAGTATGAAAATGACCAATATTAGCACTAGCATTAGACGCTAGCATTAGTAAGTTAGCATTAGATTCAAACTTTAACATTCTGTTATTTCATTTACAAGAAGGGTTCTTTAATGCCATCTAATCTCTATGCCCATGAAGGGTGATGCTTAATGCCATCTGATCTCTTATTTCCATTATAGAGGACACGACGTATAAAAAATGACCAGATATTAGCACTAGCATTAGATCGCAGATTGAATGCATTGATTCAAACAAACTTGCTGTCTTGCATGTATACAAGAAGGGTGAAGCTTTGCCATCTAATCTAATATCCCGAAGGGTGATCCTTTAATGCCATCTGATCTTTTATTTCCATCATAGAGACACGACAGTAAAAAATGACCAATATTTCACAAGCATTAGATCGATAGCATTGAAGTTGGCATTAGCATTAAACTTAAACTTGCTGCTTGCATTATACAAGAAGGGTTATGCTTTAATGCCATCTGACTTTATTTCCATCATAGAGACACGCAGTATGAAAATGATAGATATTAAACATTAGATTGATAGCATTAAAGTTACTTGATTCAAACTTAAACTTCTTTCTTGAATTTAAAGAAGGGTTGCTTTAATGCCATCTAATCTAATATGCCCATGAAGGGGTTTTGTTTAATGATCTGATTCTTATTTCCATTATCAGAACCACAGTATGAAAATGACCTGATATTTTTCACTAGCATTGATCACTAGATTAGCAAGTAAGCTTTAGCATTCAAACTTAAACTTGCTGTCTTGCATGTATACAAGAAGGGTGAAGCTTTTTAAAGCCATCTAATCTAATATGCCCATGAAGGTGTCCTTTAAGCCATCTGATCTTTTTTTTCCATCATAGAAACACCGAAGAAGAAAATGACCAGATATTATCACAAGCATTAGATCGATAGATTAGCAAGTTACATTAGATTCAAACTTAAACTTGTGTACTTGCATTATACAAGAAGGGTTATGCTTTTAAGCCATCTGATCTCTTTTTTTCCATCATAGAACAAGAAGTATGAAAATGATGAGATATTAGCACTAGCATTAGATTGATAGCATTAGCAAGTTAGCATTAGCATTCAAACTTAAACTTACTGTACTTGAATGTATACAAGAAGGGTTGCTTTAATGCCATCTAATCTAATATGCCCATGAAGGGTTATGCTTTAATGCCATCTGGGTCTTTATTTCCATTATACAGGACACCTACAGTATGAAAATGACCTGATATTAGCACTAGCATTAGATCACTAGCATTAGCAAGTGTTTTTATTCAAACTTAAACATTGCAGTACTTGCAAGTATACAAGAAGGGTGAAGCTTTTATGCAATCTAATTAATTTTGCCCATGAAGGATAGGCTTTAATGCCATCTGATTTTATTTCCAAATAGAGGACACGACGTATGAAATTGACAAGATATTAGCACTAGCATTAAATCGCTAGCATCAGCAAGTTAGCATTAGCATTCAAACTTAAACTTGCTGTACTTGCATGTATACAAGAAGGGTTAAGCTTTTGTGCCATCTAATCTGATAATCCCATGAAAGGTGATGCTTTAATCCATCTGATCTCTTATTTCCATCATAAAGGACACATACAGTATGAAATGACCAGAAATTAGCAGCATAGCATTAGATCTAGCATTAGCAAGTTAGCATTAGCATTCAAACTTAAACTTACTGTACTTGCATGTATACAAAATGCCATCTAATCTGATATTCCCATGAAGGGTTATGCTTTAATGCCATCTGATCTTTATATACTCATAGAGGACACGTACAGTATGAAAATGACCTGATATTATCACTAGCATTAGATCGCTAGCATTAGCAAGTTAGCATTAGCATTCAAACTTAACATTGCATTTGTATATAAAGAAGGGTTAAGCTTTAATGCCATCTAATCTCATAATCCCATGAAAGTTGATGCTTTAATGCCATCTGATTCTTATTTCAATTATACAGGACACATACAGTATGAAAATGACCAGAAATTAGCACTAGCATTAGATGTAGCATTCAGTTAACATTAGCATTCAAATTAAACTTGCTGTACTTGCATGTATACAAGAAGGTTAAGCTTTAATCCATCTAATCTGATAATCCCATGAAAGGTGATGCTTTTAATGCCACTGATTCTTATTTCCATCATAAAGGACACATACATTATGAAAATGACCAGAAATTAGCACTAGCATTAGCAAGATTAGCATTAGCATTCAAACTTAAATTACTGTACTATGTATAAGAAGGGTTAAGCTTTAATGCCATTAATCTTAATTCCCATGAAGGGTTATGTTTTAATGCCTCTGATCTCTTATTTCCATAAGAGGACACTTAAAGATGAAATGATCGAAAATGCACTAGCATTAGATCCTAGTATAGCTTAGATTAGCAATTAGAATTCACAACTTTAACATTGCTGTATTTGCATTTATACAAGAAGGGTTAAGCTTTTCATCTATCTGATATTCCCATGAAGGGTTATCTTTAATGCCATCTGATCTTTATTTCCATAGAGGACAGTATGAAAATGACCAGATATTAGCCAATTAGATTAGATCGCTAGCATTAGCAAGTTAGCATTAAATTCAAACTTCATAACATACGTATTGCATTTACAATAAGGCTTATGCTTTAATGCCATCTGATTTTTTCCATTAGAATCACTGATCTTATGAAAATAGAGCACGTACTAGATAAATGACCAGATTAAGCACTAGCATTAAACTAAATTGCAGTTGTATTAGCATTAAACAGAAAGGGTTGCTTTAGTCATTTAATCTGATATTCATGAAGGTAAATGCTTTAATGCCGTTGATCTTTTATACCATTGATTCGATTTCAATCAAGAGAAAATGACTGATATTAGCACTAGATTAGTCGCTAGCATTTGCAGTTAGCATTAGCATTTAAAATTAAACATTCTGTTTGCATGTATAAGAAGGGTTAAGCTTTAATGCCATTAATCTCATATTCCATGAAGGGTTATGCTTTAATGCCTCTGATCTCTTATTAATCATAAGGACACTCAGTATGAAAATGACTGAATTAGCACTAGCATTAGATCCTAGCTTGAATTAGCATTAGCATTCAAACTTTAACTTGCTGTATTTGCATTATACAAGAAGGGTTAACTTTAATGCCATCTAATCTATATCCCATGAAGTGATGCTTTAATGCCATCTGATCTCTTATTTCCATATAAAGGACACTCAGTATGAAAATGACCAGAAATTAGCACTAGCATTAGATCCAGCATTAGCAAGTAGCATTAGCATTCAAACTTAAACTTCTGTACTTCATGTATACAAAGGTTGCTTTAATGCCATCTAATCTATATCCCATGAAGGGTTATGCTTTAATGCCATCTGATCTTATTCCATCATAGAGGACCGTACAGTATGAAAATGATATTAGCACTAGCATTAGATCGTAGCATTGCAAGTTAGCATTAGCATTAAATTAAACTTGCTGTACTTGCATGTATAAAGAAGGGTTATGCTTTAATGCATCTGATCTCTTATTTCCATCATAGAGACCGTACAGTATGAAAATGATGAGATATTACACTAGCATTAGATCGCTAGCATTAGCAAGTTAGCATTAGCATTCAAACTTAAACTTGCTGTATTTGCATGTATACAAGAAGGGTTAAGCTTTAATGCCATTTAATCTGATATTCCCATGAAGGGTTATGCTTTAATGCCGTTGATCTCTTATATACATCATAGAGGACACTTAAGTATGAAAATGACCTGATATTAGCCTAGCATTAGATCGCTAGCATTAGCAAGTTAGAATTAGCATTCAAACTTAACATTGCTGTATTTGCATTATACAAGAAGGGTTAAGCTTTAATGCCATCTAATCTAATATGCCCATGAAGGGTATCTTTAATGCCATCTGATCTCTTATTTCCATTATAGGACACATGCAAGTATGAAAATGACCAGATATTAGCACTAGCATTAGATCGTAGCATAGCAGGTAAGCATTAGCATTCAAACTTAAACTTGTTTCTTGCATGTATACAAGAAGGTAAGCTTTAATGCCATAATCTAATATGCCCATGAAGGGTGATGCTTTAATGACATCTGATCTTTTATTTCCATCATAGAGGACACGTACAGTATGAAAATGACCGATATTACACTAGCATTAGATCGATAGCATTAGCAAGTAGCATTAGCATTCAAAATTAAACTTGCTGTACTTGCATGTATACAAGAAGTTATGCTTAATGCCATCTGATCTCTTATTTACATAATAGAGGACACGTACAGTATGAAAATGATGAGATATTAGCACTAGCATTGATCGCTAGCATTAGCAAGTTAGCTTTAGCATTCAAACTTAAACTTGCTGTATTGCATGTATACAAGAAGGGTTGCTTTAATGCCATCTAATCTGATAATCCCATGAAAGGTGATGCTTTAATGCCATCTGATCTCTTATTTCCATATAGAGGACACGTAGTATGAAAATGACCTGATATTAGCACTAGCATTAGATCACTAGCATTGCAAGTTAGCTTAGCATTCAAACTTAAACATTGCAGTACTTGCAATATACAAGAAGGTGAGCTTTAATGCAATTAATCTAATATGCCATGAAGGATAGGCTTTAATGCCATCTGATTCTTATTTCCACATAGAGGACACGACTGTATGAAAATGACAAGATTAGTACTAGCATTAAATCGCTAGCATCAAAGTAGCATTAGCATTCAAACTTAAACTTGCTATATGTATACAGAAGGTTAGTTAATGACATCTAATCTGATATTCCATGAAGGGTTTTAATGCATGATCTTATATAATCAGAGACATATGAAATGACCGATATTACATAGCTTAGATCGCTAGCATAAGTTACATTAGCATTCAAATTAAATTGCTGTATTTGCTTATAAAGAGGGTTCTTAATGCCACTAATCATAATCCGAAGGATGCTTTAATGCTGACTTTTTAATCAAAGACATACGTATGAAATGACAGAAATAGCACTAGCATTATGTAGATGTTAGCATTAGCATTCAAACTTAAATTCTGTACTTGCATGTATACAAGAAGGGTTAAGCTTTAATGCCATCTAATCTGATAATCCCATGAAAGGTGATGCTTTAATGCCATCTGATCTCTTATTTCCATCATAAAGGACACTACAGTATGAAAATGACCAGAAATTAGCACTAGCATTAGATCGATAGCATTAGCAAGTTAGCTTTAGCATTCAAACTTAAACTTGCTGTACTTGCATGTATACAAAGGTTAGTAATGCCATCTAATCTGATATCCCATGAAGGGTTATGCTTTAATGCCATCTGATCTCTTATATACATCATAGAGGACACGTACAGTATGAAAATGACCTGATATTAGCACTAGCATTAGATCGCTAGCATTAGCAAGTTAGCATTAGCATTCAAACTTTAACATTGCTGTATTTGCGTATATAAGAAGGGTTAAGCTTTAATGCCATCTAATCATAATCCCAGAAAGTGATGCTTTAATGCCATCTGATCTTTATTTCATCATAAGGACACTACAGTATGAAAATGACCAGAAATTAGCACTAGCATTAGATCGCTAGCATTGCAAGTTAGCATTAGCATTCAAACTTAAACTTTACTTGATGTATACAAGAAGGGTTGCTTTAATGCTAAATACCATGAAGGTATGCTTTAATGCCATCTGATTCTTATTTCATCATAAAGGACACTACAGTGAAAATGACCGAATTAGCATAGCATTAGATCGTACATTAGAAGTTACTTAGCATTCAAACTTAAACTTGCGTATTGCAGTATACAGAAGGTAAGCTTAATGCATCTAATCTAATATCCCATGAAGGGTTAGCTTTAATGCCTCTGATCTTTATTCCATCATAGAGGACGTCGTATGAAATGACAGATATTAGACTAGCATTAATCGCTAGCATAGCAAGTTAGCATTAGCATTCAAACTTAACATTGCTGTATTTAGTGTATACAGAAGTTACTTTAATGCCATCTAATCTGATAATCGAAAGGTATGCTTTAATGCCATCTGATCTCTTATTTCACATAAGGACACATCAGATGAAAATGACAAAATTAGCACTAGCATTAGATCGTAGCATTAGCAAGTTAGCATTAGCATTCAAACTTAAACTTCTGATTTGCATGTATACAAGAAGGGTTAAGCTTTAATGCCATTAATCTGATATTCCCATGAAGGGTTATGCTTTAATGCCTTGATCTCTTATATACATCATAGAGACATAAGATGAAAATGACCTAGATATTAGCACTAGCATTAGATCGCTAGCATTAGCAAGTTAGATTAGCATTCAAACTTTAACATTGCTGTATTTGCATTTATACAAGAAGGGTTAGCTTTAATGCCATCTAATCTAATATGCCCATGAAGGTATGCTTTAATGCCATCTGATCTCTTATTTCCATTATAGAGACACTACAGTATGAAAATGACCAGAATTAGCACTAATTAGATCGCTAGCATTAGCAAGTTAGCATTAGCATTCAAACTTAAACTTGCTGTACTTGCATGTATACAAGAAGGGTTAGCTTTAATGCATCTAATCTATATGCCCATGAAGGGTTATGCTTTAATGCCATCTGATCTTTATTTCCATCATAGAGGACACGTACAGTATGAAAATGACCAGATATTAGCACTAGCATTAGATCGCTAGCATTAGCAAGTTAGCATTAGCATTCAAACTTAAACATTGCTGTATTTGCATGTATACAAGAAGGGTTAAGCTTTAATGCCATTAATCTGATATCCATGAAGGTATGCTTTAATGCCTCTGATCTCTTATTCATACATCTAGAAGGACACTTATACAGTATGAAAATGACTGATATTAGCACTAGCATTAGATACAGCTACATTAGCAAGTTAGCATTAGCATTCAAACTTAAACTTGCTGTAATTTGCATTGTATACAAGAAGGGTTAAGCTTTAATGCCATCTAATCTATATCCCATGAAGGTATGCTTTAATGCCATCTGATCTCTTATTTCCATTATAGAGGACCGTACAGTATGAAAATGACCGATATTAGCACTAGCATTAGATCGCTAGCATTAGCAAGTTAGCTTAGCATTCAAACTTAAACTTGCGTACTTGCAGTATACAAGAAGGTTAAGCTTTAATGCCATCTAATCTAATATGCCCATGAAGGTGATGCTTTAATGCCATCTGATCTCTTATTTCCATCATAGAGGACACGTACAGTATGAAAATGACAAGATATTAGCACTAGCATTAGATCGCTAGCATTAGCAAGTTAGCATTAGCATTCAAACTTAAACTTGACTTGCATGTATACAAAGGTTGCTTTAATGCCATCTAATCATATATGAAGGTATGCTTTAATGCCATCTGATCTCTTATTTATCATAGAGGACACGACAGTATGAAAAAACTGATATACACACATTAGATTGCTAGCATTAGCAGTTAGCATTAATTCAAACTTAACATTCTTTTTGCATTTATACAAAAGGGTTAGCTTTAATGCCATCTAATCTAATATCCCATGAAGTTATGCTTTAATGCCATCAGATCTCTTATTTCCATTAAAGGACACTAAGTATGAAAATACAGATATTAATGCAGTTAGATAGTAGCATTAGCAATAATTAGCATTAACTTTGCATTCATGATAAAAAGTTTAATGCCATCTAATCTAATTCCCATGAAGAAGTTATGCTTTAATGCCATCTATCTCTTTTCCATAAGGACACTACAGTATGAAAATGACAGATATTAGCACTAGCATTAGATCGTAGCATTAGCAAGTAGCATTAGCATTCAAACTTAAACTTTCTTGCATATTAAGAAGGGTTAAGCTTTAATCCATCTAATCTGATAATTCCCATAAAGGGTGATGCTTTAATTCCATCTGATCTCTTATTTCCATCATAGAGGACACGATAAAATGCCAAAATTAGCAAGATTAGACGCTAGCATTCAAGTTAGCATTAGCATTAATCAACTTAAACTTGCTGTATTGCAGTATACAAAAGGTTAAGCTTAATGCCATCTAATCTATAATCCCATGAAGGTGTATGCTTTAATGCCATCTGATCTCTTATTTCATATGAAGGCACATAAGTATGAAAATACCAGAAATTAGCACTAGCATTAGATGCTAGCATTAGAAGTTAGCATTAGCATTCAAACTTAAACATGTTATTCTCATTATATCAAGAAGGGTTAAGCTTTAATGCCATCTAATCTATATTCCCATGAAGGGTTAATGCTTTAATGCCATCTGATCTCTTAATACATCATAGAGGACCGTGCATATGAAAATACCGATATTAGCACTAGCATTGATCTAGCATTAGAAGTTAGCATTAGCATTCAAATTAACATTCTATTGCATTATCTTAAAAGGTTAAGCTTTAATGCCATCTAATCTAATATGCCCATGAAGGGTAATGCTTTAATGCCATCTGATCTCTTATTTCCATCATAGAGGACACTACAGATGTAAAATGACTGAGATATTAGCACTAGCATTAGATCGTAGCATTAGCAAGTAGCATTAGCATTCAAACTTAAACTTTCTGTACTTCATGTATACAAGAAGGGTTAAGCTTTAATGCATCTAATCTGATATCCCATAGAAAGGTGATGCTTTAATGCCATCTGATCTCTTATTTCATCATAAAGGAACATACAGTATGAAAATACCAGAATTAGCATAGCATTAGTGATAGCATTAGCAAGTTAGCATTAGCATTCAACTAAACTTCTGTATTGATTATACAAAAGGGTTAGCTTTAATGCCATCTGATATCCGAAGGGTTAGCTTTAATGCCATCTGATCCTTATTCATATAGAGGATAAGTATGAAAATTACGATATTAGCACTAGCATTAGATCGCTAGCATTAGCAAATTGCATTACATTCAAACTTAAACTTATGTACTTGCATGATACAGAAAGGGTTAAGCTTTAATGCATCTAATCATATTCCTGAAGTTATGCTTTAATGCCATCTATCCTTAATCATCATAGAGGACATCAATAAATGACGATATTAGCATAGCTTAGATGTACATTAGCAAGTTAGCATTAGATTCAAACTTAAACAGAAGGTATCTTATGCATTGATCTAGTTAGTTTAATGCCACTAATCTATATCATGAAGAGCTATTTACATGCCATTGATCGCTCTTTATATTCATTAGAGCAAACTTAAACATGCAAGATATTGCACTAGCATTAATGTAGCTTTAAGCAATTAATATCATGAATTAACTTTTGTACTTGATTATACAATAAGGATTAAGTATAATCCAATATTCCAAAGTTATGCTTTAGATCATTCTATACTATAAGGACACTCAATGAAAATGACCAGAATTAGCACTAGCATTAGATCGCTAGCATTAGCAATTAGCATTAGCATTCAAACTTAAACTTGCTGTATTGCATGTATACAAGAAGGGTTAAGCTTTAATGCCATCTATCTATATCCCATGAAGGGTTATGCTTTAATGCCATCTGATCTCTTATATACATCATAAGGACCGTACAGTATGAAAATGACCTGATATTAGCACTAGCATTAGATCGCTAGCATTAGCAAGTTAGCATTAGCATTCAAACTTAACTTGCTGTATTTGCATTATAAAGAAGGTTAAGCTTTAATGCCATCTAATCTAATATCCATGAAGGTTATGCTTTAATGCCATCTGATCTCTTATTTCCATTTGAGGACATACAGTATGAAAATGACCGATATTAGCACTAGCATTAGATCGCTAGCATTAGCAAGTTAGCATTAGCATTCAAACTAAACTTACTGTACTTGCATGTATACAAAGGAAGCTTTAATGCCATCTAATCTATATCCCATGAAGGGTATGCTTAATGCCATCTGATCTCTTATTCATCATAGAGGACCTACAGTATGAAAATGACCAGATATTAGCACTAGCATTAGATCGTAGCATTAGCAAGTTAGCATTAGCATTCAAACTTAACATATGCCCATAAGAATTATGCTTTTGCCATCTCTCTTATTCATCATAGAGGACTAAGTTGAAAATGACCAGATTAGCACTAGCATTAATGTACTAAATGCATTAGATTCAAACTTAAACTTGTTTGCATATAGAAGGGTTAGCTTTAATGCCATTAATCTATTCCCATGAAGGGTATGCTTTAATGCCATATCTCTTATTCATCATAAGTAATGCGAATTACCATTAATCGTACTGAATACATTAGATTCAACTTTGTGTCCTTATAAGAGTAGCTTATGAAATGACGAATAGCACTAGCATTAGATCGTAGCATTAGCAAGTTAATTGATTCAACTTCAAACTTACTGTACTTGCATGTATACAAGAAGGTTAAGCTTTAATGCATCATCTATATTCCTGATATTCCCATGAAGGGTTATGCTTTAATGCCATCTGATCTCTTATATACATCATAGAGGACACGTACAGTATGAAAATGACCTGATATTAGCACTAGCATTAGATCGCTAGCATTACAAGTTAGCATTAGCATTCAAACTTTAACATTGCTGTATTTGCATTTATACAAGAAGGGTTAAGCTTTAATGCCATCTAATATAATATGCCCATGAAGGGTTATGCTTTAATGCCATCTGATCTCTTATTTCCATATAGGGACACGTACAGTATGAAAATGATGATATTACACAATAATCCTAGCATTAGAGTAGTTAGCATTCAACTTAAATTTCTACTTGCATGTATACAAAGGTTAAGCTTTAATGCCATCTAATCTATAATCCATAAGTTAGATGCTTAATTCCATCTGATCTCTTATTTCATATAAAGGACACATACAGATGAAAATGACCAGAAATTAGCATAGCATTAGATCGTAGCATTAGCAAGTTAGCATTAGCATTCAACTTAAACTACTGTACTTGATGTATACAAGAAGGTAGCTTTAATGCATCTAATCTATATTCCATGAAGGGTTATGCTTATGCCATCTGATCTCTTATATCATCTAGAGACCGTACAGTATGAATGCCTGATATTGCATAGCATTAGATGCTAGCATTAGCAAGTTAGATAGATTCAACTTAACATTGCGTATTGCAAGTAGAAGTTAACTTTAATGCATCTAATCTATATCCCTGAAGGTAGCTTTAATGCCATCTGATCTTATTCTCATAGGACTTATTATGAAAAGACCAAATTAGCACAAGCATTAAATAGCTAGCATAGCAAGTTAGCATTAGCATTCAAACTTAAATTCACTACTTATACAAGAAGGGTTAAGCTTAATGCCATCTAATCTGATATTCCCATGAAGGGTTATGCTTTATGCCTTGATCTCTTATATACATCATAGAGGACACTGACAGTATGAAAATGACCAGAAATTAGCACTAGCTAGCTAGCATTAGCAAGTTAGCTACATTAACTTTAACATTGCTGTATTTGCTTATAAGAAGGGTTAAGCTTTATGACATCTAATCTAATCCCATGAAGGTATGCTTTATGCCATCTGATCTCTTATTTCATTAAGACCATACAGTGAAATACAGAAATTAGCACTAGCATTAGATCGCTAGCATAGCAATTAGCATTAGCATTCAAACTTAAACTTGCTTACTTATTATACAGTTGCTTTAATGCATCATCATAGTTCATGAAGGTTATGCTTTAATCCATATTCTTATATCATCATAAGGACCTTCAGTATAAAATACGATATTAGATAGATTAGAATTGCATTAGCAGTTAGATTAGCATTACAAGTTAGCATTAGCATTCATTAAAAAGTTAGCTTTTGCATTATAAAATAACTTAAGTTAATCTTAATGCCCTGAATCTTATCTTTAATGCCATCGGACTCTTATTAATCAAAAGGACAGTACATAGAAATGACTGAACTTAGCATTAGCATTAGATTAGCATTAACAAGTTACTTTGCATTCAATTATAAATGCGTATTTAATGAATCTAACTTAATGCCATAATCTAATCCCATGAGGTATGCTTTAATGCCATCTGATCTCTTATTTCATATAAGGACATACAGTATGAAATGACAGAATTAGCACTAGCATTAGATCGCTAGCATTAGAAGTTAGCATTAGCATTCAAACTTTTAACTTGCTGTATTGCATGTATACAAAAGGGTTAAGCTTAATGCCATCTAATCTAATATCCCATGAAGGGTATGCTTTAATGCCATCTGATCTCTTATTTCATCATAAGGACACGTACAGTATGAAAATGACCGATATTAGCACTAGCATTAGATCGCTAGCATTAGAATTAGCATTAGCATTCAAACTTAACTTGCTGTATTTGCATTTATACAAGAAGGGTTAAGCTTTAATGCCATCTAATCTATATCCCATGAAGGGTTATGCTTTAATGCCATCTGATCTCTTATTTCACATAGAGGACACGTACAGTATGAAAATGACCGATATTAGCACTAGCATTAGATCGTAGCATTAGCAAGTTACATTAGCATTCAAACTTAAACTTGCTGTACTTGCATGTATACAAAAGGGAGCTTTAATGCCATCTAATCTAATATGCCCATGAAGGGATATGCTTAATGCCATCTGATCTCTTATTTCCATATAGAGGACACATACATATGAAAATACAGATATTAGCATAGCATTAGATCGTAGCATTAGCAATTAGCATTAGCATTCAAACTTAAACTTACTGTACTTGATGTATACAAGAAGGTTAAGCTTTAATGCATCTAATCTGATATTCCATGAAGGGTTATGCTTTAATGCCATCTATCTCTTATATACATCATAGAGGACAGTACAGTATGAAAATGACCGATATTAGCACTAGCATTAGATCGTAGCATTAGCAAGTTAGCATTAGCATTCAAACTTAACATTGCTGTACTTGCATTATACAAGAAGGTTAAGCTTTAATGCCATCTAATCTAATATGCCCATGAAGGGTATGCTTTAATGCCATCTGATCTCTTATTTCCATCATAGAGGACACGTACAGTATGAAAATGACAGATATTAGCACTAGCATTAATCGCTAGCATTAGCAGTTAGCTTAATTCAAACTTGCTGATACAAGAAGGTTATGCTTATTGCCATAATTCTTTTATTTCCATCATGAGGACCAGTATGAATGAGATATAGCACTAGCATTAGATCCTAGCATTAGAAGTAGCATTAGCATTCAACTTAAATTAGTACTTGCATTACAAAATTAGTTTGCATCTAATCGAATTCTAAGGGTTATCTTAATCCATCTATCCTTAAAGAGGACTGCATCTAATCTATATATCTTTAATGCCATCTGATCTCTTATTTCCATATAAGGACGACAGTATGAAAATGACCGAATTAGCACTAGCATTAGATCGTACTTAAGTTAGCATTAGCATTCAAACTTAAATCTGTATGCATGTATAAAGAAGGGTTAAGCTTTAATGCCATCTAATCTGTATCCATGAAGGTATGCTTTAATGCCATCTGATCTCTTATTTCATCATAGAGGACACGTACAGTATGAAAATGACCGAATATTAGCACTAGCATTAGATCGCTAGCATTAGCAAGTTAGCATTAGCATTCAAACTTTAACATTGCTGTATTTGCATTATACAAGAAGGTTAAGCTTTATGCCATCTAATCTAATATCCCATGAAGGGTATGCTTTAATGCCATCTGATCTCTTATTTCCATATAGAGGACACAGTACAGTATGAAAATGACCAGATATTAGCACTAGCATTAGATCGCTAGCATTAGCAAGTTAGCATTAGCATTCAAACTTAAACTTGCTGTACTTGCATGTATACAAGAAGGTTAAGCTTTAATGCCATCTAATCTATATCCCATGAAGGGTTATGCTTTAATGCCATCTGATCTCTTATATACTCATAGAGGACACGTACAGTATGAAAATGACCGATATTAGCACTAGCATTAGATCGTAGCATTAGCAAGTTAGCATTAGCATTCAAACTTAAACTTGCTGTACTTTCATGTATACAAAAGGATTAAGCTTTAATGCCATCTAATCTAATATGCCCATGAAGGGTTATGCTTTAATGCCATCTTCTCTTATATCCATCATAGAGGACAGTCAGTATGAAAATGACCAGATATTAGCACTAGCATTAGATCGATAGCATTAGCAAGTTAGCATTAGCATTCAAACTTAAACTTGCTGTACTTGCATTTATACAAGAAGGGTTATGCTTTAATGCCATCTGATCTCTTATTTCCATCATAGAGGACATTAGTATGAAAATGACAGATATTAGCACTAGCATTAGATCGATAGCATTAGCAAGTTAGCATTAGCATTCAAACTTAAATTGCTGTACTTGCATGTATACAAGAAGGGTTAAGCTTTAATGCCATCTAATCTAATATACCATGAAGGGTGATGCTTTTAATGCCATCTGATCTCTTATTTCCATATAGAGACACGTACAGTGGGCGAAAATGACCAGATATTAGCACTAGCATAGATCACAGTATTAGCAAGTTAGCATTAGCATTCAAACTAAACTTGCTGTACTTGCATGTATACAAAAGATTAAGCTAATGCCATCTAATCTAATATGCCCATGAAGGGTTATGCTTTAATGTTATCTATTCTTATATCCATCATAGAGACACACGTACAGTATGAAAATGACCAGATATAAGTACCAGCATTAGATCGACAGCATTAGCAAGTTAGCATTAGCATTCAAACTTAAACTTGCTGTACTTGCATGTATACAAGAAGGGTTGGCGTTAAATGCCATCTGGATCTCTTATTTCCATCATAGAGGACACGCATAGTATGAAATGATGAGATATTAGCACTAGCATTAGATCGCCAGCATTAGCAAGTTAGCATTAGCATTCAAACTTAAAACTTGCTGTATTTGCATGTATACAAGAAGGCTTAAGCTTTAATGACATTTAATCTGGATATTCCCATGAAGGGTGGGTGCTTTTATGCCATTTGATCTCTTATATACATCATAGATGACATCGACAGTTTATGAAAATGACCTGATATTAGCACTAGCATTAGATCGCTAGCATCAGCAAGTTAGCATTAGCATTCAAACTTAAACATTGCTGTATTTGAGTATATACAAGAAGGCTGAAGCTTTAATGCCATAACTTCATAATCCCATCAAGTGGGTTGATGCTTTAATGCCATCTGATCTCTTATTTCCATTATAGAGGACACGCATAGCATGAAATGACCAAATATTAGCACTAGTATTAGATCGTTAGCATTATAAAGTTAGCATTAGCATTCAAACTTAAACTTGCTGTACTTGCATGTATACAAAAGGATGAAGCTTTAATGCCATCTAATCTAATATGCCCATGAAGGGTTATGCTTTAATGCCATCTTATCCCTTATATCCATTATAGAGACACATAAAGTATGAAATGACCAGATATAAGCACTAGCATTAGATGCTAGAAACAGCATTAGCATTCAAACTTTTTAAACATGTACTGCATTCAAACGGGTTGCTGTACTGCCATCTTAATCTGATATTCCCATGAAGGGTTATGCTTTTAATGACATCTGATCTCTTATTTCCATCATAGAACCGCATTACAGTCTGAAAAATGAACTGGATATTAGCACTAGCATTAGATCGCTAGCATTAGCAAAGTTAGCATTTGCATTCACTTTTAACATTACTGTATTTGCATGTATACAAGAAGGTTAAGCTTTAATGCCATCTAATCTGATATTCCCATGAAGGGTTATGCTTTAATGCCATCTTATCTCTTATATACATCATAGAGGACACGTACAATAATGAAAATGACCTGATATTAGCACTAGCATTAGATCGCTAGCATTAGCAAGTTAGCATTGCATTCAAACTTTAACATTGCTGTATTTGCATATATAAGAAGGGTTAGCTTTTAATGCCATCTAATCTCATAATCCCATGAAAGGTGATGCTTTAATGCCATCTGATCTCTTATTTCAATCATAGAGGACACGTACAGTATGAAAATGACCAGATATTAGCACTAGCATTAGATCGACAGCTATTAGCAAGTAAACATTAGCATTCAAACTTAAACTTACTGTACTTGCATATATACAAGAAGGGTAAAGCTTTAATGCCATCTAATCTGATATTCCCCATGAAGGGTTATGCTTTAATGCCATCTGATCTCTTATATACATCATAGAGGACACGTACAGTATGAAAATGAACTGATATTAGCACTAGCATTAGATCGCTAGCATTAGCAAGTTAGCATTAGCATTCAAACTTAACATTGCTGTATTTGGTATATACAAGAAAGGGTTAAGCTTTAATGCCATCTAATCTAATAATCCCATGAAGGGTGATGCTTTAATGCCATCTGATCTCTTATTTCCATCATAAAGGACATAAAGTAGAAAAAGGACCAGAAATTAGCACTAGCATTAGATCGCTAGCATTAGCAAAATAGCATTAGCATTCAAACTTTAACATTACTGTATTTGCATGTATACAAGAAGGGTTAAGCTTTTTGCCATCTAATCTGATATTCCCAGGAAGGGTTATGCTTTAATGCCATCTTCTCTCTTATTTCCATTATAGAGGACACGTACAGTATGAAATGACCAGATATTAGCACTAGCATTAGATGGATAGCATTAGCAAGTTAGCATTAGCATTCAAACTTAAACATTGCTGTATTTGCATATATAAAGAAAGTTAAAAGCTTTAATGCCATTTTCGTATGCCATCTGATCTTTAATTCTGATCCTTATTTCATAGAGGACACGTACAGTAAGAAAACGACAGAAATTAGCACTAGCATTAGATCGCTAGCATTAGCAAGTTAGCATTAGCATTCAAACTTAAACTTGCTGTCCTTGCATTTATACAAGAAGGGTTAAGCTTTATTGTGGTGATGCTTTAATGCCATCTGATCTCTTATATCCATCATAAAGGACACATACAGTATGAAAATGACCACAAATAAGCACTAGCATTAGATCGCTAGCATTAGCAAGTTAGCATTAGCATTCAAACTTAAACTTGCTGTACTTGCATGTATACAAAAATGAAGCTTTAATGCCATCCTGATATTAGCCCATGAAGGGTTATGCTTTAATGCCATCTTATCTCTTATATACATAATAAAGGACACGTACAGTTTTAAAATGACCTGATATAAGCATAGCATTAGATATAGCATTAGAAGTTAGCATTAGCATTCAAACTTAAACATTGCTGTATTTGCATTTATACAAGAAGGGTTAAGCTTTAATGCCATCTAATCTGATATTCCCATGAAGGGTTATGCTTTAATGCCATCTGATCTCTTATTTCCATTATAGAGGACCTGCGTACAGTATGAAAATGACCTGATATTAGCACTAGCATTAGATAGCTAGCATTAGCAAGTTAGCATTAGCATTCAAACTTTAACATTGCTGTATTTGCATTTATACAAGAAGGGTTAAGCTTTAATGCCATCTAATCTAATATCCCATGAAGGGTTATGCTTTAATGCCATCTGATCTATTATTTCCATTATAGAGGACACATAAAAGTATGAAAATGACCAAATATTAGCACTAGCATTAGATCGCTAGCATTAGCAAAACAGCATTAGCATTCAAACTTAAACTTACTGTACTTGCATGTATACAAAAAGGGTGAAGCTTTAATGCCATCTAATTTAATATTCCTTATGAAGGGTGATGCTTTAATGCCATCTGATCTTTTTATTTCCATCATAGAGGACACGTACAGTATGAAAAATGACCAGATATTATCACTAGCATTAGATCGATGGCTAGGTGTAAGTTAGCATTAGCATTCAAACTTAAACTTGCTGTATTTGCATTTAAACAAGAAGGTTTATGCTTTATTGCCATCTAATCTATTCTCTTATCCATCATAGATCTATTAATGACACACATAAAATGAAATGACCAGATATTAGCACTAGCATTAGATCGCTAGCATTAGCAAGTTAGCATTAGCATTCAAACTTAAACTTGCTGTATTTGCATGTATACAAGAAGGGGTTAAGCTTTAATGCCATTTAATCTAATGATATTCCCATGAAGGGTTATGCTTTAATGCCCATCTTGATCTCTTATATACATCATAGAGGACACATAAAGTATGAAAATGACCAGATATTAGCACTAGCATTAGATCGCTAGCATTAGCAAATTAGCATTAGCATTCAAACTTAAACTTGCTGTACTTGCATGTATACAAGAAGGGTTAAGTTTTTAATGCCATCTAATCTAATATTCCCATGAATATGCTTTAATGCCATCTGGATCTTTTATTTCCATCATAGAGGACCGTACAGTATGAAAAAATGACCAGATATTATCACTAGCATTAGATCGATAGCATTAGCAAGTTAGCATTAGCATTCAAACTTAAACTTGCTGTACTTGCATGAATACAAGAAGGGTTAGCTTTAATGCCATCTAATCTGATATTCCCATGAAGGGTTATGCTTTAATGCCATCTGATTCTTAAACTCTTACATACATCATAATGACACTAATACAGTATGAAATTGATGCCATCTGATCTCTTATATACTAGGACACATATATAAATAAGCACTAGCATTAGATCGCTAGCATTAGCAAGTTAGCATTAGCATTCAAACTTAAACTTACTGTACTTGCATTATACAAGAAGGGTTAAGCTTTAATGCCATCTAATCTGATATTCCCATGAGGGTTATGCTTTAATGCCATCTGATCTCTTATATACATAATAAGGACCGCATTACAGTATGAAAATGACCTGATATTAGCACTAGCATTAGATCGCTAGCATTAGCAAGTTAGCATTAGCATTCAAACTTTAACATTGCTGTATTTGCTTTAATGCCATTTATGTTTTAATGCCATCTGATCTCTTATTTCCATGATAGAGCCATAGGTTGAAAATGACCTGATATTAACTAGCATTAGATGGCTAGCATTCTAATCTAAATTTAATGTATTTATACAAGAAGGGCAAAGTTTAATGCCATCCTGATATCCCCATGAAGGGTTATGCTTTAATGCCATCTGATCTATTATTTCCATTATAGAGGACACATACAGTATGAAAATGACCAAATATTAGCACTAGCATTAGATCGCTAGCATTAGCAAGTTAGCATTAGCATTCAAACTTTAACATTACTGTACTTGCATGTATACAAGAAGGGTTAAGCTTTAATGCCATCTAATCTAATATGCCCATGAAGGGTTATGTTTTTAATGCCATCTGATCTCTTATTTCCATCATAGAGGACACATACAGTATGAAAATGACCTGATATTAGCACTAGCATTAGATCCTTAGCATTAGCAAGTTAGCATTAGCATTCAAACTTAAACTTACTGTATTTGCATCTAATATAAATGAAGGATTAAGCTTTAATGCCATCTAATCTAAATAATCCCATGAAAGGTGATGCTTTATTGCCATCTGATCTTTTATTTCAATCATAAAGGACACATACAGTATGAAAATGACCACAATTAGCACTAGCATTAGATCGATTAGCATTAGCAAGTTAGCATTAGCATTCAAACTTAAACTTAGCTGTAGCTTGCATGTGAATACAAGAAGGGTTAAGCTTTAATGCCATCTAATCTGATATTCCCATGAAGGTTATGCTTTAATGCCATCTGATCTCTTATATCCATCATAGAGGAGACACATACAGTATGAAAATGACCTGATATTAGCACTAGCATTAGATCGCTAGCATTAGCAAGTAAGCATTAGCATTCAAACTGAAACATTGCTGTACTTGCATGTATACAAGAAGGGTTAAGCTTTAATGCCATCTAATCTAATAATCCCATGAAGGGTTATGCTTTAATGCCATCTGATCTCTTATTTCAATCATAGAGGACACATACAGTATGAAAATGACCTGATATAGCACTAGCATTAGATCCT
Organism: Gymnothorax javanicus; assembly: GCA_029692085.1. Lineage (NCBI taxonomy): Eukaryota > Metazoa > Chordata > Actinopteri > Anguilliformes > Muraenidae > Gymnothorax > Gymnothorax javanicus. The sequence goes on along the minus strand of CM056200.1, from coordinate 38,338,349 downwards.
AGCATTAGCAAGTTAGCATTAGCATTCAAACTTAAAATACTTGCTGTATTGCATTATACAAGAAGGTAAGTTATTAAAACTTAAATGCCATCTGATCTCTTATTTCAATCATAAAAGGACACATACAGTATGAAAAAATGACGAGATATTAGCACTAGCATTAGATCTAATAGCATTAGCAAGTTAGCATGCATTCAAGCTTAAACTTTACTGTACTTCATGTATCTTTTAATGCCATCATCTGATATTCCCATGAAGGGTTATGCTTTAATGCCAGATATTTATCACATAAAGGACACATACAGTATGAAAATGACCTGATATTAGCATTAGCATTAGATCTAGCATTAGCATTAGCATTAGCATTCAAACTTAACACTTACTGCATTTGCATGTATACAAAAGGGTTAAGCTTTTAATGCCATCTAATCTGATATTCCCATGAAGGGTTATGCTTTAATGCCATCTGATCTCTTATTTCCATTAGACACTTACAGTATGAAAATGACCTGATATTAGCACTAGCATTAGATCGCTAGCATTAGCAAGTTAGCATTAGCATTCAAACTAAACTTGCTGTACTTGCATGTATACAATTGATGAAGCTTTAATGCATTAATCTAATATGCCCATGAAGGGTGATGCTTTAATGCCATCTGATCTTTTTATTTCATCATAGACAGCGTACAGTATGAAAATGACCAGATATTATCTAGCATTAGATCGATAGCATTAGCAAGTTAGCATTAGCATTCAAACTTAAACTTGCTGTACTTGCATGTGTATACAAGAAGGGTTATGCTTTATTGCCATCTATTCTCTTATTTCCATCATAGAGGACCACGTGCAGTATGAAATGATGAGATATTAGCACTAGCATTAGATCGCTAGCATTAGCAAGTTAGCATTAGCATTCAAACTTAAACTTGCTGTATTTGCATGTATACAAGAAGGGTTAAGCTTTAATGCCATTTAATCTGATATTCCCATGAAGGGTTATGCTTTAATGCCGTTTGATCTCTTATATACATCATAGAGGACACGTACAGTATGAAAATGACCTGATATTAGCACTAGCATTAGATCGCTAGCATTAGCAAGTAAGCATTAGCATTCAAACTTAAACTTGCTGTACTTGCATGTATACAAGAAGGCTGAAGCTTTAATGCCATCTAATCTAATATGCCCATGAAGGGTGATGCTTTAATGCCATCTGATCTTTTATTTCCATCATAGAGGACACGTACAGTATGAAAATGACCAGATATTATCACTAGCATTAGATCGATAGCATTAGCAAGTTAGCATTAGCATTCAAACTTAAACTTGCTGTACTTGCATGTATACAAGAAGGGTTAATGCCATCTTTAATGCCATCTAATCTCTTGATAATCCCGTAGTGGTGATGACCTTTAATGCCATCGATAGCATCAAAGTTATATACATCATAGAGGATGCTTTAATGCCATCTGATCTCTTATAATTGACCTGATAATAGCACTAGCATTAGATCGCTAGCATTAGCAAGTTAGCATTAGCATTCAAACTTTAACATTGATGTGCATATATAAAGAAGGGTTAAGCTTTAATGCCATTAATCTGATAATCCATGAAGGTGATGCTTTAATGCCATCTGATCTCTTATTTCAATCATTAGGACACATTACAGTATGAAAATGACCTGATATTAGCACTAGCATTAGATCGCTATCATTAGCAAGTTAGCATTTGCATTCAAACTTAAACATTACTGTATTTGCATGTATACAAAGAAGGGTTAAAGCTTTAATGCCATCTAATCTGATATTCCATGAAGGGTTATGCTTTAATGCCATCTGATCTCATATTTCCATCATAGAGGACCATGTACAGTATGAAATTGACCTGATATTAGCACTAGCATTAGATCGCTAGCATTAAAGTTAGCATTAGCATTCAAACTTTAACATTACTTGCATATATGTTTTTGCCATCTAATATAAAGAAGGGTTAAGCTTTAATGCCATCTAATCTCATATAATCCATGAAAGTTGATGAACTTCAAAATAGATCTTATTTCAATCATATTTCAAACTTTAACATTATGAAAAGGACCAGAAGGTTAGCTTTAATGCCATCTATCAGAAATGCCCATGCATTAGATCGCTAGCATTAGCATCTTAGCATTAGTCCATCATTCAAACTTAAACTTACAGTACTTGCATGTATGCAAATTAGGGTTAAGCTTTAAGCAAACCATCTAATCCTAATATACCCATGAAGGGTTATGCTTTAATGCCATCTGATCTATTATTTCCATTATAGAGGACACATACAGTATAAAAATGACCAGATATTATCACTAGCATTAGATCGATAGCATTAGCAAGTTAGCATTAGCATTCAAACTTACAGTTGCTGTAATTGCATGTATATCCCATGAAGGGTTATGCTTTAATGCCATCTGATCTCTTATTTCCATCATAGAGGACACATACAGTATGAAAATGACCAAATATTATAATTAAGCATTAGATCGATAGCATTAGCAAGTTAGCATTAGCATTCAAACTTAAACTTGCTGTATTTGCATGTATACAAGAAGGGTTAAGCTTTAATGCCATTTAATCTAATATGCCCATGAAGGGTGATGCTTTAATGCCATCTGATCTCTTATTTCCATCATAGAGGACACGTACAGTATGAAAATGACCAGATATTAGCACTAGCATTAGATCGCTAGCATTAGCAAGTTAGCATTAGCATTCAAACTTAAACATTTGCTGTACTTGCATTTATACAAAAAAGGATTAAGCTTTAATGCCATCTAATCTAATATGCCCATGAAGGGTTATGCTTTAATGCCATCTGATCTCTTATATACATCATAAAGGACATGTACAGTATGAAATTGACCTGATATTAGCACTAGCATTAGATCGCTAGCATTAGCAAGTTAGCATTAGCATTCAAACTTTAACATTGATGTATTTGCGAATATAAAGAAGGGTTAGCTTTAATGCCATCTAATCTAATATCCCATGAAGGGTTATGCTTTTAATGCCATCTGATCTCTTATTTCCATCATAAGGACACATACAGTATGAAAATGACCTGAAATTAGCACTAGCATTAGATCGCTAGCATTAGCAAGTTAGCATTGCATTCAAACTTAAACTTGCTGTATTTGCATGTATACAAGAAGGTTAAGCTTTAATGCCATTTAATCTGATATTCCATGAAGGGTTATGCTTTAATGCCGTTTGATCTCTTATTTCCATCATAGAGGACACGTACAGTATGAAAATGACCTGATATTAGCACTAGCATTAGATCGCTAGCATTAGCAAGTTAGCATTAGCATTCAAACTTAAACTTGCTGTACTTGCATGTATACAAAAAAGAATTAAGCTTTAATGCCATCTAATCTAATATGCCCATGAAGGGTTATGCTTTAATGCCATCTGATCTCTTATTTCCATCATAGAGGACACGTACAGTATGAAAATGACCTGATATTAGCACTAGCATTAGATCGCTAGCATTAGCAAGTTAGCATTAGCATTCAAACTTAAACTTGCTGTATTTGCATTTATACAAGAAGGGATTGCTTTAATGCCATCTAATCTAATATGCCCATGAAAGGGTTATGCTTTAATGCCATCTGATCTCTTATATCCATCATAAAGGACATGTACAGTATGAAAATGACCTGATATTAGCACTAGCATTAGATCGCTAGCATTAGCAAGTTAGCATTAGCATTCAAACTTTAACATTGATGTATTTGCAATATAAAGAAGGGTTAAGCTTTAATGCCATCTAATCTCGTAATCCCCATGAAGGTTGATGCTTTAATGCCATCTGATCTCTTATTTCCATCATAAGAGGAACACATACAGTATGAAAATGACCAGAAATTAGCACTAGCATTAGATCGCTAGCATTAGCAAGTTAGCATTAGCATTCAAACTTAAACTTGCTGTATTTGCATGTATACAAGAAGGGTTATGCTTTAATGCCATTTAATCTGATATCTCATGAAGGGGTTATGCTTTAATGCCATTTGATCTCTTATACATCATAGAGGACACATACAGTATGAAAATGATGAGATATTAGCACTAGCATTAGATCGCTAGCATTAGCAAGTTAGCATTAGCATTCAAACTTAAACTTGCTGTATTTGCATGTATACAAGAAGGGTGAAGCTTTAATGCCATCTAATCTAATATGCCCATGAAGGGTGATGCTTTAATGCCATCTGATCTTTTATTTCCATCATAGAGGACACGTACAGTATGAAAATGACCAGATATTAGCACTAGCATTAGATCGATAGCATTAGCAAGTTAGCATTAGCATTCAAACTTAAACTTGCTGTACTTGCATGTATACAAAAAGGAAAGCTTTAATGCCATCTAATCTAATATCTATTCTCTTTAATGCCATCTGATCTTTTATATACATCATAAGGACATGTACAGTATGAAATTGATGAAGATATTAGCACTAGCATTAGATCGCTAGCATTAGCAAGTTAGCATTAGCATTCAAACTTAAACTTGATGTATTTGCATGTATATAAAGAAGGGTTAAGCTTTAATGCCATCTAATCTGATATTCCCCATGAAGGGTTATGCTTTAATGCCATCTGATCTCTTATTTACATCATAGAGGACACTTGCAGTATGAAAAAATGACCTGAGCATATTAGGACACTAGCATTAGATCGCTAGCATTAGCAAGTTAGCATTAGCATTCAATTAGCATTAAACTTAAACTTGCTGTACTTGCATGTATACAAGAAAGGTTGCTTTAATGCCATCTAATCTAATATACCCATGAAGGGTTATGCTTTAATGCCATCTGATCTCTTATTTCCATTATAGAGGACACGTACAGTATGAAAATGACCAGATATTATCACTAGCATTAGATCGATAGCATTAGCAAGTTAGCATTAGCATTCAAACTTAAACTTGCTGTACTTGCATGTATACAAGGGTTAAGCTTTTAATGCCATCTAATCTGATATTCCCATGAAGGGTTATGCTTTAATGCCATCTGTATTTGCATTTCCATCATAGAGGACTAATATAGAAAGGGTTATGCTTTAAAATGACTCTTATTTCCAAGCACGTACAGTATGAAACCTGATATTAGCACTAGCATTAGATCGCTAGCATTAGCAAGTTAGCATTAGCATTCAAACTTTAACATTGCTGTATTTGCATTATACAAGAAGGGTTAGCTTTAATGCCATCTAATCTGATATTCCCATGAAGGGTTATGCTTTAATGCCATCTGATCTATTATATACATCATAGAGGACACGTACAGTATGAAAATGACCTGATATTAGCACTAGCATTAGATCGCTAGCATTAGCAAGTTAGCATTAGCATTCAAACTTTAACATTGCTGTATTTGCATTTATACAAGAAGGGTTAAGCTTTAATGCCATCTAATCTAATATTCCCATGAAGGGTGATGCTTTAATGCCATCTGATCTCTTATTTCCATTATAGAGGACGCATAAAGTATGAAAATGACCAGATATTAGCACTAGCATTAGATCGCTAGCATTAGCAAAGTTAGCATTAGCATTCAAACTTAAAACATTGATGTATTTTTAATGCCATATTCTGATAATGAAGGATTATGCTTTAATGCCATCTATGTCCATCATAGAGGACACATTACAGTATGAAAATGACCAGATATTAGCAAGCATTAGATCGCTAGCATTAATGCCATCAAACTTAATCTCTTATTGCATCAATATAAAGGAGGGTTATGCTTTAATGCCATCTGATCTCTTATTTCAATCATGAAAATGAAAAAAATTATTAGCACTAGCATTAGATCGCTAGCATTAGCAAGTTAGCATTAGCATTCAAACTTAAACTTGCTGTACTTGCATGTATACAAGAAGGGTTAAGCTTTAATGCCATCTAATCTGATATTCCATGAAGGGTGATGCTTTAATGCCATCTGATCTCTTATATCCATCATAGAGGACACGTACAGTATGAAAATGACCTGATATTAGCACTAGCATTAGATCGATAGCATTAGCAAGTTAGCATTAGCATTCAAACTTTAACATTGATGTACTTGCATGTATATAAAAGAAGGGTTAAGCTTTAATGCCATCTAATCTGATATTCCCATGAAGGGTTATGCTTTAATGCCATCTGATCTCTTATTTCAATCATAAAGGACACATACAGTATGAAAATGACCTGATATTAGCACTAGCATTAGATCGCTAGCATTAGCAAGTTAGCATTAGCATTCAAACTTTAAACATTGCTGTATTGCATGTATACAAGAAGGGTTAAGCTTTAATGCCATCTAATCCTAATATTCCCATGAAGGGTTATGCTTTTGCCATCTGATCTCTTATTTCCATCATAGAAGGACACTTGCAGTATGAAAATGACCTGATATTAGCACTAGCATTAGATCGCTAGCATTAGCAAGTTAGCATTAGCATTCAAACTTTAACATTGCTGTATTTGCATTTATACAAGAAGGGTTAAGCTTTAATGCCATCTAATCTAATATACCCATGAAGGGTTATGCTTTAATGCCATCTGATCTATTATTTCCATTATAGAGGACACATACAGTATGAAAATGACCAAATATTAGCACTAGCATTAGATCGCTAGCATTAGCAAGTTAGCATTAGCATTCAAACTTAAACTTACTGTATTGCATGTATACAAAAGGATGAAGCTTTAATGCCATCTAATCTAATATGCCCATGAAGGGTGATGCTTTAATGCCATCTGATCTTTTATTTCCATCATGGAGGACACCGTGCAGGATGAAAAATTAACAGATATTATCACTAGCATTAGATCGTTAGCATTAGCAAGTTAGCATTAGCATTCAAACTTAAACTTGCTGTACTTGCATGTATACAAGAAGAGTTATGCTTTATTGCCATCTATTCTCTTATTTCCATCATAGAGGACACGTACAGTATGAAATGATGAGATATTAGCACTAGCATTAGATCGCTAGCATTAGCAAGTTAGCATTAGCATTCAAACTTAAACTTGCTGTATTTGCATGTATACAAGAAGGGTTAAGCTTTAATGCCATTTAATCTGATATTCCCATGAAGGGTTATGCTTTAATGCCGTTTGATCTCTTATATACATCATAGAGGACACGTACAGTATGAAAATGACCTGATATTAGCACTAGCATTAGATCGCTAGCATTAGCAAGTAAGCATTAGCATTCAAACTTAAACTTGCTGTACTTGCATGTATACAAGAAGGGTGAAGCTTTAATGCCATCTAATCTAATATGAGTTCAGAAGGGTGATGCTTTAATGCCATCTGATCTTTTATTTCCATCATAGAGGACACGTACAGTATGAAAATGACCAGATATTATCACTAGCATTAGATCGATAGCATTAGCAAGTTAGCATTAGCATTCAAACTTAAACTTGCTGTACTTGCATGTATACAAGAAGGGTAAAGCTTTAATGCCATCTAATCTGATATTCCCATGAAGGGTTATGCTTTAATGCCGTCTGATCTCTTACATACATCATAGAAGACACTTGCAGTATGAAAATGACCTGATATTAGCACTAGCATTAGATCGCTAGCATTAGCAAGTTAGCATTAGCATTCAAACTTTAACATTGCTGTATTTGCATTATACAAGAAGGGTTAAGCTTTAATGCCATCTAATCTAATATACCCATGAAGGGTTATGCTTTAATGCCATCTGATCTATTATTTCCATTATAGAGGACACATACAGTATGAAAATGACCAAATATTAGCACTAGCATTAGATCGCTAGCATTAGCAAGTTAGCATTAGCATTCAAACTTAAACTTACTGTACTTGCATGTATACAAAAAGGATGAAGCTTTAATGCCATCTAATCTAATATGCCCATGAAGGGTGATGCTTTAATGCCATCTGATCTTTTATTTCCATCATAGAGGACACGTACAGTATGAAAATGACCAGATATTATCACTAGCATTAGATCGATAACATTAGCAAGTTAGCATTAGCATTCAAACTTAAACTTGCTGTACTTGCATGTATACAAGAAGGGTTATGCTTTATTGCCATCTATTCTCTTATTTCCATCATAGAGGACACGTACAGTATGAAATGATGAGATATTAGCACTAGCATTAGATCGCCAGCATTAGCAAGTTAGCATTAGCATTCAAACTTAAACTTGCTGTACTTGCATGTATACAAGAAGGGTTATGCTTTAATGCCATCTGATCTCTTATTTCCATCATAGAGGACACGTACAGTATGAAAATGACGAGATATTAGCACTAGCATTAGATCGATATCATTAGCAAGTTAGCATTAGCATTCACACTTAAATTACTGTACTTGCATGTATACAAGAAGGGTTAAGCTTTAATGCCATCTAATCTGATATTCCCATGAAGGGTTATGCTTTAATGCCATCTGATCACTTATATACATCATAGAGGACACGTACAATATGAAAATGACCTGATATTAGCACTAGCATTAGATCGCAAGCATCAGCAAGTTAGCATTAGCATTCAAACTTTAACATTGCTGTATTTGAGTATATAAAGAAGGGTTAAGCTTTAATGCCATCTAATCTCATAATCCCATGAAGGGTTATGCTTTAATGCCATCTGATCTCTTATTTCCATTATAGAGGACACGTACAGTATGAAAATGACCAGATATTAGCACTAGCATTAGATCGCTAGCATTAGCAAGTTAGCATTAGCATTCAAACTTAAACTTGCTGTACTTGCATGTATACAAAAAGGATGAAGCTTTAATGCCATCTAATCTAATATGCCCATGAAGGGTGATGCTTTAATGCCATCTGATCTCTTATTTCCATTATAGAGGACACATAAAGTATGAAAATGACCAGATATTAGCACTAGCATTAGATCCTTAGCATTAGCAAGTTAGCATTAGCATTCAAACTTAAACTTACTGTACTTGCATGTATACAAGAAGGGTTAAGCTTTAATGCCATCTAATCTGATATTCCCATGAAGGGGTTATGCTTTAATGCCATCTGATCTCTTATATACATCATAGAGGACGCGTGCAGTATGAAATTGACCTGATATTAGCACTAGCATTAGATCGCTAGCATTAGCAAGTTAGCATTAGCATTCAAACTTTAACATTGATGTATTTGCGTATATAAAGAAGGGTTAAGCTTTAATGCCATCTAATCTTGTAATCCCATGAAAGGTGATGCTTTAATGCCATCTGATCTCTTATTTCAATCATAAAGGAAACATACAGTATGAAAATGACCAGAAATTAGCACTAGCATTAGATCGCTAGCATTAGCAAGTTAGCATTAGCATTCAAACTTAAACTTACTGTACTTGCATGTATACAAGAAGGGTAAAGCTTTAATGCCATCTAATCTGATATTCATGAAGGGGTTATGCTTTAATGCCATCTGATCTCTCATATACATCATAGAGGACACGTACAGTATGAAATTGACCTGATATTAGCACTAGCATTAGATCGCTAGCATTAGCAAGTTAGCATTAGCATTCAAACTTTAACATTGATGTATTTTAAGTATATAAAGAAGGGTTAAGCTTTAATGCCATCTAATCTCGTAATCCCATGAAAGGTGATGCTTTAATGCCATCTGATCTCTTATTTCAATCATAAAGGACACATACAGTATGAAAATGACCAGAAAATTAGCACTAGCATTAGATCGCTAGCATTAGCAAGTTAGCATTAGCATTCAAACTTAAACTTACTGTACTTGCATGTATACAAGAAGGGTAAAAGCTTTAATGCCATCTAATCTGATATTCCCATGAAGGGTTATGCTTTAATGCCATCTGATCTCTTACATACATCATAGAGGACACTTGCAGTATGAAAATGACCTGATATTAGCACCAGCATTAGATCGCTAGCATTAGCAAGTTAGCATTAGCATTCAAACTTAAACTTTCTGTATTTGCATTTATACAAAAGGGTTAAGCTTTAATGCCATCTAATCTAATATACCCATGAAGGGTTATGTACAATGCCATCTGATCTATTATTTCCATTATAGAGGACACATACAGTATGAAAATGACCAAATATTAGCACTAGCATTAGATCCTTTAGCATTAGCAAGTTAGCATTAGCATTCAAACTTAAACTTACTGTACTTGCATGTATACAAAAAGGTTTAAGCTTTAATGCCATCTATCTGATATTCCCCATGAAGGGTTATGCTTTAATGCCATCTTATCTTTTATATCAATCATGGAGGACACATTACAGTATGAAAATGACCAGATATTATCACTAGCATTAGATCGATAGCATTAGCAAGTTAGCATTAGCATTCAAACTTAAACTTGCTGTACTTGCATGTATACAAGGGTTAAGCTTTAATGTCATCTAATTATTGCCATCATCTGATCTCTTATTTCCATCATAGAGGAGTTACGTGCAATTATGAAAATAATGAGATATTAGCACTAACGCATTAGATCGCTAGCATTAGCAAGTTAGCATTTGCATTCAAACTTAAACTTTCTGTATTTGCATATATAAAGAAGGGTTAAGCTTTAATGCCATTTAATCTCATATTCCCATGAAGATTTATGCTTTAATGCCGTTTTGATCTCTTATATACATCATGGGGACACATACAGTATGAAAATGACCTGAAATTAGCACTAGCATTAGATCGCTAACTACAAAAGTTAGCATTAGCATTTAAACTTAAACTTGCTGTACTTGCATGTATACAAAAGAAGGGTTAGCTTTAATGCCATCTAATCTAATATACCCAGGAAGGGGTGATGCTTTAATGCCATCGATCTTTTATTTCCATCATAGAGGACACGTACAGTATAGAAAATGACCAGATATTAGCATTAGCATTAGATCCTTGGCATTTAGCAAGTTAGCATTAGCATTCAAACTTAAACTTGCTGGTACTTGCATGTAGCAAAAAGGATAAAGCAATGCCATCTAATCTGATATTCCATGAAGGTTATGCTTTAATGCCATCTTATCTCTTATATCCATCATAAAGACACTTACAGTATGAAAAATGACCAGATATAAGCACTAGCATTAGATCGCTAGCATTAGCAAGTTAGCATTAGCATTCAAACTTAAACTTGCTGTACTTGCATGTATATACAAGGGTTAGGGTAATGCAATCTTTAATGCCATCTGATGCTTTAATGCCATCTAGAGGATTATTACATTATAGAAAATACAGTATGAAAATGACCAAATAATAGCATTAGATCGATAGCTAGCATTAACAAGTTAGCATTAGCATTCAAACTTAAACTTACTGTACTTGCATGTATGCAAAAGGATTAAGCTTTAATGCCATCTAATCTAATATGCCCATAGAGGGTGATGCTTTAATGCCATCTGACTTTTATTTCCATCATAGACTAGCGCGTTAGAAAATGACCAGCAAGTTAGCATTAGCATTCAAACTTTAACATTGCTGTATTTAATTATATAAGAAGGTTCAAACTTAAATGCCATCTAATCTCATATAATCAATGAAGGGTTATGCTTTAATGCCATCTATTCTCTTATTTCCATTATAGAGGACACATTACAGTATGAAAATGACCAGATATTAGCACTAGCATTAGATCGCTAGCATTAGCAAGTTAGCATTAGCATTCAAACTTAAACTTGCATGTATGAAGCTTTAATGCATCTAATGTATGCCCATGAAGGGTCATGCTTTAATGCCATATGATCTCTTATTTTCATTATGGAGGACATATAATTATGAAAATGACAGATATAGCACTAGCATTAGATAGATAGCATTAGCAAAAACAGCATTAGCATTCGACTTAAACTTACTGTACTTGCATATATACAAGAAGGGTTAAGCTTTAATGCCATCTAATCTGATATTCCCCATGAAGGGTGATGCTTTAATGCCATCTTATCTCTTATATACATCATAGAGTTACGTACAATATGAAAATATGACCTGATAATAGCACACTAGCATTACGATCGCTAGCATCAGCAAGTTAGCAGTAGCATTCAAACTTTAACATTGCTGTATTTGAGTATATAAAGAAGGGTTAGCTTTAATGCAATCTAATCTATAATCCCATGAAGGTTATGCTTTAATGCCATCTGATCTCTTATTTCCATTATAGAGGATGCGTGCAATGTAAATGACCAGATATTAGCACTAGCATTAGATCGCTGGCATTAGCAAATTAGCATTAGCATTCAAACTTAAACTTGCTGTACTTGCATGTATACAAGAAGGGTTATTTAATGCCATCTAATCTGATAATCCCATGAAAGGTGATGCTTTAATGCCATCTGATCTCTTATTTCCATCATAAACGAACATACAGAATGAAAATGACAGAAATTAGCACTAGCATTAGATCGCTAGCATTAGCAAGTTAGCATTAGCATTCAAACTTAAACTTACTGTACTTGCATGTATAAAGAAGGGTTAAGCTTTAATGCCATCTAATCTGATATTCCCATGAAGGGTTAAGCTTTAATGCCATCTGACTCTTATATACATCATAGAGGACACGAAGTAAGAAAATGACCTGATATTAGCACAAGCATTAGATCGCTAGCATTAGCAAGTTAGCATTTGCATTCAAACTTTAACATTCCTGTATTTGCGTATATAAAGAAGGGTTAGCTTAATGCCATCTAATCTCATAATCCCATGAAAGGTGATGCTTTATTGCCATCTGATCTCTTATTTCATCATAAAGGAACATACAGTATGAAAATGACCAGAAATTAGCACTAGCATTAGATGCTAGCATTAGCAAGTTAGCATTAGCATTCAAACTTAAACTTACTGTCTTGCATGTATACAAGAAGGGTAAAGCTTTAATGCCATCTAATCTGATATTCCCATGAAGGGGGTTTTGCTTTAATGCCATCTGATCTCTTTATACATTAGAGGACACGTACAGTATGTGACCTGATATTAGCACTAGCATTGATCCTCATTAGAAGTTAGCATTAGCATTCAAACTTTAACATTGCTGTCGCTATATAAAAAGGGGTTTAACTTTAATGCCATCTAATCTGAATCCCATGAAGGTAGTTTTGCCATCGTCTCTTATTTCAATCATAAAGGAAAATACAGTATGAAAATGACCAGAAATTAGCACGCATTAGATCCTGCATTAGCAAGTTAGCATTAATTCAAACTTTAACATTGCTGTATTTGCATTTATACAAAAAGGGTTAACAAAGCCATCTAATCAATATACCCATGAAGGGTGATGCTTTAATGCATCTGATCTCTTATTTCCATTATAGAGACCGTACAGTATGAAAATGACCAGATATTAGCACTAGCATTGTCGCTAGCATTAGAAGTTAGCATTACATTCAAACTTAAACTTGC
>CM056200.1:38292523-38324842 GCA_029692085.1 Gymnothorax javanicus | reverse complement strand
GAATCCAGATGGCGATACAGCATATCCTTCTATATGGGCGATATTAGATTAGATTGCAATAAACTCACCCTTCGCGTATGCTTACACCCAGGTACTGCAATGTTTAAGTTTGAATGCTAAAGCCTTTGCTGAAGCCGCTAGCGATCTAATGCTGATGCTAATATCAGGTCATTTTCATACTGTGCGTGTCACTATAATGGAAAAAAAAAGAGATCAAGATGCCATTAAAGCATAACCCTTCATGGGCATATTAGATTAGATGGCATTAAAAAGCTTAACCCTTCTTCATATCACATAAATACAGCAATGTTGTTAAAGTTTGAATGCTAATGCTAACTTGCTAATGCTAGCGATCTAATGCTAGTGCTAATTTCTGGTCATTTTCATACTATACGTGTCCTCTATGATGGATATAAGAATCAGATGGCATTAAAGCATAACCCTTCATGGGCATATTAGATTAGATGGCATTAAAGCTTAACCCTTCTTCATATACGCAAATACAGCAATGTTTAAGTTTGAATGCTAATGCTAACTTGCTAATGCTAGCGATCTAATGCTAGTGCTAATATCAGGTCATTTTCATACTGTACGTGTCTCTATGATGTATATAAGAATCAGATGGCATTAAAGCATAACCCTTGATGGAATATCAGATTAGATGGCATTAAAGCTTAACCTTCTTGTATACATGCAAGTACAGTAAGTTTAAGTTTGAATGCTAATGCTAACTTGCTAATGCTATCGATCTAATGCTAGTGCTAATTTCTGGTCATTTTCATACTGTATGTGTCCTTTATGATGGAAATAAAGATCAGATGGCATTATAGCATCACCTTTCATTGGATTATCAGATTAGATGGCATTAAAGCTTAACCCTTCTTGTATACATGCAAGTACAGCAAGTTTAAGTTTGAATGCTAATGCTAACTTGCTAATGAAGCGATCTAATGTAGTGCTAATATCTGTCATTTTCATACTGATCGTGTCTCTATGATGGAAATAAGAGATCAGAGGGCATTAAAGCATAACCCTTCTTGTATACATGCAAAGTTACAGCTTAAGTTTAAGTTTGAATGCTAATGCTAACTTCTACTGCTATCGATCTAATGCTAGTGCTAATATCTGGTCATTTTCATACTGTCGCGTCCTCTATGATGGATATAATAGATAAGATGGCATTAAAGCATAACCCTTCATGGGAATATCAGATTAGATTGCATTAAGCTAACCCTTCTGGTATACATGAAGTACATAGTTTAAGTTTGAATGCTAATGCTATTTGCTAATGCAAGCGATCTAATGCTTGTGCTAATATCTGGTCATTTTCATACTTCATGTGTCCTCTATAATTGAAATAAGAGATCAGATGGCATTAAAGCATACCCTTCATGGGATATTAGATTAGATGGCATTAAAGCTTCATCCTTTTTGTATTCATGCAAGTACAGTAAGTTTAAGTTTGAATGCTAATGCTAACTTGCTAATGCTCGCGATCTAATGCTAGTGCTAATTTCTGGTCATTTTCATCCTGTATGTGTCCTTTATGATTGAAATAAGAGATCAGATGGCATTAAAGCAACACCTTTCATGGGATTATGAGATTCGATGGCATTAAAGCTTAACCCTTCTTTATATCGCCAAATACAGCAATGTTAAAGTTTGAATGCTAATGCTAACTTGCTAATGCTAGCGATCTAATGCTAGTGCTAATATCAGGTCATTTTCATACTGTCGTTCCTCTATGATGTATATAAGAGATCAGATGCCATTAAAGCATAACCCTTCATGGGAATATCAGATAAGATGCCATTAAAGCTTTACCCTTCTGTTATACATGCAAGTACAGTAAGTTTAAGTTTGAATGCTAATGCTAACTTTGTAATGCTATGCATCTAATGCTAGTGCTAATTCTGTCATTTCACTGTATGTTCTTATGATGCAAGAGATCAGATGGCATTAAAAGCATCACCTTTCATGGGATTATGAGATTAGATGGCATTAAAGCTTAACCCTTCTTTATATATGCAATACAGCAAGTTAAAGTTTGAATCTAATCTAACTTTAATGCTAGCGATCTAATGCTAGTGCATATCAGGTCATTTCATCTGTATTCTATATGTTTAGATGATGATTAAAGATAAGCTCTAATACGTTAGAATTAGATAATCTAGTAACTCAACATGGTAAGAATTTAATTTGAATGCTAATGCTACTCTAATGCTATGAATTCTAATTCATATGTTGCACTTTTGCATTAAAGTCGATGTGTCCTTTATGGAATAGATTAGATGGCATTAAAGCTAACCTTTTGATACTGCAAGTCAAAGCTTAACCTTCTTGTATATGCAAGTACATGCAAGTAGTCTGATTTAATGCTAATGCTAACTTGCTATTCATAGCGATTAATGCTAGTGCTAATATCATCATTTCATAGCATTAGCGTATCCTTATGATGGAAATAAGATAGATGGCATTAAAGTTACCCTTCATGGCATATAGATTAGATGCATTAAACTTACCTTCTATGCTAACTTGCGTACTGAGTTTAAGTTTGAATCAAGCTTTCATTTAATGCTAGGATCTAATGTAGTGCTAATATCAGGTCATTTTCATACTAGCAGTGTCCCTATGATGTATAAAAGAGATCAGATGGCATTAAAGCATAACCCTTCATGGGATTATAGATTAGATGGCATAAGCCCTTCTGTATATATAATAAGCTAAGTTAACGTTTGAATCATGCAACTTGTAATTCTAGATCTAATGCTAGTGCTAATTCGGTCATTTTCATACTGTAGTGTCATTCTGTCATTTTTAAGATCAGATGGCATTAAAGCATGCCTTCATGGAATATCAGATTAGATGGCATTAAAGCTTAACCCTTCTTGTATACATGCAATACAGCAAGTTTAAGTTTGAATGCTAATGCTAACTTGCTAATGCTACATCTAATGCTAGTCTAATTTCTAGTCATTTCTTACTGTATGCTTATATAATAAGAGATCAGATGGCTTAAAGCATACCCTTCATGGATTACGATTAATGGCATTAAAGCATTAACCTTCTTGATAATGCAAGTACAGCAAGTTTAAGTCTGAATGCTAATGCTAACTTGCTAATCTATCGATTTAATGCTAGTGCTAATTCTGTATTTCATACTGTATGCTGTCTCTTATGATGGATATAAGAGATCAGATGGCATTAAAGCATACCCTTCATGGGATAAGATTAGATGTCATTATAGCTTACACCTTCTTGCTATACATCAAGCACAGCAAGTTTAAGTTTGAATGCTAATGCTAACTTGCTAATGCTAGCGATCTAATGCTAGTGCTAATATCTGGTCATTTTCATACTGTATGTCTCTATAGATTGAATAAAATCAATTTAAGTGATGCATTAAATAAGCATAACCTTCTTTATATCTAATTAGCAATGTTAAAGTTTGAATGCTAAAGCTAACTTGCAATCTAGCGATCTAATCTGATGCTAATATCAGGTCATTTTCAACTTTAGCATGTCTCTCTAATGATGATATAAAAGATCAGATGGCATTAAACATAACCTTCATGGGCATATTAGATTAGATGCATTAAAAGCAACCTTTTGTATAATGCAATTACAGTAAGTTTAAGTTGAATCTAATGCTAACTTGCAAATGCTACGATCTAATGCTAATGCTAATTTGGTCATTTTAATGCTGTATGTGTCCTTTATGATGGAAATACGAGATCAGATGGCATTAAAGCATCACCTTTCATGGGATTATAGATTAGATGGCATTAAAGCAACCCTTCTTGTATATCATGCATTACAGCAAGTTTAAGTTTGAATGCTAATGCTAACTTGCTAATGCTAAGATCTAATGCTAGTGCTAATATCTCATCATTTTCATACTGCACGCAATCCTATGATGGAAATAAGAGATCAGATGGCATTAAAGTATAACCCTTCTTGTATACATGCAAATACAAAGTTTAAGTTTGAATGTTAATGCTAACTTGCTAATGCTAGCTTTCATCTAATGCTAGTGCTAATATCTCATCATTTCATACTATACGTGTCCTCTATGATGGAAAATAAGAGATCAGATGGCATTAAAGCATAACCCTTCTTGTATACATGCAAGTACAGCAAGTTTAACTTTGAATGCTAATGCTAACTTGCTAATGCTAGCATCTAATGCTATTGCTAAATCTCAGGTCATTTTCATACTGTACGGTCTCTATGATGGAAATAAGAGATCAGATGGCATTAAAGCATAACCCTTCTTGTATACATGCATAGGCAGTAAGTTTAACCTTGAATGTATAATGCAAGTACAGTAAGTTTGGGTCTAATGCTATTGCTAACCAACTCATTTTCATACTGTACATCGCATGTATATATAAAAAGATCAGATGGCATAGCATTTTCTTCACTGTAATATCAGATTTAGATGGAAATAAGAAATCAGATGGCATTAAAGCATCACCTAAGTTTGGGGATTATCAGATTAATACTATGGCATTAAAATTAAATTCTGGTCATTTTCATACTGGCGTGTCCTTTATGATGGAAAATAAGATCAGATGGCATTAAGTTTGAATGATTAGATGGCATAACTTGTTGATACATCTGGCACAGTGCTTAAGTTTGAATGCAATATCTTGTCGATTTAATGCTAGTGCTAATACGTGTCCTCTACAGTGATGTCCTCTAAGATGGAAATAGATCGATGGCATTAAAACCTATCCCTTCATGGGCATATTTAGATTAGATTGCATTTAAAGCTTCTCCTTCTTGTATACTTGCAAGTAATGCAATGTTTAAGTTTGAATAAAGCTTAAATTGCTAATGCTAGTGATTCAATGCTAGTGCTAATATCAGGTCATTTTCATACTGTACATGTCCTCTATAATGGAAATAAGAGATCAGATGGCATTAAAGCATAAACCCTCAAGAATATTAGATTAGATTGCATTAAAGCTTCAATTCTTCTTGTATACTTGCAAGTACTGCAATGTTTAAGTTTGAATGCTAAAGCTAACTTGCTAATGCTATCGATCTGATGCTAGTGCTACTGGTCATTTTCATGCTGTATGTGTCCTTTATGATGGAAATAAGAGATCAGATGGCTTTTAAAGCATCAATTTTCATGGATTATCAGATTAGATGGCATTAAAGCTTAACCCTTCTTGGTATACATGCAATTACAGCAAGTTTAAGTTTGAATGCTAATGCTAACTTGCTAATGCGTTAGCGATCTAATGCTAAAAGCTAATATCTCATCATTTTCATACTGCACGGTCCTCTATGATGGAAATAAGAGATCAGATGGCATTAAAGCATAACCCTTCTTGTATACATGCAAGTACAGCAAGTTTAAGTTTGAATGCTAATGCTAACTTGCTAATGCTATCGATTTAACGCTAGTGATAATATCTTTGTCATTTTCATACTGTATCGCGGTTCTATGATGGAAATAAAAGATCAGATGGCATTAAAGCATCACCTTCATGTGGGCATGTTAGATTAGATGGCATTAAAGCTTTCACCCTTCTTGTATACATGCAAGTACAGCAAGTTTAAGTTTGAATGCTAACGCTTACTTGTTAATGCTAAGGATCTAATGCTAGTGCTAATATCAGGTCATTTTCATACTGTACGCGGTCCTCTATAATGGAAAATAAGAGATCAGATGGCATTAAAGCATAACCCTTCATGGGTATATTAGGATTAGATGACATTAAAAGCTTCATCCTTTTTTTGTACATGCAAGTACAGTAAGTTTAAGTTTGAATGCTAATGCTAACTTGCTAAATGCTAGCGATCTAATGCTAGTGATAATATCTGGTCATTTTCATACTGTACGTGTCCTCTATGATGTATATAAGAGATCAGACGTATTAAAGCATAACCCTTCATGGGAATATCAGATTAGATGGCATTAAAGCTTAACCCTTCTTGTATACATGCAAATACAGCAATGTTAAAAGTTTGAATGCTAATGTTAACTTCGTAATGCTACTGATCTAATGCTAGTGCTAATATCAGGTCATTTTCATACTGTCGTGTCCTCTATGATGTATATATAAAATCAGATCGCATTAAAGCATAACCCTTCATGGGAATATCAGATTAGATGGCATTAAAAGCTTAACCCTTCTTGTATACATGCAATTACAGCAAGTTTAGTTTGAATGCTAATGTAACTTGCTAATGCTAGCGATCTAATGCTAGTGCTAATATCTCATCATTTTCATACTGTACGTGTCCTCTATGATGGAAATAAAAGATCGATGGCATGCCAGATCAGATGGCAATTAGATTAGATGGCATTAAAGCCCTTCTTGTATACATGCAAGTACAGCAAGTTTAAGTTTGAATGCTAATGCTTACTTGCTAATGCTATCGATCTAATGCTAGTGATAATATCTGGTCATTTTTCATTGCACGTGTCCTCTGTGATGTAAATAAGAGAACAAATGGCATTAAAGCATAACCCTTCATGGGGAATATCAGATTAAATGGCATTAAAAGCTTAACCCTTCTTGTATACATGCAAATACAGCAAGTTTAAGTTTGAATGCTAATGCTAACTTGCTAATGCTAGTATCTAATGCTAGTGCTAATATCTCATCATTTTCATACTGTAATGTGTCCTCTATGATGGAAATAAGAGATCAGATGGCATTAAAGCATAACCCTTCTTGTATACATGCAAGTACAGCAAGTTTAAGTTTGAATGCTAATGCTAACTTGCTAATGCTATCGATCTAATGCTAGTGATAATATCTCATCATTTTCATACTGTACGTGTCCTCTATGATGGAAATAAAAAGATCAGATCAGATGGCATATTAGATTAGATGGCATTAAAAGCTTCATCTTCTTGTATACATGCAAGTACAGCAAGTTTAAGTTTGAATGCTAATGCTAACTTGCTAATGCTAGCGATCTAATGCTAGTGCTAATATCTCATCATTTTCATACTGTGTGTCCTCTATGATGGAAATAAGAGATCAGATGGCATTAAAAGCATAACTCTTCTTGTATACATGCAAGTACAGCAAGTTTAAGTTTGAATGCTAATGCTAACTTGCTAATGCTAGCGATCTAATGCTAGTGCTAATATCAGGTCATTTTCATACTGTTACGTGTCTCTATGATGTATATAAAAGATCAGATGGCATTAAAGCATAACCCTTCATGGGAATATCAGATTAGATGGCATTAAAGCTTAACCCTTTTGTATACATGCAAATACAGTAAGTTTAAGTTTGAATGCTAATGCTAACTTGCTAATGCTAGCGATCTAATGCTAGTGCTAATATCTCATCATTTTCATACTGTACGTGTCCTCTATGATGGAAATAAGAGATCAGATGGCATTAAAGCATAACCCTTCATGGGTATATTAGATTAGATGGCATTAAAGCTTAACCCTTCTTGTTATACATGCAAATACAGCAAGTTTAAGTTTGAATGCTAATGCTAACTTGCTAATGCTATCGATCTAATCCTAGTGCTAATATCAGGTCATTTTCATACAGTTTGTGTCCTTTATGATGTAAATTAGAGATCAGATGGCATTAAAGCATAACCTTCATGGGGAATATCAGATTAGATGGCATTAAAGCTTAACCCTTCTTGTATACATGCAATTACAGCAAGTTTAAGTTTGAATGCTAATGCTAACTTGCTAATACTAGCGATCTAATGCTAGTGCTAATATCTCATCATTTTCATACTGCACGTGTCCTCTATGATGGAAATAAAGATCAGATGGCATTAAAGCATCACCTTTCATGGGCATATTAGATTAGATGGCATTAAAGCTTAACCCTTCTTGTATACATGCAAGTACAGCAAGTTTAAGTTTGAATGCTAATGCTAACTTGCTAATGCTAGCGATCTAATGCTAGTGCTAATATCAGGTCATTTTCATACTGTAATGTCCTCTATGATGTATATAAAAGATCAGATGGCATTAAAGCATAACCCTTCATGGGAATATCAGATTAAATGGCATTAAAGCTTTAAACCCTTCTTGTATACATGCAAATACAGTAAGTTTAAGTTTGAATGCTAATGCTAACTTGCTAATGCTATCGATCTAATGCTAGTGCTAATATCTGGTCATTTTCATACTGTATGTGTCCTCTATAATGGAAATAAGAGATCAGATGGCATTAAAGCATAACCTTCATGGGATATATCAGATTAGATGGCATTAAAATTAAACCTTCTTGTATAAAATGCAAAATACAGCAAGTTAAAGTTTTGAATGCTAATGCTAACTTGCTAATGCTAGCGATCTAATGCTAGTGCTAATATCTGGTCATTTTCATACTGTCGTGTCCTCTATGATGGAAATAAAAGATCAGATGGCATTAAAGCCTATCCCTTCATGGGCATATTAGATTAGATGGCATTAAAGCTTCACCCTTCTTGTATACATGCAAGTACAGCAAGTTTAAGTTTGAATGCTAATGCTAACTTGCTAATGCTAGCGATCTAATGCTAGTGCTAATTTCAGGTCATTTTCATACTGTATGTGTCCTCTATAATGGAAATAATAGATCAGATGGCATTAAAGCATAACCCTTCATGGGTATATTAGATTAGATGGCATTAAAGCTTAACCCTTCTTGTATACATGCAAGTACAGCAAGTTTAAGTTTGAATGCTAATGCTAACTTGCTAATGCTATCGATCTAATGCTAGTGCTAATATCTGGTCATTTTCATACTGCACGGTCGTATGATGGAAATAAAAAGATCAGATGGCATTTAAAGCATCACCCTTCATGGGATTATCAGGATTAGATGGCATTAAAGCTTCAAAGCCTTCTTTTTATACATGCAAGTACAGCAAGTTTAAGTTTGAATGCTAATGCTAACTTGCTAATGCTAGCGATCTAATGCTAGTGCTAATATCAGGTCATTTTCATACTGTATGTGTCCTCTATGATGGAAATAAAAGATCAGATGGCATTAAAGCATAACCCTTCATGGATTATTAGATTAGGTTAAATTAAAGCTTACCCTTCTTGTATACATGCAAGTACAGTAAGTTTAAGTTTGAATGCTAATGCTAACTTGCTAATGCTATCGATCTAATGCTAGTGCTAATATCTGGTCATTTTCATACTGTATGTGTCCTTTATGATGGAAATAAGAGATCAGATGGCATTAAAGCATCAACCTTCATGGATTATCAGATTAGATGGCATTAAAGCTTAAACTTCTTGTATACATGCAAATACAGCAAGTTTAAGTTTGAATGCTAATGCTAACTTGCTAATGCTAGCGATCTAATGCTAGTGCTAATATCTCATCATTTTCATACTGCACGTGTCCTCTATGATGGAAATAAGAGATCAGATGGCATTAAAGCATAACCCTTCATGGGCATATTAGATTAGGTGACATTAAAGCTTCATCCTTCTTGTACATGCAAGTACAGCAATGTTTAAGTTTGAATGCTAATGCAAACTTGCTAATGCTAGCGATCTAATGCTAGTGCTAATATCAGGTCATTTTTTCATACTGTACATGTCCTTTATGATGGAAATAAGAGATCAGATGGCATTAAAGCATAACCCTTCATGGGAATATCAGATTAGATGGCATTAAAGCTTAACTTCTTGTATACATGCAATTACTGCAAGTTTAAGTTTGAATGCTAAAGCTAACTTGCTAATGCTATCGATCTAATGCTAGTGCTAATATCTCATCATCATTTTCATACTGTACGTGTCCTCTATGATGGAAATAAAAGATCAGATGGCATTAAAGCATCACCTTCATGGGATTATCAGATTAGATGGCATTAAAGCTTTACCCTTCTTTATACATGCAAGTACAGCAAGTTTAAGTTTGAATGCTAATGCCATTTGCTAATGCTAATGATCTAATGCTAGTGCTAATATCTGGTCATTTTCATGCTGCACGTGTCCTCTGTGATGGAAAATAAGAGAACAAACGGCATTGAAGCATAACCCTTCATGGGAATATCAGATTAAATGGCATTAAAAGCATAACCCCTTCTTGTATACATGCAAATACAGCAAGTTTAAGTTTGAATGCTAATGCTAACTTGCTAATGCTAGCGATCTAATGCTAGTGCTAATATCTCATCATTTTCATACTGTTGCACGTGTCCTCTATGATGGAAATAAGAGATCAGATGGCATTAAAGCATAACCCTTCTTGTATACATTAGATGGCATTAAAGTACAGCAAGTTTAAGTTTGTTTGAATGCTAATGCTAACTTGCTAATGCTATCGATCTAATGCTAGTGATAATATCTGGTCATTTTCATACTGTACGGTCCTCTATGATGGAAATAAAAGATCAGATGGCATTAAAGCATCACCCTTCATGGGCATATTAGATTAGATGGCATTAAAGCTTCATCCTTTTGTATACATGCAAGTACAGTAAGTTTAAGTTTGAATGCTAATGCTAACTTGCTAATGCTAGCGATCTAATGCTAGTGCTAATATCTGGTCATTTTCATACTGTGCGTGTCCTCTATGATGGAAATAATAGATCAGATGGCATTAAAGATTCATGGCATTAGATTAGATGGCATTAAAAAGCCCCTTCTTGTATCCCATGCAAATTTCAGCAATGTTTAAGTTTGAATGCTAATGCTAACTTGCTAATGCTATCGATCTAATGCTAGTGATAATATCTGGTCATTTTCATACTGTACGTGTCCTATATGTTGGAAATAAAGGATCAGATGGCATTAAAGCATAACCCTTCATGGAATATCAGATTAGATGGCATTAAAAGCTTCATCCTTTTTGTATACATGCAAGTACAGTAAGTTTAAGTTTGAATGCTAATGCTAACTTGCTAATGCTACTCGATCTAATGCTAGTGCTAATATTTGGTCATTTTTCATACTGTATGTGTCCTCTATAATGGAAATAAAAGATCAGATGGCATTAAAGCATCACCCTTCATGGGCATATTAGATTAGATGGCATTAAAGCTTAACCCTTCTTGTATACATGCAAATACAGCAATGTTTAAGTTTGAATGCTAATGCTAACTTGCTAATGCTAGCGATCTAATGCTAGTGCTAATATCAGGTCATTTTCATACTGCACGTGTCCTCTATGATGATATAAAGAGAACAAATGGCATTAAAGCAGGCATATCAGATTAAATGGCATTAAAGCTTAACCCTTCTTGTATACATGCAAGTACAGCAAGTTTAAGTTTGAATGCTAATGCTAACTTGCTAATGCTATCGATCTAATGCTAGTGATAATATTTGGTCATTTTCATACTGTATGTGTCCTCTATGATGGAAATATAAAGATCAGATGGCATTAAAGCATCACCCTTCATGGGATTATTAGATTAGATGGCATTAAAGCTTAACCCTTTGTATACATGCAAGTACAGCAAGTTTAAGTTTGAATGCTAATGCTAACTTGCTAATGCTAGCGATCTAATGCTAGTGCTAATATCTGGTCATTTTCATACTGTATGTGTCCTCTATAATGGAAATAATAGATCCAGATGGCATTAAAGCATAACCCTTCATGGGTATATTAGATTAGATGGCATTAACCCCTTCTTGTATAAATGCAAATACAGCAATGTTAAAGTTTGAATGCTAATGCTAACTTGCTAATGCTAGCGATCTAATGCTAGTGCTAATATCTGGTCATTTTCATACTGTACGTGTCCTCTATGATGGATATAAGAGATCAGATGGCATTAAAGCATCAACCCTTCATGGGCATATTTGATTAGATGGCATTAAAGCTTCATCCTTTTTTATACATGCAAGTACAGCAAGTTTAAGTTTGAATGCTAATGCTAACTTGCTAATGCTAGCGATCTAATGCTAGTGCTAATATCTGGTCATTTTCATACTGTATGTGTCCTCTATAATGGAAATAAGAGATCAGATGGCATTAAAAGCATAACCCTTCATGGGCATATTAGATTAGATGGCATTAAAGCTTAACCCTTCTTGTATAAATGCAAATACAGTAATGTTTAAGTTTGAATGCTAATGCTAACTTGCTAATGCTAGCGATCTAATGCTAGTGCTAATATCTGGTCATTTTCATACTGTATGTGTCCTCTATAATGGAAATAAGAGATCAGATGGCATTAAAGCATAACCCTTCATGGGCATATTAGATTAGATGGCATTAAAGCTTAATCCTTCTTGTATACATGCAAGTACAGCAAGTTTAAGTTTGAATGCTAATGCTAACTTGCTAATGCTATCGATCTAATGCTAGTGCTAATATCTGGTCATTTTCATACTGTATGTGTCCTTATGATGGAAATAAGAGATCAGATGGCATTAAAGCATCACCCTTCATGGGATTATCAGATTAGATGGCATTAAAGCTTAACCCTTCTTGTATACATGCAAGTACAGCAAGTTTAAAGTTTGAATGCTAATGCTAACTTTGCTAATGCTAGCGATCTAATGCTAGTGCTAATATCTGGTCATTTTCATACTGTATGTGTCCTCTATAATGGAAATAAGAGATCAGATGGCATTAAAGCATAACCCTTCATGGGAATATCAGATTAGATGGCATTAAAGCTTAACCCTTCTTGTATAAATGCAAGTACAGCAATGTTTAAGTTTGAATGCTAATGCTAACTTGCTAATGCTAGCGATCTAATGCTAGTGCTAATATCTGGTCATTTTCATACTGTACGTGTCCTCTATGATGGAAATAAGAGATCAGATGGCATTAAAGCATAACCCTTCATGGGAATATTAGATTAGATGGCATTAAAGCTTCACCCTTCTTGTATACATGCAAGTACAGTAAGTTTAAGTTTGAATGCTAATGCTAACTTGCTAATGCTAGCGATCTAATGCTAGTGCTAATATCTGGTCATTTTCATACTGTATGTGTCCTTATAATGGAAATAAGAGATCAGATGGCATTAAAGCATCACCCTTCATGGGCATTATTAGATTAGATGGCATTAAAGCTTAACCCTTCTTCTATACATGCAAATACAGCAAGTTTAAGTTTTGAATGCTAATGCTAACTTGCTAATGCTAGCGATCTAATGCTAGTGCTAATATCTGGTCATTTTCATACTGTACGTGTCCTCTATGATGGAAATAAGAGATCAGATGGCATTAAAGCATCACCCTTCATGGGCATATTAGATTAGATGGCATTAAAGCTTCAACCCTTTTGTATACATGCAAGTACAGCAAGTTTAAGTTTGAATGCTAATGCTAACTTGCTAATGCTAGCGATCTAATGCTAGTGCTAATTTCTGGTCATTTTCATACTGTATGTGTCCTCTATAATGGAAATAAGAGATCAGATGGCATTAAAGCATCACCCTTCATGGGCATATTAGATTAGATGGCATTAAAGCTTTAACCCTTCTTGTATACATGCAAGTACAGCAATGTTTAAGTTTGAATGCTAATGCTAACTTGCTAATGCTATCGATCTAATGCTAGTGCTAATATCAGGTCATTTTCATACTGTACGTGTCCTCTATGATGGAAATAAGAGATCAGATGGCATTAAAAGCATCACCCTTCATGGGCATATTAGATTAGATGGCATTAAAGCTTCAACCTTCTTGTATACATGCAAGTACAGCAAGTTTAAGTTTGAATGCTAATGCTAACTTGCTAATGCTAGCGATCTAATGCTAGTGCTAATATCTGGTCATTTTCATACTGTACTCCTATGATGGAAATAAGAGATCTATGGCATTAAAATCAAGGGATTATCAGATTAGATGGCATTAAAGCATAACCCTTCATGTATATCATGATTACAGATGGCATTTGAATGCTAATGCCCCTTCTTGTATACATGCAATGCTACAGCTAATTTAAGTTTGAATGCTAATGTCCTCTATGATGGAAATAAAAGATCTAATGGCTAAAGCTAATATCTTGGCATATTTTCATACTGTAAAGTGTCCTTTGATGTATACATGCAAGTAAGCAAGTTTAAGTTTGAATGCTAATGATCAATGCTAGCATCTATGTTAGTGCTAATATCTGGTCATTTTCATACCCTTCATGATGGAAATAAGAGATAGATGGCATTAAAGCATAACCCTTCTTGTATAGATTAGGTGCAAAAGCTTCACAGCAAGTTTAAGTTTGAATGCTAATGCTAACTTGCTAATGCTAGCGATCTAATGCTAGTGCTAATATCTGGTCATTTTCATACTGTATGTGTCCTCTATGATGGAAATAAGAGATCAGATGGCATTAAAGCATCACCCTTCATGGGCATATTAGATTAGATGGCATTAAAGCTTCACCCTTCTTGTATACATGCAAGTACAGCAAGTTTAAGTTTGAATGCTAATGCTAACTTGCTAATGCTAGCGATCTAATGCTAGTGCTAATATCTGGTCATTTTCATACTGTATGTGTCCTCTATAATGGAAATAATAGATCAGATGGCATTAAAGCATAACCCTTCATGGGAATATTAGATTAGATGGCATTAAAGCTTAACCCTTCTTGTATACATGCAAATACAGCAAGTTTAAGTTTGAATGCTAATGCTAACTTGCTAATGCTAGCGATCTAATGCTAGTGCTAATATCAGGTCATTTTCATACTGTATGTGTCCTCTATGATGTAAATAAGAGATCAGACGGCATTAAAGCATAACCCTTCATGGGAATATCAGATTAGATGGCATTAAAGCTTAACCCTTCTTGTATACATGCAAGTACAGTAAGTTTAAGTTTGAATGCTAATGCTAACTTGCTAATGCTAGCGATCTAATGCTAGTGCTAATATCTGGTCATTTTCATACTGTATGTGTCCTCTATGATGGAAATAAGAGATCAGATGGCATTAAAGCATCACCCTTCATGGGCATATTAGATTAGATGGCATTAAAGCTTAACCCTTCTTGTATACATGCAAGTACAGCAAGTTTAAGTTTGAATGCTAATGCTAACTTGCTAATGCTAGCGATCTAATGCTAGTGCTAATATCTGGTCATTTTCATACTGTACGTGTCCTCTATGATGGAAATAAAAGATCAGATGGCATTAAAGCATAACCCTTCATGGGAATATTAGATTAGATGGCATTAAAAGCTTTTCCTTCTTGTATACATGCAAGTACAGTAAGTTTAAGTTTGAATGCTAATGCTAACTTGCTAATGCTAGCGATCTAATGCTAGTGCTAATATCTGGTCATTTTTCATACTGTATGTGTCCTCTATGATGGAAATAAGAGATCAGATGGCATTAAAGCATAACCCTTCATGGGGATTAAGATTAGATGGCATTAAAGCAACCCTTCTTGTATACATGCAAGTACAGCAAGTTTAAGTTTGAATGCTAATGCTAACTTGCTAATGCTAGCGATCTAATGCTAGTGCTAATATCAGGTCATTTTCATACTGTATGTGTCCTCTATGATGGAAATAAGAGATCAGATGGCATTAAAGCATCAACCCTTCATGGGATTATTAGATTAGATGGCATTAAAGCTTAACCCTTCTTGTATACATGCAAATACAGCAAGTTTAAGTTTGAATGCTAATGCTAACTTGCTAATGCTAGCGATCTAATGCTAGTGCTAATATCTCATCATTTTCATACTGTACGTGTCCTCTATGATGGAAATAAAGCATCCCCTTTCAGATCAGATGGCATTAAAGCATAACCCTTCTTGTATATACATGCAAGTACAGCAAGTTTAAGTTTGAATGCTAATGCTAACTTGCTAATGCTATCGATCTAATGCTAGTGATAATATCTGGTCATTTTCATACTGTACGTGTCCTTTATGATGGAAATAAAAGATCAGATGGCATTAAAGCATCACCCTTCATGGGCATATTAGATTAGATGGCATTAAAGCTTCATCCTTCTTGTATACATGCATGTACAGCAAGTTTAAGTTTGAATGCTAATGCTAACTTGCTAATGCTAGCGATCTAATGCTAGTGCTAATATCTGGTCATTTTCATACTGTATGTGTCCTCTATGATGGAAATAAGAGATCAGATGGCATTAAAGCATAACCCTTCTTGGGATTATGATTAGATGGCATTAAAGCAACCCTTAAGTTTGAATGCTAATGCTAATGCTAACTTCTAATGCTAGCGATCTAATGCTAGTGCTAATATCTGGTCATTTTCATACTGTACGTGTCCTCTATGATGGAAATAAGAGATCAGATGGCATTAAAGCATAACCCTTCATGGGAATATAGATTAGATGGCATTAAAGTTAATCCTTTTTGTGTATACATGCAAGTACAGTAAGTTTAAGTTTGAATGCTAATGCTAACTTGCTAATGCTAGCGATCTAATGCTAGTGCTAATATCTGGTCATTTTCATACTGTATGTGTCCTCTATAATGGAAATAATAGATCAGATGGCATTAAAGCATAACCCTTCATGGGAATATCAGATTAGATGGCATTAAAGCTTAACCGTTCTTGTATACATGCAAGTACAGCAATGTTTAAGTTTGAATGCTAATGCTAACTTGCTAATGCTAGCGATCTAATGCTAGTGCTAATATCTGGTCATTTTCATACTGTATGTGTCCTCTATGATGGAAATAAGAGATCAGATGGCATTAAAGCATCACCCTTCATGGGCATATTAGATTAGATGGCATTAAAGCTTCATCCTTTTGTATACATGCAAGTACAGCAATGTTTAAGTTTGAATGCTAATGCTAACTTGCTAATGCTAGCGATCTAATGCTAGTGCTAATATCTGGTCATTTTCATACTGTACGTGTCCTCTATAATGGAAATATAAGAGATCAGATGGCATTAAAGCATAACCCTTCATGGGAATATCAGATTAGATGGCATTAAAGCTTCATCCCTTCTTGTATACATGCAAGTACAGCAAGTTTAAGTTTGAATGCTAATGCTAACTTGCTAATGCTATCGATCTAATGCTAGTGCTAATATCTGGTCATTTTCATACTGTATGTGTCCTCTATGATGGAAATAAGAGATCAGATGGCATTAAAGCATAACCCTTCATGGGAATATCAGATTAGATGGCATTAAAGCTTAACCCTTCTTGTATACATGCAAGTACAGTAAGTTTAAGTTTGAATGCTAATGCTAACTTGCTAATGCTAGCGATCTAATGCTAGTGCTAATTTCTGGTCATTTTCATACTGTATGTGTCCTCTTTATAATGGAAATAAGAGATCAGATGGCATTAAAGCATCACCCTTCATGGGATTATTAGATTAGATGGCATTAAAGCTTAACCCTTCTTGTATAAATGCAAATACAGCAATGTTAAAGTTTGAATGCTAATGCTAACTTGCTAATGCTAGCGATCTAATGCTAGTGCTAATATCAGGTCATTTTCATACTGTATGTGTCCTCTATGATGGAAATAAGAGATCAGATGGCATTAAAGCATCACCCTTCATGGGAATATCAGATTAGATGGCATTAAAGCTTAACCCTTCTTGTATACATGCAAGTACAGCAAGTTTAAGTTTGAATGCTAATGCTAACTTGCTAATGCTATCGATCTAATGCTAGTGCTAATTTCTGGTCATTTTCATACTGTATGTGTCCTTTATGATGGAAATAAGAGATCAGATGGCATTAAAGCATCACCCTTCATGGGCATTATCAGATTAGATGGCATTAAAGCTTTCATCCTTCTTGTATACATGCAAGTACAGCAAGTTTAAGTTTGAATGCTAATGCTAACTTGCTAATGCTAGCGATCTAATGCTAGTGCTAATATCTGGTCATTTTCATACTGTACGTGTCCTCTATGATGGAAATAAGAGATCAGATGGCATTAAAGCATAACCCTTCATGGGATATATTAGATTAGATGGCATTAAAGCTTAACCCCCTTTTGTATACATGCAATACAGCAATGTTTAAGTTTGAATGCTAATGCTAACTTGCTAATGCTAGCGATCTAATGCTAGTGCTAATATCAGGTCATTTTCATACTTACGTGTCCTCTATGATGGAAATAAGAGATCAGATGGCATTAAAGCATAACCCTTCATGGGAATATCAGATTAGATGGCATTAAAGCTTAACCCTTCTTGTATACATGCAAGTACAGTAAGTTTAAGTTTGAATGCTAATGCTAACTTGCTAATGCTATCGATCTAATGCTAGTGCTAATATCTGGTCATTTTCATACTGTATGTGTCCTCTATGATGGAAATAAGAGATCAGATGGCATTAAAGCATCACCCTTCATGGGATTATTAGATTAGATGGCATTAAAGCTTAACCCTTCTTGTATACATGCAAGTACAGCAAGTTTAAGTTTGAATGCTAATGCTAACTTGCTAATGCTAGCGATCTAATGCTAGTGCTAATATCTGGTCATTTTCATACTGTACGTGTCCTCTATGATGGAAATAAATAATTAAAGATCAGATGGCATTAAAGCATAACCCTTCATGGGAATATCAGATTAGATGGCATTAAAAGCTTAACCCTTCTTGTATACATGCAAGTACAGCAAGTTTAAGTTTGAATGCTAATGCTAACTTGCTAATGCTAGCGATCTAATGCTAGTGCTAATATCTGGTCATTTTCATACTTTATGTGTCCTCTATAATGGAAATAAGAGATCAGATGGCATTAAAGCATCACCCTTCATGGGCATATTAGATTAGATGGCATTAAAGCTTAACCCTTCTTGTATAAATGCAAATACAGCAATGTTAAAGTTTGAATGCAAATGCTAACTTGCTAATGCTAGCGATCTAATGCTAGTGCTAATATCAGTTCATTTTCATACTGTACGTGTCCTCTATGATGTAAATAAGAGATCAGACGGCATTAAAGCATAACCCTTCATGGGAACATCAGATTAGATGGCATTAAAGCTTAACCCTTCTTGCATACATGCAAGCACAGTAAGTTTAAGTTTGAATGCTAATGTTATTTTGCTAATGCTAGCGATCTAATGCTAGTGCTAATATCTGGTCATTTTCATACTTAATGTGTCCTCTATAATGGAAATAAGAGATCAGATGGCATTAAAGCATCACCCTTCATGGGCATATTAGATTAGATGGCATTAAAGCTTCATCCTTTTTGTATACATGCAAGTACAGCAAGTTTAAGTTTGAATGCTAATGCTAACTTGCTAATGCTAGCGATCTAATGCTAGTGCTAATATCTGGTCATTTTCATACTGTACGTGTCCTCTATAATGGAAATAATAGATCAGATGGCATTAAAGCATAACCCTTCATGGGTATATTAGATTAGATGGCATTAAAGCTTAACTCTTCTTTATAAATGCAAATACAGCAATGTTAAAGTTTGAATGCTAATGCTAACTTGCTAATGCTAGCGATCTAATGCTAGTGCTAATATCAGGTCATTTTCATACTGTAATGTGTCCTCTATGATGTATATAAGATATCAGACGGCATTAAAGCATAACCCTTCATGGGAATATCAGATTAGATGGCATTAAAGCTTAACCCTTCTTGTATACATGCAAGTACAGTAAGTTTAAGTTTGAATGCTAATGCTAACTTGCTAATGCTAGCGATCTAATGCTAGTGCTCATTTCTGGTCATTTTCATACTGTATGTGTCCTTTATGATTGAAATAAGAGATCAGATCGCATTAAAGCATCACCTTTCATGGGATTATGAGATTAGATGGCATTAAAGCTTAACCCTTCTTTATATACGCAAATACAGCAATGTTAAAGTTTGAATGCTAATGCTAACTTGCTAATGGTAGCGATCTAATGCTAGTGCTAATATCAGGTCATTTTCATACTGTACGTGTCCTCTATGATGTATATAAGAGATCAGATGCCATTAAAGCATAACCCTTCATGGGAATGTCAGATTAGATGTCATTAAAGCTTAACGCTTCTGTTATACATGCAAGTACAGTAAGTTTAAGTTTGAATGCTAATGCTAACTTGCTAATGCTATCGATCTAATGCTAGTGCTAATTTCTGGTCATTTTCATACTGTATGTGTCCTTTATGATGGAAATAAGAGATCAGATGGAATTAAAGCATCACCTTTCATGGGATTATCAGATTAGATGGCATTAAAACTTAACCCTTCTTGTAAACATGCAAGTACAGCAAGTTTAAGTTTGAATGCTAATGCTAACTTGCTAATGCTAGCGATCTAATGCTAGTGCTAATATCTGGTCATTTTCATACTGTATGTGTCCTCTATAATGGAAATAAGAGATCAGATGGCATTAAAGCATCACCCTTCATGGGCATATTAGATTAGATGGCATTAAAGCTTAACCCTTCTTCTATAAATGCAAATACAGCAATGTTAAAGTTTGAATGCTAATGCTAACTCGCTAATGCTAGCGATCTAATGCTAGTGCTAATATCAGGTCATTTTCATACTGTACGTGTCCTCTATGATGTATATAAAAGATCAGATGGCATTAAAGCATAACCTTTCATGGGAATATTAGATTAGATGGCATTAAAGCTTAACCCTTCTGGTATACATGCAAGTACAGCAAGTTTAAGTTTGAATGCTAATGCTAACTTGCTGATGCTAGCTTTTTAATGCTAGTGCTAATATCTTGTCATTTTCATACAGTACGTGTCCTCTATGATGGAAATAAGAGATCAGATGGCATTAAAGCATCACCCTTCATGGGCATATTAGATTAGATGGCATTAAAGCTTCATCCTTTTTGTATACATGCAAGTACTGCAATGTTTAAGTTTGAATGCTAAAGCTAACTTGCTAATGCTAGTGATCTAATGCTAGTGCTAATATCAGGTCATTTTCATACTGTACGTGTCCTTTATGATGGAAATAAGAGATCAGATGGCATTAAAGCATCACCTTTCATGGGATTATCAGATTAGATGGCATTAAAGCTTAACCCATCTTGTATACAAGCAATTACAGCAAGTTTAAGTTTGAATGCTAATGCTAACTTGCTAATACTAGCGATCTAATGCTAGTGCTAATATCTCATCATTTTCATACTGTACGTGTCCTCTATGATGGAAATAAGAGATCAGATGGCATTAAAGCATCACCCTTCATGGGCATATTAGATTAGATGGCATTAAAGCTTCACCCTTCTTGTATACATGCAAGTACAGCAAGTTTAAGTTTGAATGCTAATGTAACTTGCTAATGCTATCGATCTAATGCTAGTGATAATATCTGGTCATTTTCATACTGTACGTGTCCTCTATGATGGAAATAAAAGATCAGATGGCATTAAAGCATCACCCTTCATGGGCATATTAGCTTAGATGGCATTAAAGCTTCACCCTTCTTGTATACATGCAAGTACAGCAAGTTTAAGTTTGAATGCTAATGCTTACTTGCTAATGCTAGCGATCTAATGCTAGTGCTAATATCAGGTCATTTTCATACTGTACGTGTCCTCTATGATGTATATAAGAAATCAAACGGCATTAAAGCATAACCCTTCATGGGAATATCAGATTAAATGACATTAAAGCTTAACCCTTCTTGTATACATGCAAATACAGCAAGTTTAAGTTTGAATGCTAATGCTAACTTGCTAATGCTAGCGATCTAATGCTAGTGCTAATATCTCATCATTTTCATACTGTATTCATGCAAGTACAGCAAGTTTAAGTTTGAATCTAATGCTAACTTGCTGCTATCGATCTAATGCTAGTAATGATGTCCTCTATGATGGAAATAAAAGATCAGATGGCATTAAAGCATCACCCTTCATGGGCATATTAGATTAGATGGCATTAAAGCTTCATCCTTTTTGTATACATGCAAGTACAGTAAGTTTAAGTTTGAATGCTAATGCTAACTTGCTAATGCTAGCGATCTAATGCTAGTGGTAATATCTGGTCATTTTCATACTGTACGTGTCCTCTATGATGGAAATAAAAGATCAGATGGCATTAAAGCATCACCCTTCATGGGCATATTAGATTAGATGGCATTAAAAGCTTCATCCTTTTGTATACATGCAAGTACAGTAAGTTTAAGTTTGAATGCTAATGCTATTTTGCTAATGCTAGCGATCTAATGCTAGTGCTAATATCTCTGTCATTTTCATACTGATGGAAATAAGTGTCCTCTATGATGGATATAAGAGAGTTTAAGATGGCATTAAAGCATAACCCTGGTCATTTTCATGGGAATATCATGATTAGATGGCATTAAAGCATAACCCTTCATGGGAACATGCAATTACATGGCATTAAGTTTAAGTTTGAATGCTAATGCTATTTTGCTAATGCTAGCGATCTAATGGTAGTGCTAATATCTGGTCATTTTCATATTTTATGTGTACTCTATAATGCAAATAAGAGATCAGATGGCATTAAAGCATCACCCTTCATGGGCATATTAGACTAGATGGCATTCAAGTTTAACCCTTCTTGTATGAATGCAAATACAGCAATGTTAAAGTTTGAATGCAAATGCTAACTTGCTAATGCTAGCGATCTAATGCTAGTGCTAATATCAGTTTATTTTCAGACTGTACGTGTCCTCTATGATGTATATTAGAGATCAGATGGCATTAAAGCATAACCCTTCATGGGAATATCAGATTAGATGGCATGAAAGCTTAACCCTTCTTGTATATATGCAAGTACAGTAAGTTTAAGTTTGAATGCTAATGCTGTTTTGCTAATGCTAGCGATCTAATGCTAGTGCTAATATCTGGTCATTTTCATACTTTATGTGTCCTCTATAATGGAAATAAGAGATCAGATGGCATTAAAGCATCACCCTTCATGGGCATATTAGATTAGATGGCATTAAATCTTCATCCTTTTTGTATACATGCAAGTACAGCAAGTTTAAGTTTGAATGCTAATGCTAACTTGCTAATGCTAGCGATCTAATGCTAGTGCTAATATCTGGTCATTTTCATACTGTACGTGTCCTCTATAATGGAAATAAGAGATCAGATGGCATTAAAGCATAACCCTTCATGGGATTATGAGATTAGATGGCATTAAAGCTTAACCCTTCTTTATATACGCAAATACAGCAATGTTAAAGTTTGAATGCTAATGCTAACTTGCTGATGCTAGCGATCTAATGCTAGTGCTAATATCAGGTCATTTTCATATTGTACGTGTCCTCTATGATGTATATAAGTGATCTGATGGCATTAAAGCATCACCTTTCATGGGAATATCAGATTAGATGGCATTAAAGCTTAACCCTTCTTGTATATATGCAAGTACAGTAATTTAAGTGTGAATGCTAATGCTAACTTGCTAATGCTATTGATCTAATGCTAGTGCTAATATCTCGTCATTTTCATACTGTACGTGTCCTCTATGATGGAAATAAGAGATCAGATGGCATTAAAGCATAACCCTTCTTGTATACATGCAAGTACAGCAAGTTTAAGTTTGAATGCTAATGCTAACTTGCTAATGCTATCGATCTAATGCTAGTGCTTATATCTGGTCATTTTCATACTGTACGTGTCCTCTATGATGGATATCAGAGATAAGATGGCATTAAAGCATAACCCTTCATGGGCATATTAGATTAGATGGCATTAAAGCTTCATCCTTTTTGTATAGATGCAAGTACAGCAAGTTTAAGTTTGAATGCTAATGCTAACTTGCTAATGCTAGCAATCAAATGCTAGTGCTAATATCTGGTCATTTTCATACTGTACGTGTCGTCTATAATGGAAATAAGAGATCAGATGGCATTAAAGCAACACCCTTCATGGGTATATTAGATTAGATGGCATTAAAGCTTAACCCTTCTTGTATATATGCAAGTACAGTAATTTAAGTGTGAATGCTAATGCTAACTTGCTAATGCTATCGATCTAATGCTAGTGCTAATATCTCGTCATTTTCATACTGTACGTGTCCTCTATGATGGAAATAAGAGATCAGATGGCATTAAAGCATAACCCTTCTTGTATACATGCAAGTACAGCAAGTTTAAGTTTGAATGCTAATGCTAACTTGCTAATGCTAGCGATCTAATGCTAGTGCTAATATCTGGTCATTTTCATACTGTACGTGTCCTCTATAATGGAAATAAGAGATCAGATGGCATTAAAGCATCACCCTTCATGGGTATATTAGATTAGATGGCATTAAAGCTTAACCCTTCTTGTATAAATGCAAATACAGCAATGTTAAAGTTTGAATGCTAATGCTAACTTGCTAATGCTAGCGATCTAATGCTAGTGCTAATTTCTGGTCATTTTCATACTGTATGTGTCCTTTATGATTGAAATAAGAGATCAGATGGCATTAAAGCATCACCTTTCATGGGATTACGAGATTAGATGGCATTAAAGCTTAACCCTTCTTTATATAAATGCAAATACAGCAATGTTAAAGTTTGAATGCTAATGCTAACTTGCTAATGCTAGCGATCTAATGCTAGTGCTAATATCAGGTCATTTTCATACTGTACGTGTCCTCTATGATGTATATAAGAGATCAGATGGCATTAAAGCATAACCCTTCATGGGAATATCAGATTAGATGGCATTAAAGCTTTACCCTTCTTGTATACATGCAAGTACAGCAAGTTTAAGTTTGAATGCTAATGCTAACTTGCTAATGCTAGCGATCTAATGCTAGTGCTAATTTCTGGTCATTTTCATACTGTATGTGTCCTTTATGATTGAAATAAGAGATCAGATGGCAATAAAGCATCACCTTTCATGGGATTATGAGATTAGATGGCATTAAAGCTTAACCCTTCTTTATATACGCAAATACAGGAATGTTAAAGTTTGAATGCAAATGCTAACTTGCTAATGCTTGCGATCTAATGCTAGTGCTAATATCAGGTCATTTTCTTACTGTACGTGTCCTCTATGATGTGTATAAGAGATCAGATGGCATTAAAGCATAACCCTTCATGGGAATATCAGATTAGATGGCATTAATCTTAACCCTTCTTGTATACATGCAAGTACAGTAAGTTTAAATTTGAATGCTAATGCTAACTTGCTAATACTAGCGATCTAATGCTAGTGCTAATTTCTGGTCATTTTCATACTGTCTGTGTCCTTTATGATGGAAATAAGAGATCAGATGGCATTAAAGCATCACCTTTCATGGGATTATCAGATTAGATGGCATTAAAGCTTAACACTTCTTGTATACATGCAAGTACAGCCAGTTTAAGTTTGAATGCTAATGCTAATTTGCTAATGCCAGCGATCTAATGCTAGTGCTAATTTCTGGTCATTTTCATACTGTATGTGTCCTTTATGATTGAAATAAGAGATCAGATGGCATTAAAGCATCACCTTTCATGGGATTATGAGATTAGATGGCATTAAACCTTAAC
This sequence comes from Gymnothorax javanicus, assembly GCA_029692085.1. Lineage (NCBI taxonomy): Eukaryota > Metazoa > Chordata > Actinopteri > Anguilliformes > Muraenidae > Gymnothorax > Gymnothorax javanicus. The sequence goes on along the minus strand of CM056200.1, from coordinate 38,299,566 downwards.
CCTTCTTTATATACGGAAATACAGCAATGTTAAAGTTTGAATGCTAATGCTAACTTGCTAATGCTATCGATCTAATGCTAGTGCTTATATCTGGTCATTTTCATACTGTACGTGTCCTCTATGATGGATATAAGAGATAAGATGGCATTAAAGCATAACCCTTCATGGGCATATTAGATTAGATGGCATTAAAGCTTCATCCTTTTTGTATACATGCAAGTACAGCAAGTTTAAGTTTGAATGCTAATGCTAACTTGCTAATGCTAGCGATCTAATGCTAGTGCTAATATCTGGTCATTTTCATACTGTACGTGTCCTCTATAATGGAAATAAGAGATCAGATGGCATTAAAGCATCACCCTTCATGGGTATATTAGATTAGATGGCATTAAAGCTTAACCCTTCTTGTATAAATGCAAATACAGCAATGTTAAAGTTTGAATGCTAATGCTAACTTGCTAATGCTAGCGATCTAATGCTAGTGCTAATTTCTGGTCATTTTCATACTGTATGTGTCCTTTATGATTGAAATAAGAGATCAGATGGCATTAAAGCATCACCTTTCATGGGATTACGAGATTAGATGGCATTAAAGCTTAACCCTTCTTTATATACGCAAGTACAGCAATGTTAAAGTTTGAATGCTAATGCTAACTTGCTAATGCTAGCGATCTAATGCTAGTGCTAATATCAGGTCATTTTCATACTGTACGTGTCCTCTATGATGTATATAAAGAGATCAGATGGCATTAAAGCATAACCCTTCATGGGAATATCAGATTAGATGGCATTAAAGCTTTACCCTTCTTGTATACATGCAAGTACAGTAAGTTTAAGTTTGAATGCTAATGCTAACTTGCTAATGCTAGCGATCTAATGCTAGTGCTAATTTCTGGTCATTTTCATACTGTATGTGTCCTTTATGAATGAAATAAGAGATCAGATGGCAATAAAGCATCACCTTTCATGGGATTATGAGATTAGATGGCATTAAAGCTTAACCCTTCTTTATATACGCAAATACAGGAATGTTAAAGTTTGAATGCAAATGCTAACTTGCTAATGCTAGCGATCTAATGCTTGTGCTAATATCAGGTCATTTTCTTACTGTACGTGTCCTCTATGATGTATATAAGAGATCAGATGGCATTAAAGCATAACCCTTCATGGGAATATCAGATTAGATGGCATTAAAGCTTAACCCTTCTTGTATACATGCAAGTACAGTAAGTTTAAGTTTGAATGCTAATGCTAACTTGCTAATGCTAGCGATCTAATGCTAGTGCTAATTTCTGGTCATTTTCATTCTGTATGTGTCGTTTATGATGGAAATAAGAGATCAGATGGCATTAAAGCATCACCTTTCATGGGATTATCAGATTAGATGGCATTAAAGCTTAACCCTTCTTGTATACATGCAAGTACAGCAAGTTTAAGTTTGAATGCTAATGCTAATTTGCTAATGCCAGCGATCTAATGCTAGTGCTAATTTCTGGTCATTTTCATACTGTATGTGTCCTTTATGATTGAAATAAGAGATCAGATGGCATTAAAGCATCACCTTTCATGGGATTATGAGATTAGATGGCATTAAACCTTAACCCTTCTTTATATACGGAAATACAGCAATGTTAAAGTTTGAATGCTAATGCTAACTTGCTAATGCTAGCGATCTAATGCTACTGCTAATATCAGGTCATTTTCAGACTGTACGTGTTCTCTATGATGTATATAAGAGATAAGATGGCATTAAAGCATAACCCTTCATGTGAATATCAGATTAGATGGCATTAAAGCTTAACCCTTCTTGTATACATGCAAGTACAGTAAGTTTAAGTTAGAATGCTAATGCTAACTTGCTAATGCTATCGATCTAATGCTAGTGCTTATTTCTTGGTCATTTTCATACTGTATGTGTCCTTATGATGGAAATAAGAGATCAGATGGCATTAAAGCATCACCTTTCATGGGATTATCAGATTAGATGGCATTAAAGCTTAACCCTTCTTGTATACATGCAAGTACAGCAAGTTTAAGTTTGAATGCTAATGCTAACTTGCTAATGCTAGCGATCTAATGCTAGTGCTAATATCTCGTCATTTTCATACTGTACGTGTCCTCTATGATGGATATAAGAGAGAAGATGGCATTAAAGCATAACCCTTCATGGGAATATCAGATTAGATGGCATTAAAGCTTAACCCTTCTGGTATACATGCAAGTACAGTTAGTTTAAGTTTGTATGCTAATGCTATTTTGCTAATGCTAGCGATCTAATGCTAGTGCTAATATCTGGTCATTTTCATACTTTATGTATCCTCTTTAATGGAAATAAGAGATCAGATGGCATTAAAGCATCACCCTTCATGGGCATATTAGATTAGATGGCATTAAAGCTTCATCCTTTTTGTATACATGCAAGTATAGCAAGTTTAAGTTTGAATGCTAATGCTAACTTGCTAATGCTAGCGATCTAATGCTAGTGCTAATATCTGGTCATTTTCATACTGTACGTGTCCTCTAAAATGGAAATAAGAGATCAGATGGCATTAAAGCATCACCCTTCATGGGAATATTAGATTAGATGGCATTAAAGCTTAACCCTTCTTTTATAAATGCAAATACAGCAATGTTAAAGTTTGAATGCTAATGCTAACTTGCTAATGCTAGCGATCTAATGCTAGTGCTAATATCAGGTCATTTTCATACTGCAAGTGTCTTCTATGATGTATGTAAGAGATCAGACGGCATTAAAGCATAACCCTTCATGGGAATATCAGATTAGATGGCATTAAAGCTTTACCCTTCTTGTATACATGCAAGTACAGTAAGTTTAAGTTTGAATGCTAATGCTAACTTGCTAATGCTAGCGATCTAATGCTAGTGCTAATTTCTGGTCATTTTCATACTGTATGTGTCCTTTATGATTGAAATAAGAGATCAGATGGCATTAAAGCATCACCTTTCATGGGATTACGAGATTAGATGGCATTAAAGCTTAACCCTTCTTTATATACGCAAATACATCAATGTTAAAGTTTGAATGCTAATGCTAACTTGCTAATGCTAGCGATCTAATGCTAGTGCTAATATCAGGTCAATTTTATACTGTACGTGTCCTCTATGATGTATATAAGAGATCAGATGGCATTAAAGCATAACCCTTCATGGGAATATCAGATTAGATGGCATTAAAGCTTAACCCTTCTTGTATACATGCAAGTACAGTAAGTTTAAGTTTGAATGCTAATGCTAACTTGCTAATGCTAGCGATCTAATGCTAGTGCTAATATCTGGTCATTTTCATACTTTATTCGTCCTCTATAATGGAAATAAGAGATCAGATGGCATTAAAGCATCACCCTTCATGGGCATATTAGATTAGATGGCATTGAAGCTTCATCCTTTTTGTATACATGCAAGTACAGCAAGTTCAAGTTTGAATGCTAATGCTAACTTGCTAATGCTAGCGATCTAATGCTAGTGCTAATATCTGGTCATTTTCATACTGTACGTGTCCTCTATAATGGAAATAAGAGATCAGATGGCATTAAAGCATAACCCTTCATGGGATTATGAGATTAGATGGCATTAAAGCTTAACCCTTCTTTATATACTCAAATACAGCAATGTTAAAGTTTGAATGCTAATGCTAACTTGCTGATGCTAGCGATCTAATGCTAGTGCTAATATCAGGTCATTTTCATATTGTACGTGTCCTCTATGATATATATAAGTGATCAGATGGCATTAAAGCATAACCCTTCATGGGAATATCAGATTAGATGGCATTAAAGCTTAACCCTTCTTGTATACATGCAAGTACAGTAATTTAAGTGTGAATGCTAATGCTAACTTGCTAATGCTATCGATCTAATGCTAGTGCTAATATCTCGTCATTTTTATACTGTACGTGTCCTCTATGATGGAAATAAGAGATCAGATGGCATTAAAGCATAACCCTTCTTGTATACATGCAAGTACAGCAAGTTTAAGTATGAATGCTAATGCTAACTTGCTAATGCTATCGATCTAATGCTAGTGCTTATATCTGGTCATTTTCATACTGTACGTGTCCTCTATGATGGAAATAAGAGATCAGATGGCATTAAAGCATCACCCTTCATGGGAATATCAGATTAAATGGCATTAAAGCTTAACCCTTCTTGTATACATGCAAATACAGCAAGTTTAAGTTTGAATGCTAATGCTAACTTGCTAATGCTGGCGATCTAATGCTAGTGCTAATATCTCATCATTTCATACTGTATATAAGTCCTCTATGATGGAAATAAGAGAATAGATGGCAATAAAGCATAACCCTTCTTGTATACTTGCAAGTACAGCAAGTTTAAGTTTGAATGCTAATGCTAACTTGCTAATGCTATCGATCTAATGCTAGTGATAATATCTGGTCATTTTCATACTGTACGTGTCCTCTATGATGGAAATAAAAGATCAGATGGCATTAAAGCATCACCCTTCATGGGCATATTAGATTAGATGGCATTAAAGCTTCATCCTTTTTTTATACATGCAAGTACAGTAAGTTTAAGTTTGAATGCTAATGCTAACTTGCTAATGCTAGCGATCTAATGCTAGTGCTAATATCTGGTCATTTTCATACTGTATGTGTCCTCTATGATGGAAATAAGAGATCAGATGGCATTAAAGCATCACCCTTCATGGGAATATTAGATTAGATGGCATTAAAGCAGTTCTTGTATACATGTACAGCAAGTTTAAGTTTGAATGCTAATGCTAACTTGCTAATGCTAGCGATCTAATGCTAGTGCTAATATCTGGTCATTTTCATACTGTATGTGTCCTCTATAATGGAAATAATAGATCAGATGGCATTAAAGCATAACCCTTCATGGGTATATTAGATTAGATGGCATTAAAGCTTAACCCTTCTTGTATAAATGCAAATACAGAAATGTTAAAGTTTGAATGCAAATGCTAACTTGCTAATGCTAGCGATCTAATGCTAGTGCTAATATCAGGTCATTTTCATACTGCAAGTGTCCTCTATGATGTATGTAAGAGATCAGACGGCATGAAAGCATAACCCTTCATGGGAATATCAGATTAGATGGCATTAAAGCTTTACCCTTCTTGTATACATGCAAGTACAGTAAGTTTAAGTTTGAATGCTAATGCTAACTTGCTAATGCTAGCGATCTAATGCTAGTGCTAATTTCTGGTCATTTTCATACTGTATGTGTCCTTTATGATTGAAATAAGAGATCAGATGGCATTAAAGCATCACCTTTCATGGGATTACGAGATTAGATGGCATTAAAGCTTAACCCTTCTTCATATACGCAAATACATCAATGTTAAAGTTTGAATGCTAATGCTAACTTGCTAATGCTAGCGATCTAATGCTAGTGCTAATATCAGGTCAATTTCATACTGTACGTGTCCTCTATGATGTATATTAGAGATCAGATGGCATTAAAGCATAACCCTTCATGGGAATATCAGATTAGATGGCATTAAAGCTTTACCCTTCTTGTATACATGCAAGTACAGTAAGTTTAAGTTTGAATGCTAATGCTAACTTGCTAATGCTAGCGATCTAATGCTAGTGCTAATTTCTGGTCATTTTCATACTGTATGTGTCCTGTATGATTGAAATAAGAGATCAGATGGCATTAAAGCATCACCTTTCATGGGATTACAAGATTAGATGGCATTAAAGCTTAACCCTTCTTTATATACGCAAATACATCAATGTTAAAGTTTGAATGCTAATGCTAACTTGCTAATGCTAGCGATCTAATGCTAGTGCTAATATCAGGTCAATTTCATACTGTACGTGTCCTCTATGATGTATATAAGAGATCAGATGGCATTAAAGCATAACCCTTCATGGGAATATCAGATTAGATGGCATTAAAGCTTAACCCTTCTTGTATACATGCAAGTACAGTAAGTTTAAGTTTGAATGCTAATGCTAACTTGCTAATGCTAGCGATCTAATGCTAGTGCTAATATCTGGTCATTTTCATACTTTATGTGTCCTCTATAATGGAAATAAGAGATCAGATGGCATTAAAGCATCACCCTTCATGGGCATATTAGATTAGATGGCATTAAAGCTTCATCCTTTTTGTATACATGCAAGTAAAGCAAGTTTAAGTTTGAATGCTAATGCTAACTTGCTAATGCTAGCGATCTAATGCTAGTGCTAATATCTGGTCATTTTCATACTGTACGTGTCCTCTATAATGGAAATAAGAGATCAGATGGCATTAAAGCATAACCCTTCATGGGATTATGAGATTAGATTGCATTAAAGCTTAACCCTTCTTTATATACTCAAATACAGCAATGTTAAAGTTTGAATGCTAATGCTAACTTGCTGATGCTAGCGATCGAATGCTAGTGCTAATATCAGGTCATTTTCATATTGTACGTGTCCTCTATGATGTATATAAGTGAACAGATGGCATTAAAGCATCACCCTTCATGGGAATATCAGATTAGATGGCATTAAAGCTTAACCCTTCTTGTATACATGCAAGTACAGTAATTTAAGTGTGAATGCTAATGCTAACTTGCTAATGCTATCGATCTAATGCTAGTGCTAATATCTCGTCATTTTCATACTGTACGTGTCCTCTATGATGGAAATAAGAGATCAGATGGCATTAAAGCATGACCCTTCTTGTATACATGCAAGTACAGCAAGTTTAAGTTTGAATGCTAATGCTAACTTGCTAATGCTGGCGATCTAATGCTAGTGCTAATATCTCATCATTTCATACTGTACGTGTCCTCTATGATGGAAATAAGAGAATAGATGGCAATAAAGCATAACCCTTCTTGTATACATGCAAGTACACCAAGTTTAAGTTTGAATGCTAATGCTAACTTGCTAATGCTATCGATCTAATGCTAGTTATAATATCTGGTCATTTTCATACTGTACGTGTCCTCTATGATGGAAATAAAAGATCAGATGGCATTAAAGCATCACCCTTCATGGGCATATTAGATTAGATGGCATTAAAGCTTCATCCTTTTGTATACAT
>CM056200.1:38270405-38292423 GCA_029692085.1 Gymnothorax javanicus | reverse complement strand
TGAAAATGAACTGATATTAGCACTAGCATTAGATCGCTAGCATTAGCAAGTTAGCATTTGCATTCAAACTTTAACATTGCTGTATTTGTATTTATACAAGAAGGGTTAAGCTTTAATGCCATCTAATCTAATATGCCCATGAAGGGTGATGCTTTAATGCCATCTGATCTCTTATTTCCATTATAGAGGACACATAAAGTATGAAAATGACCAGATATTAGCACTAGCATTAGATCGCTCGCATTAGCAAGTTAGCAATAGCATTCAAACTTAAACTTACTGTACTTGCATGTATACCAGAAGGGTTAAGCTTTAATGCCATCTAATCTGATATTCCCATGAAGGGTTATGCTTTAATGCCATCTTATCTCTTATATCCATCATAGAGGACACGTACAGTATGAAAATGACCAGATATTAGCACTAGCATTAGATCGCTAGCATTAGCAAGTTAGCATTAGCATTCAAACTTAAACTTGCTGTACTTGCATGTATACAAGAAGGGTTATGCTTTAATGCCATCTAATCTGATATTCCCATGAAAGGTGACTTTAATGCCATCTGATCTTAAAAGGACACATACAGTAGAAAATAGCATTAATAAGCTAGCATTAGCAAGTTAGCATTAGCATTCAAACTTTAGCATTAACATTGCTGTATTTGCATTTTACAAGAAGGGTTAACTTTAATGCCATCTAATCTGATATGCCCATGAAGGGTGATGCTTTAATGCCATCTGATCTCTTATTTCCATCATAAAGGACACATACAGTATGAAAATGACCAGATATTAGCACTAGCATTAGATCGATAGCATTAGCAAGTTAGCATTAGCATTCAAACTTAAACTTACTGTACTTGCATGTATACCAGAAGGGTTAAGCTTTAATGCCATCTAATCTGATATTCCATGAAAGGTTATGCTTTAATGCCATCTGATCTCTTATTTACATCATAGAGGACACATACAGTATGAAAATGACCTGATATAAGCACTAGCATTAGATCGATAGCATTAGCAAGTTAGCATTAGCATTCAAACTTAAACATTGCTGTATTTGCATGTATAAAGAAGGGTTAAGCTTTAATGCCATCTAATCTCATATTCCCATGAAAGGGTTATGCTTTAATGCCATCTGATCTCTTATTTACATAATAAAGGACACATACAGTATGAAAATGACCAGATATTAGCACTAGCATTAGATCGCTAGCATTAGCAAGTTAGCATTAGCATTCAAACTTAAACATTTCTGTACTTGCATTTATACAAGAAGGGTTAAGCTTTAATGCCATCTAATCTAATATGCCCATGAAGGGTTATGTTTTAATGCCATCTGATCTCTTATTTCCATTATAGAGGACACGTACAGTATGAAAATGACCAGATATTAGCACTAGCATTAGATCGCTAGCATTAGCAAGTAAGCATTAGCATTCAAACTTAAACTTGCTGTACTTGAATGTATACAAAAGGATGAAGCTTTAATGCCATCTAATCTAATATGCCCATGAAGGGTGATGCTTTAATGCCATCTGATCTCTTATTTCCATTATAGAGGACACATAACGTATGAAAATGACCAGATATTAGCACTAGCATTAGATCGCTAGCATTAGCAAGTTAGCATTTGCATTCAAACTTTAACATTGCTGTATTTGCATTTATAGAAGAAGGGTTAAGCTTTAATGCCATCTAATCTAATATGCCCATGAAGGGTGATGCTTTAATGCCATCTGATCTCTTATTTCCATTATAGAGGACACATAAAGTATGAAAATGACCAGATATTAGCACTAGCATTAGATCGCTAGCATTAGCAAAATAGCATTAGCATTCAAACTTAAACTTACTGTACTTGCATGTATACCAGAAGGGTTAAGCTTTAATGCCATCTAATCTGATATTCCCATGAAGGGTGATGCTTTAATGCCATCTTCTCTCTTATATCCATCATAGAGGACACGTACAGTATGAAAATGACCAGATATTAGCACTAGCATTAGATCGATAGCATTAGCAAGTTAGCATTAGCATTCAAACTTAAACTTGCTGTACTTGCATGTATACAAGAAGGGTTATGCTTTAATGCCATCTAATCTAATATTTCCATCATAGGGACATACAGTATGAAAATGACGAGATATCCAGCATAGCAGGAGATCGCTAGTAATAAAAAATAGCATTAGCATTCAAACATTAAACTTACTGTACTTGCATGTATACCAGAAGGGTTAAGCTTTAATGCCATCTAATCTGATATTCCCATGAAAGGTGATGCTTTAATGCCATCTGATCTCTTATTTCCATCATAAAGGACACATACAGTTTGAAAATGACCACAAATAAGCACTAGCATTAGATCGATAGCATTAGCAAGTTAGCATTAGCATTCAAACTTAAACTTGCTGTACTTGCATGTATACAAGAAGGGTTAAGCTTTAATGCCATCTAATCTAATATGCCCATGAAGGGTGATGCTTTAATGCCATCTGATCTCTTATTTCCATCATAGAGGACACGTACAGTATGAAAATGACCAGATATTAGCACTAGCATTAGATCGCTAGCATTAGCAAGTTAGCATTAGCATTCAAACTTAAACTTGCTGTACTTGCATGTATACAAGAAGGGTTAAGCTTTAATGCCATCTAATCTAATATGCCCATGAAGGGTGATGCTTTTAATGCCATCTGATCTCTTATATACATCATAGAGGACACGTACAGTATGAAAATGACCTGATATTAGCACTAGCATTAGATCGCTAGCATTAGCAAGTTAGCATTAGCATTCAAACTTTAACATTGCTGTATTTGCATTTATACAAGAAGGGTTAAGCTTTAATGCCATCTAATCTAATATGCCCATGAAGGGTTATGCTTTAATGCCATCTGATCTATTATTTCCATTATAGAGGACACATACAGTATGAAAATGACCAAATATTAGCACTAGCATTAGATCGCTAGCATTAGCAAGTTAGCATTAGCATTCAAACTTAAACTTACTGTACTTGCATGTATACAAGAAGGATGAAGCTTTAATGCCATCTAATCTAATATGCCCATGAAGGGTGATGCTTTAATGCCATCTGATCTTTTATTTCCATCATAGAGGACACATACAGTATGAAAATGACCAGATATTAGCACTAGCATTAGATCGCTAGCATTAGCAAGTTAGCATTAGCATTCAAACTTAAACTTGCTGTACTTGCATGTATACAAGAAGGGTTGAAGCTTTTAATGCCATCTAATCTAATATGCCCATGAATCTGCTTTAATGCCATCTGATCTCTTATTTCATCATAGAGGACACGCACAGTATGAAAATGATGAGATATTAGCACTAGCATTAGATCGCTAGCATTAGCAAGTTAGCATTAGCATTCAAACTTAAACTTGCTGTACATGCATGTATACAAGAAGGGTGAAGCTTTAATGCCATCTAATCTAATATGCCCATGAAGGGTGATGCTTTAATGCCATCTGATCTTTTATTTCCATCATAGAGGACACGTACAGTATGAAAATGATGAGATATTAGCACTAGCATTAGATCGCTAGCATTAGCAAGTTAGCATTAGCATTCAAACTTAAACTTGCTGTACTTGCATGTATACAAGAAGGGTTAAGCTTTAATGCCATCTAATCTAATATTCCCATGAAGGGTTATGCTTTAATGCCATCTGATCTTTTATTTCCATCATAGAGGACACATACAGTATGAAAATGACCAGATATTAGCACTAGCATTAGATCGCTAGCATTAGCAAGTTAGCATTAGCATTCAAACTTTAACATTGCTGTATTTGCATTTATACAAGAAGGGTTAAGCTTTAATGCCATCTAATCTAATATACCCATGAAGGGTTATGCTTTAATGCCATCTGATCTATTATTTCCATTATAGAGGACACGTACAGTATGAAAATGACCAGATATTAGCACTAGCATTAGATCGCTAGCATTAGCAAGTTAGCATTAGCATTCAAACTTAAACTTACTGTACTTGCATGTATACAAAAAGGATGAAGCTTTAATGTCATCTAATCTAATATGCCCATGAAGGGTTATGCTTTAATGCCATCTGATCTCTTATTTCCATTATAGAGGACACGTACAGTATGAAAATGACCTGATATTAGCACTAGCATTAGATCGCTAGCATTAGCAAGTAAGCATTAGCATTCAAACTTAAACTTGCTGTACTTGCATGTATACAAGAAGGTGAAGCTTTAATGCCATCTAATCTAATATGCCCATGAAGGGTGATGCTTTAATGCCATCTGATCTTTTATTTCCATCATAGAGGACACGTACAGTATGAAAATGACCAGATATTAGCACTAGCATTAGATCGATAGCATTAGCAAGTTAGCATTAGCATTCAAAATTAAACTTGCTGTAATTGCATGTATACAAGAAGGGTGAAGCTTTAATGCCATCTAATCTAATATGCCCATGAAGGGTTATGCTTTAATGCCATCTGATCTTTATTTCCATCATAGAGGACAATACAGTATGAAAATGACCAGATATTAGCACTAGCATTAGATCGATAGCATTAGCAAGTTAGCATTAGCATTCAAACTTAAACTTGCTGTAATTGCATGTATAAAAGAAGGGTGAAGCTTTAATGCCATCTAATCTCATAATCCCATGAAAGGTGATGCTTTAATGCCATCTGATCTCTTATTTCCATCATAAAGGACACAAACAGTATGAAAATGACCAGAAATTAGCACTAGCATTAGATCGATAGCATTAGCAAGTTAGCATTAGCATTCAAACTTAAACTTGCTGTACTTGCATGTATACAAGAAGGTGAAGCTTTAATGCAATCTAATCTAATATGCCCATGAAGGGGATGCTTTTAATGCCATCTGATCTCTTATTTCCATCATAGAGGACACATACAGTATGAAAATGACCAGATATTAGCACTAGCATTAGATCGCTAGCATTAGCAAGTTAGCATTAGCATTCAAACTTAAACTTGCTGTATTTGCATGTATACAAGAAGGGTTTAGCTTTAATGCCATCTAATCTAATATTCCCCATGAAGGGTTATGCTTTAATGCCATCTGATCTTTTATTACATCATAGAGGACACGTACAGTATGAAAATGATGAGATATTAGCACTAGCATTAGATCGCTAGCATTAGCAAGTTAGCATTAGCATTCAAACTTAAACTTACTGTACTTGCATGTATACAAGAAGGGTTATGCTTTTAATGCCATCTGATCTCTTATTTCCATCATAGAGGACACGTACAGTATGAAAATGATGAGATATTAGCACTAGCATTAGATCGCTAGCATTAGCAAGTTAGCATTAGCATTCAAACTTAAACTTACTGTACTTGCATGTATGTATATCTAAGAAGAAGGGTTATGCTTTAATGCCATCTGATCTTTTATTTCCATCATAGAGGACACGTACAGTATGAAAATGATGAGATATTAGCACTAGCATTAGATCGCTAGCATTAGCAAGTTAGCATTAGCATTCAAACTTAAAACTTGCAAGTATGTGAATTTTAATGCTAATGTATATGCCCAAGAAGGGTTATGCTTTAATGCCATCTGATCTCTTATTTCATCATAGAGGCACGTACAGTATGAAAATGATGAGATATTAGCACTAGCATTAGATCGCTAGCATTAGCAAGTTAGCATTAGCATTCAAACTTAAACATTGCTGTATTTGCATATATACAAGAAGGGTTAAGCTTTAATGCCATCTAATCTCATAATCCCATGAAAGGTTATGCTTTAATGCCATCTGATCTCTTATTTCCATCATAGAGGACACATACAGTATGAAAATGACCAGATATTAGCACTAGCATTAGATCGCTAGCATTAGCAAGTTAGCATTAGCATTCAAACTTAAACTTACTGTACTTGCATGTATACAAGAAGGGTAAAGCTTTAATGCCATCTAATCTGATATTCCCATGAAGGGTTATGCTTTAATGCCATCTGATCTCTTATTTCCATCATAGAGGACACGTACAGTATGAAAATGACCTGATATTAGCACTAGCATTAGATCGCTAGCATTAGCAAGTTAGCATTAGCATTCAAAGTTAAACTTACTGTACTTGCATGTATACAAGAAGGGTTATGCTTTTTTAATGCCATCTTTGATGCCATCTCTTATTTCCATCATAGAGGACACGTACAGTATGAAAATGATGAGATATTAGCACTAGCATTAGATCGCTAGCATTAGCAAGTTAGCATTAGCATTCAAACTTAAACTTGCTGTATTTGCATGTATACAAGAAGGGTTAAGCTTAAATGCCATTTAATCTGATATTTCCATGAAGGGTTATGCTTTAATGCCATCTGATCTCTTATTTCCATTATAGAGGACACGTACAGTATGAAAATGACCAGATATTAGCACTAGCATTAGATCGCTAGCATTAGCAAGTTAGCATTAGCATTCAAACTTAAACTTGCTGTACTTGCATGTATACAAGAAGGGTTAAGCTTTAATGCCATCTAATCTAATATGCCCATGAAGGGTGATGCTTTAATGCCATCTGATCTCTTATTTCCATTATAAAGGTAGCAAGTTAGCATTAGCATTCAAACTTAAACTTGCTGTACTTGCATGTATACAAGAAGGGTGAAGCTTTAATGCCATCTAATCTAATATCCCATGAAAGGTTATGCTTTAATGCCATCTGATCTCTTATTTCCATCATAGAGGACACGTACAGTATGAAAATGACCAGATATTAGCACTAGCATTAGATCGCTAGCATTAGCAAGTTAGCATTAGCATTCAAACTTAAACTTACTGTACTTGCATGTATACAAGAAGGGTTAAGCTTTAATGCCATCTAATCTAATATTCCCATGAAGGGTTATGTTTTAATGCCATCTGATCTTTTATTACATCATAGAGGACACGTACAGTATGAAAATGACCTGAAATTAGCACTAGCATTAGATCGCTAGCATTAGCAAGTTAGCATTAGCATTCAAACTTAAACTTACTGTACTTGCATGTATACAAGAAGGGTTAAGCTTTAATGCCATCTAATCTGATATTCCCATGAAGGGTTATGCTTTAATGCCATCTGATCTTTTATATACATCATAGAGGACACGTACAGTATGAAAATGACCTGATATTAGCACTAGCATTAGATCGCTAGCATTAGCAAGTTAGCATTAGCATTCAAACTTTAACATTGCTGTATTTGCATATATAAAGAAGGGTTAAGCTTTAATGCCATCTAATCTCATAATCCCATGAAAGGTGATGCTTTAATGCCATCTGATCTCTTATTTCCATCATAAAGGACACATACAGTATGAAAATGACCAGAAATTAGCACTAGCATTAGATCGCTAGCATTAGCAAGTTAGCATTAGCATTCAAACTTAAACTTACTGTTCTTGCATGTATACAAGAAGGGTAAAGCTTAAATGCCATCTAATCTGATATTCCCATGAAGGGTTATGCTTTAATGCCGTCTGATCTCTTATATACATCATAGAGGACACGTACAGTATGAAAATGACCTGATATTAGCACTAGCATTAGATCGCTAGCATTAGCAAGTTAGCATTAGCATTCAAACTTTAACATTGCTGTATTTGCATTTATACAAGAAGGGTTAAGCTTTAATGCCATCTAATCTAATATGCCCATGAAGGGTTATGTTTTTAATGCCATCTGATCTCTTATTTCCATTATAGAGGACACGTACAGTATGAAAATGACCAGATATTAGCACTAGCATTAGATCGCTAGCATTAGCAAGTTAGCATTAGCATTCAAACTTAAACTTGCTGTTCTTGCTTGCTTTAATGCCATCTAATCTATATGCCCATGAAGGGTTATGCTTTAATGCCATCTGATCTCTTATTTCCATCATAGAGGACACGTACAGTATGAAAATGATGAGATATTAGCACTAGCATTAGATCGCTAGCATTAGCAAGTTAGCATTAGCATTCAAACTTAAACTTGCTGTAATTGCATGTATAAAGAAGGGTTAAGCTTTAATGCCATCTAATCTGATAATCCCATGAAAGGTGATGCTTTAATGCCATCTGATCTCTTATTTCCATCATAGAGGACACATACAGTATGAAAATGACCAGATATTAGCACTAGCATTAGATCGATAGCATTAGCAAGTTAGCATTAGCATTCAAACTTAAACATTGCTGTACTTGCATGTATACAAGAAGGGTGAAATGCTTTAATGCCATCTAATCTAATATGCCCATGAAGGGTTAAATGTATTTTTAATGCCATCTGATCTCTTATTTCCATTATCTGATACAGTATGAAAATGACCAGATATTAGCACTAGCATTAGATCACTAGCATTAGCAAGTTAGCATTAGCATTCAAACTTAAACATTGCTGTATTTGCAAGTATACAAGAAGAAGGTTAAGCTTTAATGCCATCTAATCTAATATGCCCATGAAGGGTTATGCTTTAATGCCATCTGATCTCTTATTTCCATCATAGAGGACACGTACAGTATGAAAATGACCAGATATTAGCACTAGCATTAGATCGCTAGCATTAGCAAGTTAGCATTAGCATTCAAACTTAAACTTGCTGTATTTGCATGTATACAAGAAGGGTTTAGCTTTAATGCCATCTAATCTAATATGCCCATGAAGGGTTATTTTTAATGCCATCTGATCTTTTATATACATCATAGAGGACACGTACAGTATGAAAATGACCTGATATTAGCACTAGCATTAGATCGCTAGCATTAGCAAGTTAGCATTAGCATTCAAACTTAAACTTGCTGTATTTGCATGTATACAAGAAGGGTTAAGCTTTAATGCCATCTTTAATGCCATCTGCCATCTCTTTTATTTCCATCATAGAGGACACATACAGTATGAAAATGATGAGATATTAGCACTAGCATTAGATCGTATAGCATGAAAATGATGAGATTAGCATTAGCATTAACTTAAAGTTAGCATTAGCATTCAAACTTAAACTTGCTGTATTTGCATGTATACAAGAAGGGTTATGCTTTAATGCCATCTGATCTCTTATTTCCATCATAGAGGACACGTACAGTATGAAAATGATGAGATATTAGCACTAGCATTAGATCGCTAGCATTAGCAAGTTAGCATTAGCATTCAAAGTTAAACTTACTGTACTTGCATGTATACAAGAAGGGTTATGCTTTAATGCCATCTGATCTCTTATTTCCATCATAGAGGACACGTACAGTATGAAAATGACCTGATATTAGCACTAGCATTAGATCGCTAGCATTAGCAAGTTAGCATTAGCATTCAAACTTAAACTTGCTGTAATTGCATGTATACAAGAAGGGTTAAGCTTTAATGCCATCTAATCTGATATTCCCATGAAGGGTTATGCTTTAATGCCGTTTGATCTCTTATATACATCATAGAGGACACGTACAGTATGAAAATGACCTGATATTAGCACTAGCATTAGATCGCTAGCATTAGCAAGTTAGCATTAGCATTCAAACTTAAACTTGCTGTATTTGCATGTATACAAGAAGGGTTAAGCTTTAATGCCATCTAATCTGATTATCCCATGAAAGGTGATGCTTTAATGCCATCTGATCTCTTATTTCCATTATAAGAGGACACATACAGTATGAAAATGACCAGATATTAGCACTAGCATTAGATCGATAGCATTAGCAAGTTAGCATTAGCATTCAAACTTAAACTTGCTGTATTTGCATGTATACAAGAAGGGTGAAGCTTTAATGCCATCTAATCTAATATGCCCATGAAGGGTTATGCTTTAATGCCATCTGATCTCTTATTTCCATCATAGAGGACACGTACAGTATGAAAATGACAAGATATTAGCACTAGCATTAGATCGCTAGCATTAGCAAGTTAGCATTAGCATTCAAACTTAAACTTGCTGTACTTGCATGTATACAAGAAGGGTTAAGCTTTAATGCCATCTAATCTGATATTCCCATGAAGGGTTATGCTTTAATGCCATCTGATCTCTTATTTCCATCATAGAGGACACATACAGTATGAAAATGACCAGAAATTAGCACTAGCATTAGATCGCTAGCATTAGCAAGTTAGCATTAGCATTCAAACTTAAACTTACTGTACTTGCATGTATACAAGAAGGGTTAAGCTTTAATGCCATCTAATCTAATATGCCCATGAAGGGTTATGCTTTAATGCCATCTGATCTTTTATTTACATCATAGAGGACACGTACAGTATGAAAATGACCTGATATTAGCACTAGCATTAGATCACTAGCATTAGCAAGTTAGCATTAGCATTCAAACTTAAACTTACTGTACTTGCATGTATACAAGAAGGGTTAAGCTTTTAATGCCATCTAATCTGATATGCCCATGAAGGGTTATGCTTTAATGCCATCTGATCTTTTATTTCCATCATAGAGGACACGTACAGTATGAAAATGACCTGATATTAGCACTAGCATTAGCTAGCATTCGCATTAGCATTCAAACTTTAGCATTGCAGCAAGAAGGGTTAAGTTAGCTAATTAGCATGCTTTTCAAACATTAAACATTGACCTGTATTTGCATTAGATCATACAAGAAGCATTCAAACTTAAACATTGGTATTAATTTAATGCCATCTAATCTGATAATCCCATGAAGGGTGATGCTTTAATGCCATCTGATCTTTTTATTTCCATCATAGAGGACACGTACAGTATGAAAATGACAAGATATTAGCACTAGCATTAGATCGCTAGCATTAGCAAGTAAGCATTAGCATTCAAACTTAAACTTGCTGTACTTGCATGTATACAAGAAGGTTAAGCTTTAATGCCATCTAATCTGATAATCCCATGAAAGGTCATGCTTTAATGCCATCTGATCTCTTATTTCCATCATAAAGGACACATACAGTATGAAAATGACCAGAAATTAGCACTAGCATTAGATCGATAGCATTAGCAAGTTAGCATTAGCATTCAAACTTAAACTTACTGTACTTGCATGTATACAAGAAGGGTTAAGCTTTAATGCCATCTAATCTGATATTCCCATGAAGGGTTATGCTTTAATGCCATCTGATCTCTTATTTACATCATAAAGCACACAAACTGTATGAAAATGACCTGATATTAGCACTAGCATTAGATCGCTAGCATTAGCAAGTTAGCATTAGCATTCAAACTTAAACATTGCTGTATTTGCATGTATAAAGAAGGGTTAAGCTTTAATGCCATCTAATCTGATATTCCCATGAAAGGTTATGCTTTAATGCCATCTGATCTCTTATTTCATCATAAAGGACACATACAGTATGAAAATGACCAGAAATTAGCACTAGCATTAGATCGCTAGCATTAGCAAGTTAGCATTAGCATTCAAACTTAAACTTGCTGTACTTGCATGTATACAAGAAGGGTTAAGCTTTAATGCCATCTAATGATAATCCCATGAAGGTGATGCTTTAATGCCATCTGATCTCTTATTTCCATCATAAAGGACAAACTGTATGAAAATGACCAGAAATTAGCACTAGCATTAGATCGCTAGCATTAGCAAGTTAGCATTAGCATTCAAACTTAAACTTACTGTACTTGCATGTATACAAGAAGGGTTAAGCTTAAATGCCATCTAATCTGATATTCCCATGAAGGGTTATGCTTTAATGCCGTCTGATCTCTTATATACATCTTAGAGGACACGTACAGTATGAAAATGACCTGATATTAGCACTAGCATTAGATCGCTAGCATTAGCAAGTTAGCATTAGCATTCAAACTTTAACATTGCTGTATTTGCATTTATACAAGAAGGGTTAAGCTTTAATGCCATCTAATCTAATATACCCATGAAGGGTTATGTTTTAATGCCATCTGATCTATTATTTCCAATATGGAGGAAACGTACCGTATGAAAATGACCAGATATTAGCACTAGCATTAGATCGCTAGCATTAGCAAGTTAGCATTAGCATTCAAAGTTAAACTTACTGTACTTGCATGTATACAAGAAGGGTTATGCTTTAATGCCATCTGATCTCTTATTTCCATCATAGAGGACACGTACAGTATGAAAATGATGAGATATTAGCACTAGCATTAGATCGCTAGCATTAGCAAGTTAGCATTAGCATTCAAACTTAAACTTGCTGTATTTGCATGTATACAAGAAGGGTTAAGCTTTAATGCCATTTAATCTGATATTCCCATGAAGGGTTATGCTTTAATGCCGTTTGATCTCTTATATACATCATAGAGGACACGTACAGTATGAAAATGACCTGATATTAGCACTAGCATTAGATCGCTAGCATTAGCAAGTTAGCATTAGCATTCAAACTTAAACTTGCTGTACTTGCATGTATACAAGAAGAGTTATGCTTTAATGCCATCTGATCTCTTATTTCCATCATAGAGGACACGTATAGTATGAAAATGATGAGATATTAGCACTAGCATTAGATCGCTAGCATTAGCAAGTTAGCATTAGCATTCAAACTTAAACTTGCTGTATTTGCATGTATACAATGAAGGGTTATGCTTTAATGCCATCTGATCTCTTATTTCCATCATAGAGGACACGTACAGTATGAAAATGATGAGATATTAGGACTATCATTAGATCACTAGCATTAGCAAGTTAGCATTAGCATTCAAAGATAAACTTACTGTACTTGCATGTATACAAGAAGGGTTATGCTTTAATGCCATCTGATCTCTTATTTCCATCATAGAGGACACGTACAGTATGAAAATGATGAGATATTAGGACTAGCATTAGATCGCTAGCATTAGCAAGTTAGCATTAGCATTCAAACTTAAACTTGCTGTATTTGCATGTATACAAGAAGGGTTAAGCTTAAATGCCATTTAATCTGATATTTCCATGAAGGGTTATGCTTTAATGCCGTTTGATCTCTTATATACATCATAGAGGACACGTACAGTATGAAAATGACCTGATATTAGCACTAGCATTAGATCGCTAGCATTAGCAAGTTAGCATTAGCATTCAAACTTAAACTTGCTGTAATTGCATGTATACAAGAAGGGTTAAGCTTTAATGCCATCTAATCTGATTATCCCATGAAAGGTGATGCTTTAATGCCATCTGATCTCTTATTTCCATCATAAAGGACACATACAGCATGAAAATGACCAGAAATTAGCACTAGCATTAGATCGATAGCATTAGCAAGTTAGCATTAGCATTCAAACTTAAACATTGCAGTACTTGCAAGTATACAAGAAGGGTGAAGCTTTAATGCAATCTAATCTAATATGCCCATGAAGGGATAGGTTTTAATGCCATCTGATCTCTTATTTCCATCATAGAGGACACGTACTGTATGAAAATGACAAGATATTAGCACTAGCATTGAATCGCTAGCATCAGAAAGTTAGCATTAGCATTCAAACTTAAACTTGCTGTACTTGCATTATATAAAGAAGGGTTAAGCTTTAATGCCATCTAATCTGATAATCCCATGAAAGGTGATGCTTTAATGCCATCTGATCTCTTATTTCCATCATAAAGGACACATACAGTATGAAAATGACCAGAAATTAGCACTAGCATTAGATCGATAGCATTAGCAAGTTAGCATTAGCATTCAAACTTAAACTTACTGTACTTGCATGTATACAAGAAGGGTTAAGCTTTAATGCCATCTAATCTGATATTCCCATGAAGGGTTATGCTTTAATGCCATCTGATCTTTTATATACATCATAGAGGACACGTACAGTATGAAAATGACCTGATATTAGCACTAGCATTAGATCGCTTGCATTAGCAGGTTAGCATTAGCATTCCAACTTTAACATTGCTGTATTTGCGTATATATAGAAGGGTTAAGCTTTAATGCCATCTAATCTCATAATCCCATGAAAGGTGATGCTTTAATGCCATCTGATCTCTTATTTCAATCATAAAGGACACAAACAGTATGAAAATGACCAGAAATTAGCACTAGCATTAGATCGCTAGCATTAGCAAGTTAGCATTAGCATTCAAAGTTAAACTTACTGTACTTGCATGTATACAAGAAGGGTTATGCTTTAATGCCATCTGATCTCTTATTTCCATCATAGAGGACACGTACAGTATGAAAATGATGAGATATTAGCACTAGCATTAGATCGCTAGCATTAGCAAGTTAGCATTAGCATTCAAACTTAAACTTGCTGTATTTGCATGTATACAAGAAGGGTTAAGCTTTAATGCCATTTAATGCCTTTAATCGTTTGATCTCTTATATACATCATAGAGGACACGTACAGTATGAAAATGATGAGATATTAGCACTAGCATTAGATCGCTAGCATTAGCAAGTTAGCATTAGCATTCAAACTTAAACTTGCTGTACTTGCATGTATACAAGAAGAGTTATGCTTTAATGCCATCTGATCTCTTATTTCCATCATAGAGGACACGTATAGTATGAAAATGATGAGATATTAGCACTAGCATTAGATCGCTAGCATTAGCAAGTTAGCATTAGCATTCAAAGTTAAACTTGCTGTATTTGCATGTATACAAGAAGGGTTATGCTTTAATGCCATCTGATCTCTTATTTCCATCATAGAGGACACGTACAGTATGAAAATGATGAGATATTAGCACTAGCATTAGATCGCTAGCATTAGCAAGTTAGCATTAGCATTCAAACTTAAACTTGCTGTATTTGCATGTATACAAGAAGGGTTAAGCTTAAATGCCATTTAATCTGATATTTCCATGAAGGGTTATGCTTTAATGCCGTTTGATCTCTTATATACATCATAGAGGACACGTACAGTATGAAAATGACCTGATATTAGCACTAGCATTAGATCGCTAGCATTAGCAAGCTAGCATTTGCATTCAAACTTTAACATTGCTGTATTTGCATTTATACAAGAAGGGTTAAGCTTTAATGCCATCTAATCTAATATGCCCATGAAGGGTTATGCTTTAATGCCATCTGATCTCTTATTTCCATTATAGAGGACACGTACAGTATGAACATGAACAGATATTAGCACTAGCATTAGATCGCTAGCATTAGCAAGTAAGCATTAGCATTCAAACTTAAACTTGCTATTCTTGCATGTATACAAGAAGGGTGAAGCTTTAATGCCATCTAATCTAATATGCCCATGAAAGGTTATGCTTTAATGGCATCTGATCTCGTATATACATCATAGAGGACACGTACAGTATGAAAATGACCTGATATTAGCACTAGCATTAGATCGCTAGCATTAGCAAGTTAGCATTAGCATTCAAACTTTAACATTGCTGTATTTGCGTATATAAAGAAGGGTTAAGTTTTAATGCCATCTAATCTCATAATCCCATGAAAGGTGATGCTTTAATGCCATCTGATCTCTTATTTCCATCATAGAGGACACGTACAGTATGAAAATGACCAGATATTATCACTAGCATTAGAACGATAGCATTAGCAAGTTAGCATTAGCATTCAAATATAAACTTGCTGTACTTGCATGTATACAAGAAGGGTTATGCTTTAATGCCATCTGATCTCTTATTTCCATCATAGAGGACACGTACAGTATGAAAATGATGAGATATTAGCACTAGCATTAGATCGCTAGCATTAGCAAGTTAGCATTAGCATTCAAACTTAAACTTGCTGTAATTGCATGTATACAAGAAGGGTTAAGCTTTAATGCCATCTAATCTGATAATCCCATGAAAGGTGATGCTTTAAAGCCATCTGATCTCTTATTTCCATCATAAAGGACACATACAGCATGAAAATGACCAGAAATTAGCACTAGCATCAGATCGATAGCATTAGCAAGTTAGCATTAGCATTCGAACTTAAACTTACTGTACTTGCATGTATACAAGAAGGGTTAAGATTAATGCCATCTAATCTAATATGCCCATGAAGGGTTATGCTTTAATGCCATCTGATCTCTTATTTCCATTATAGAGGACACGTACAGTATGAAAATGACCTGATATTAGCACTAGCATTAGAACACTAGCATTAGCAAGTTAGCTTTAGCATTCAAACTTAAACATTGCAGTACTTGCAAGTATACAAGAAGGGTGAAGCTTTAATGCAATCTAATCTAATATGCCCATGAAGGGATAGGCTTTAATGCCATCTGATCTCTTATTTCCATCATAGAGGACACGTACTGTATGAAAATGACAAGATATTAGCACTAGCATTAAATCGCTAGCATCAGCAAGTTAGCATTAGCATTAAAACTTAAGCTTGCTGTACTTGAATGTATACAAGAAGGTTTAATTTTAATGCCATCTAATCTGATAATCCCATGAAAGGTGATGCTTTAATGCCATCTGATCTCTTATTTCCATCATAAAGGACACATACAGTATGAAAATGACCAGAAATTAGCACTAGCATTAGATCGATAGCATTAGCAAGTTAGCATTAGCATTCAAACTTAAACTTACTGTACTTGCATGTATACAAGAAGGGTTTAGCTTTAATGCCATCTAATCTGATATTCCCATGAAGGGTTATGCTTTAATGCCATCTGATCTTTTATATACATCATAGAGGACACGTACAGTATGAAAATGACCTGATATTAGCACTAGCATTAGATCGCTAGCATTAGCAAGTTAGCATTAGCATTCAAACTTTAACATGCTTTTATTTGAGATATAAAAGAAGGGTTAAGCTTTAATGCCATCTAATCTCATAATCTCATGAAAGGTGATGCTTTAATGCCATCTGATCTCTTATTTCAATCAAAAAGGACACATACAGTATGAAAATGACCAGAAATTAGCATAGCATTAGCATTAGCAAGTTAGCATTAGCATTCAAACTTAAACTTGCTGTACTTGCATGTATACAAGAAGGGTTAAGCTTTAATGCCATCTAATCTGATAATCCCATGAAAGGTGATGCTTTAATGCCATCTGATCTCTTATTTACATCATAAAGCACACAAACTGTATGAAAATGACCAGAAATTAGCACTAGCATTAGATCGATAGCATTAGCAAGTTAGCATTAGCATTCAAACTTAAACTTACTGTACTTGCATGTATAACAGAAGGGTTAAGCTTTAATGCCATCTAATCTGATATTCCCATGAAGGGTTATGCTTTAATGGCATCTGATCTCTTATATACATCATAGAGGACACGTACAGTATGAAAATGACCTGATTTTAGCACTAGCATTAGATCGCTAGCATTAGCAAGTTAGCATTAGCATTCAAATTTTAACATTGCTGTATTTGCGTATATTAAGAAGGGTTAAGCTTTAATGCCATCTAATCTCATAATCCCATGAAAGGTGATGCTTTAATGCCATCTGATCTCTTATTTCCATCATAAAGGACACATACAGTATGAAAATGACCAGAAATTAGCACTAGCATTAGATCGCTAGCATTAGCAAGTTAGCATTAGCATTCAAACTTAAACTTACTGTACTTGCATGTATACAAGAAGGGTTAAGCTTAAATGCCATCTAATCTGATATTCCCATGAAGGGTTATGCTTTAATGCCGTCTGATCTCTTATATACATCATAGAGGACACGTACAGTATGAAAATGACCTGATATTAGCACTAGCATTAGATCGCTAGCATTAGCAAGTTAGCATTAGCATTCAAACTTTAACATTGCTGTATTTGCATTTATACAAGAAGGGTTAAGCTTTAATGCCATCTAATCTAATATACCCATGAAGGGTTATGTTTTAATGCCATCTGATCTATTATTTCCATTATGGAGGAAACGTACAGTATGAAAATGACCAGATATTAGCACTAGCATTAGATCACTAGCATTAGCAAGTTAGCTTTAGCAATCAAACTTAAACATTGCAGTACTTGCAAGTTTACAAGAAGGGTGAAGCTTTAATGCAATCTAATCTAATATGCCCATGAAGGGATAGGCTTTAATGCCATCTGATCTCTTATTTCCATCATAGAGGACACGTACTGTATGAAAATGACAAGATATTAGCACTAGCATTAAATCGCTAGCATCAGCAAGTTAGTATTAGCATTCAAACTTAAACTCACTGTATTTGCATGTATACAAGAAGGGTTAAGCTTTAATGCCATCTAATCTGATATTCCCATGAAGGGTTATGCTTTAATGCCATCTAATCTTTTATATACATCATAGAGGACAAGTACAGTATGAAAATGACCTGATATTAGCACTAGCATTAGATCGCTAGCATTAGCAAGTTAGCATTAGCATTCAAACTTAAACATTGCTGTATTTACTTAAAGAAGCGGTTGCTTTAATGCCATCTAATCTCATAATCCCATGAAAGGTGATGCTTTAATGCCATCTGATCTCTTATTTCAATCATAAAGGACACATACAGTATGAAAATGACCAGAAATTAGCACTAGCATTAGATCGCTAGCATTAGCAAGTTAGCATTAGCATTCAAACTTAAACTTGCTGTACTTGCATGTATACAAGAAGGATTAAGCTTTAATGCCATCTAATCTGATAATCCCATGAAAGGTGATGCTTAAATGCCATCTGATCTCTTATTTCCATCATAAAGGACACATACAGTATGAAAATGACCAGAAATTAGCACTAGCATTAGATCGATAGCATTAGCAAGTTAGCATTAGCATTCAAACTTAAACTTACTGTACTTGCATGTATTACAGAAGGGTTAAGCTTTAATGCCATCTAATCTGATATTCCCATGAAGGGTTATGCTTTAATGGCATCTGATCTCTTATATACATCATAGAGGACACGTACAGTATGAAAATGACCTGATATTAGCACTAGCATTAGATCGCTAGCATTAGCAAGTTAGCATTAGCATTCAAACTTAAACTTGCTGTGCTTGCATGTATACAAAAAGGATGAAGCTTTAATCTCATCTAATCTAATATGCCCATGAAGGGTGAAGCTTTAATGCCATCTGATCTCTTATTTCCATTATAGAGGACACATAAAGTATGAAAATGACCAGATATTAGCACTAGCATTAGATCGCTAGCATTAGCAAAATAGCATTAGCATTCAAACTTAAACTTACTGTACTTGCATGTATACAAGAAGGGTTAAGCTTTAATGCAATCTAATCTGATATTCCAATGAAGGGTTATGCTTTAATGCCATCTTATCTCTTATATCCATCATAGAGGACACGTACAGTATGAAAATGACCAGATATTAGCACTAGCATTAGATCGATAGCATTAGCAAGTTAGCATTAGCATTCAAACAAACTTAAACTTGCTGTACTTTAATGCCATCTAATGTATACAAGAAGGGTTATGCTTTAATGCCATCTGATCTCTTATTTCCATCATAGAGGACACGTACAGTATGAAAATGAAGAGATATTAGCACTAGCATTACATAGTTAGCATTAGCATTCAAACTTAAACTTACCGTACTTGCATGTATACAAGAAGGGTTTAGCTTTAATGTAATCTAATCTGATATTCCCATGAAGGGTTATGCTTTAATGCCATCTGATCTCTTATTTCCATCATAGAGGACACGTACAATATGAAAATGACCTGATATTAGCACTAGCATTAGATCGATAGCATTAGCAAGTTAGCATTAGCATTCAAACTTAAACTTGCTGTATTTGCATGTATACAAGAAGGGTTAAGCTTTAATGCCATTTAATCTGATATTCCCCATGAAGGGTTATGCTTTAATGCCATCTTGATCTCTTATTTACATCATAGAGGACATTGCTGTAGTATGAAAATGACCTGATATTAGCACTAGCATTAGATCGCTAGCATTAGCAAGTTAGCATTAGCATTCAAACTTAAACTTGCTGTACTTGCATGTATACAAGAAGAGTTATGCTTTTAATGCCATCTGATCTCTCTTATTTCCATCATAGAGGACACGTATAGTATGAAAATGATGAGATATTAGCACTAGCATTAGATCGCTAGCATTAGCAAGTTAGCATTAGCATTCAAACTTAAACTTGCTGTATTTGCATGTATACAAGAAGGGTTAAGCTTTAATGCCATCTAATCTGATATTCCCATGAAGGGTTATGCTTTAATGCCATTTGATCTCTTATATCCATCATCATAGAGGACACGTACAGTATGAAAATGACCTGATATTAGCACTAGCATTAGATCGCTAGCATTAGCAAGTTAGCATTAGCATTCAAACTTAAACTTGCTGTACTTGCATGTATACAAGAAGAGTTATGCTTTAATGCCATCTGATCTCTTATTTCCATCATAGAGGACACGTATAGTATGAAAATGATGAGATATTAGCACTAGCATTAGATCGCTAGCATTAGCAAGTTAGCATTAGCATTCAAACTTAAACTTGCTGTACTTGCATGTATACAAGAAGGGTTATGCTTTAATGCCATCTGATCTCTTTTATTTCCATCATAGAGACACGTACAGTATGAAAATGATGAGATATTAGGACTATCATTAGATCGCTAGCATTAGCAAGTTAGCATTAGCATTCAAAAAGTTAAACTTACTGTACTTGCATAATGTATCCCAAGAAGGGTTATGCTTTAATGCCATCTGATCTCTTATTTCCATCATAGAGGACACGTGCAGTATGAAAAAAGATGAGATATTAGCACAAGCATTAGATCGCTAGCATTAGCAAGTTAGCATTAGCATTCAAACTTAAACTTGCTGTATTTGCATGTATACAAGAAGGGTTAAGCTTAAATGCCATTTAATCTGATATTTCCATGAAGGGTTATGCTTAAATGCCATCTGATCTCTTATACATCATAGAGGACACATACAGTATGAAAATGACCTGAAATTAGCACTAGCATTAGATCGCTAGCATTAGCAAGTTAGCATTAGCATTCAAACTTAAACATTGCTGTATTTGCGTATATAAAGAAGGGTTAAGCTTTTAATGCCATCTAATCTCATAATCCCATGAAAGGTGATGCTTTTAATGCCATCTGATCTCTTATTTCAATCATAAAGGACACATACAGTATGAAAATGACCAGAAATTAGCACTAGCATCAGATCGCTAGCATTAGCAAGTTAGCATTAGCATTCAAACTTAAACTTGCTGTACTTGCATGTATACAAGAAGGGTTAAGCTTTAATGCCATCTAATCTGATATTCCCATGAAGTGTTATGCTTTAATGCCATCTGATCTCTTATACACATCATAGAGGACACGTACAGTATTAAAATGACCAGAAATTAGCACTAGCATTAGATCGATAGCATTAGCAAGTTTGCATTAGCATTCAAGCTTAAACTTACTGTACTTGCATGTATACAAGAAGGGTTAAGCTTTAATGCCATCTAATCTGATATTCCCATGAAGGGTTATGCTTTAATGCCATCTGATCTCTTATACACATCATAGAGGACACGTACAGTATTAAAATGACCTGATATTAGCACAAGCATTAGATCGCTAGCATTAGCAAGTTAGCATTAGCATTCAAACTTTAACATTGCTGTATTTGAGTATATAAAGAAGGGTTAAGCTTTAATGCCATCTAATCTCATAATCCCATGAAAGGTGATGCTTTAATGCCATCTGATCTCTTATTTCAATCATAAAGGACACGTAAAGTATGAAAATGACCTGATATTAGCACTACCATTAGATTGCTAGCATTAGGAAGTTAGCATTAGCATTCAAACTTTAACATTGCTGTATTTGCAATTATACAAGAAGGGTAAAGCTTTAATGCCATCTAATCTAATATACCCATGAAGGGTTATGCTTTAATGCCATCTGATCTATTATTTCCATTATAGAGGACACGTACAGTATGAAAATGACCAGATTTTAGCACTAGCATTAGATCGCTAGCATTAGCAAGTTAGCATTTGCATTCAAACTTAAACTTACTGTACTTGCATGTATACAAAAAGGATGAAGCTTTAATGCCATCTAATCTAATATGCACATGAAGGGTGATGTTTAATGCCATCTGATCTTTTATTTCCATCATAAAGGACACGCATAGTATGAAAATGACCAGATATTATCACTAGCATTAGATCGATAACCTTAGCAAGT
>CM056200.1:38138657-38270305 GCA_029692085.1 Gymnothorax javanicus | reverse complement strand
TCTAATCTAATATACCCATGAAGGGTTATGTTTTAATGCCATCTGATCTATTATTTCCATTATGGAGGAAACGTACAGTATGAAAATGACCAGATATTAGCACTAGCATTAGATCGCTAGCATTAGCAAGTTAGCATTAGCATTCAAAGTTAAACTTACTGTACTTGCATGTATACAAGAAGGGTTATGCTTTAATGCCATCTGATCTCTTATTTCCATCATAGAGGACACGTACAGTATGAAAATGATGAGATATTAGCACTAGCATTAGATCGCTAGCATTATCAAGTTAGCATTAGCATTCAAACTTAAACTTGCTGTATTTGCATGTATACAAGAAGGGTTAAGCTTTAATGCCATTTAATCTGATATTCCCATGAAGGGTTATGCTTTAATGCCGTTTGATCTCTTATATACATCATAGAGGACACGTACAGTATGAAAATGACCTGATATTAGCACTAGCATTAGATCGCTAGCATTAGCAAGTTAGCATTAGCATTCAAACTTAAACTTGCTGTACTTGCATGTATACAAGAAGAGTTATGCTTTAATGCCATCTGATCTCTTATTTCCATCATAGAGGACACGTATAGTATGAAAATGATGAGATATTAGCACTAGCATTAGATCGCTAGCATTAGCAAGTTAGCATTAGCATTCAAACTTAAACTTGCTGTATTTGCATGTATACAAGAAGGGTTATGCTTTAATGCCATCTGATCTCTTATTTCCATCATAGAGGACACGTACAGTATGAAAATGATGAGATATTAGGACTATCATTAGATCGCTAGCATTAGCAAGTTAGCATTAGCATTCAAAGTTAAACTTACTGTACTTGCATGTATACAAGAAGGGTTATGCTTTAATGCCATCTGATCTCTTATTTCCATCATAGAGGACACGTACAGTATGAAAATGATGAGATATTAGCACTAGCATTAGATCGCTAGCATTAGCAAGTTAGCATTAGCATTCAAACTTAAACTTGCTGTATTTGCATGTATACAAGAAGGGTTAAGCTTAAATGCCATCTAATCTGATATTCCCATGAAGGGTTATGCTTTAATGCCGTTTGATCTCTTATATACATCATAGAGGACACGTACAGTATGAAAATGACCTGATATTAGCACTAGCATTAGATCGCTAGCATTAGCAAAGTTAGCATTTGCATTCAAACTTTAACATTGCTGTATTTGCATTTATACAAGAAGGGTTAAGCTTTAATGCCATCTAATCTAATATGCCCATGAAGGGTTATGCTTTAATGCCATCTGATCTCTTATTTCCATTATAGAGGACACGTACAGTATGAAAATGAACAGATATTAGCACTAGCATTAGATCGCTAGCATTAGCAAGTAAGCATTAGCATTCAAACTTAAACTTGCTGTACTTGCATGTATACAAGAAGGGTGAAGCTTTAATGCCATCTAATCTGATAATCCCATGAAAGGTGATGCTTTAATGCCATCTGATCTTTTATTTCCATCATAGAGGACACGTACAGTATGAAAATGACCAGATATTATCACTAGCATTAGATCGATAGCATTAGCAAGTTAGCATTAGCATTCAAACTTAAACTTGCTGTATTGCATGTATATAAAGAAGAAGGGTTAATGCCATCTTTAATGCCATCTGATCTGATCTTATTTCCATCATAGAGGACACGTACAGTATGAAAATGATGAGATATTAGCACTAGCATTAGATCGCTAGCATTAGCAAGTTAGCATTAGCATTCAAACTTAAACTTGCTGTAATTGCATGTATACAAGAAGGGTTAAGCTTTAATGCCATCTAATCTGATAATCCCATGAAAGGTGATGCTTTAAAGCCATCTGATCTCTTATTTCCATCATAAAGGACACATACAGCATGAAAATGACCAGAAATTAGCACTAGCATTAGATCGATAGCATTAGCAAGTTAGCATTAGCATTCAAACTTAAACTTACTGTACTTGCATGTATACAAGAAGGGTTAAGATTAATGCCATCTAATCTAATATGCCCATGAAGGGTTATGCTTTAATGCCATCTGATCTCTTATTTCCATTATAGAGGACACGTACAGTATGAAAATGACCTGATATTAGCACTAGCATTAGATCACTAGCATTAGCAAGTTAGCTTTAGCATTCAAACTTAAACATTGCAGTACTTGCAAGTATACAAGAAGGGTGAAGCTTTAATGCAATCTAATCTAATATGCCCATGAAGGGATAGGCTTTAATGCCATCTGATCTCTTATTTCCATCATAGAGGACACGTACTGTATGAAAATGACAAGATATTAGCACTAGCATTAAATCGCTAGCATCAGCAAGTTAGCATTAGCATTCAAACTTAAACTTGCTGTACTTGAATGTATACAAGAAGGTTTAATTTTAATGCCATCTAATCTGATAATCCCATGAAAGGTGATGCTTTAATGCCATCTGATCTCTTATTTCCATCATAAAGGACACATACAGTATGAAAATGACCAGAAATTAGCACTAGCATTAGATCGATAGCATTAGCAAGTTAGCATTAGCATTCAAACTTAAACTTACTGTACTTGCATGTATACAAGAAGGGTTTAGCTTTAATGCCATCTAATCTGATATTCCCATGAAGGGTTATGCTTTAATGCCATCTGATCTTTTATATACATCATAGAGGACACGTACAGTATGAAAATGACCTGATATTAGCACTAGCATTAGATCGCTAGCATTAGCAAGTTAGCATTAGCATTCAAACTTTAACATTGCTGTATTTGCGTATATAAAGAAGGGTTAAGCTTTAATGCCATCTAATCTCATAATCTCATGAAAGGTGATGCTTTAATGCCATCTGATCTCTTATTTCAATCAAAAAGGACACATACAGTATGAAAATGACCAGAAATTAGCACTAGCATTAGATCGCTAGCATTAGCAAGTTAGCATTAGCATTCAAACTTAAACTTGCTGTACTTGCATGTATACAAGAAGGGTTAAGCTTTAATGCCATCTAATCTGATAATCCCATGAAAGGTGATGCTTTAATGCCATCTGATCTCTTATTTACATCATAAAGGACACATACTGTATGAAAATGACCAGAAATTAGCACTAGCATTAGATCGATAGCATTAGCAAGTTAGCATTAGCATTCAAACTTAAACTTACTGTACTTGCATGTATAACAGAAGGGTTAAGCTTTAATGCCATCTAATCTGATATTCCCATGAAGGGTTATGCTTTAATGGCATCTGATCTCTTATATACATCATAGAGGACACATACAGTATGAAAATGACCTGATTTTAGCACTAGCATTAGATCGCTAGCATTAGCAAGTTAGCATTAGCATTCAAACTTTAACATTGCTGTATTTGCGTATATAAAGAAGGGTTAAGCTTTAATGCCATCTAATCTCATAATCCCATGAAAGGTGATGCTTTAATGCCATCTGATCTCTTATTTCAATCATAAAGGACACATACAGTATGAAAATGACCAGAAATTAGCACTAGCATTAGATCGCTAGCATTAGCAAGTTAGCATTAGCATTCAAACTTAAACTTACTGTACTTGCATGTATACAAGAAGGGTTAAGCTTTAATGCCATCTAATCTGATATTCCCATGAAGGGTTATGCTTTAATGCCGTCTGATCTCTTATATACATCATAGAGGACACGTACAGTATGAAAATGACCTGATATTAGCACTAGCATTAGATCGCTAGCATTAGCAAGTTAGCATTAGCATTCAAACTTTAACATTGCTGTATTTGCATTTATACAAGAAGGGTTAAGCTTTAATGCCATCTAATCTAATATACCCATGAAGGGTTATGTTTTAATGCCATCTGATCTATTATTTCCATTATGGAGGAAACGTACAGTAAAAAAAAAATGACCAGATATTAGCACTAGCATTAGATCGCTAGCATTAGCAAGTTAGCATTAGCATTCAAAGTTAAACTTACTGTACTTGCATGTATACAAGAAGGGTTATGCTTTAATGCCATCTGATCTCTTATTTCCATCATAGAGGACACGTACAGTATGAAAATGATGAGATATTAGCACTAGCATTAGATCGCTAGCATTAGCAAGTTAGCATTAGCATTCAAACTTAAACTTGCTGTATTTGCATGTATACAAAAGGGTTAAGCTTTAATGCCATTTAATCTGATATTCCCATGAAGGGTTATGCTTTAATGCCATTTGATCTCTTATATACATCATAGAGGACACGTACAGTATGAAAATGATGAGATATTAGCACTAGCATTAGATCGCTAGCATTAGCAAGTTAGCATTAGCATTCAAACTTAAACTTGCTGTATTTGCATGTATACAAGAAGAGTTATGCTTTAATGCCATCTGATCTTTTTTTCCATCATAGAGGACACTATAGTATGAAAATGATGAGATATTAGCACTAGCATTAGATCGCTAGCATTAGCACAGTTAGCATTAGCATTCAAACTTAAACTTGCTGTATTTGCATGTATACAAGAAGGGTTATGCTTTAATGCCATCTGATCTCTTATTTCCATCATAGAGGACACGTACAGTATGAAAATGATGAGATATTAGGACTAGCATTAGATCGCTAGCATTAGCAAGTTAGCATTAGCATTCAAAGTTAAACTTACTGTACTTGCATGTATACAAGAAGGGTTATGCTTTAATGCCATCTGATCTCTTATTTCCATCATAGAGGACACGTACAGTATGAAAATGATGAGATATTAGCACTAGCATTAGATCGCTAGCATTAGCAAGTTAGCATTAGCATTCAAACTTAAACTTGCTGTATTTGCATGTATACAAGAAGGGTTAAGCTTTAATGCCATCTAATCTGATATTCCCATGAAGGGTTATGCTTTAATGCCATTTGATCTCTTATATACATCATAGAGGACACGTACAGTATGAAAATGACCTGATATTAGCACTAGCATTAGATCGCTAGCATTAGCAAGTTAGCATTAGCATTCAAACTTAAACATTGCTGTAATTGCATGTATACAAGAAGGGTTAAGCTTTAATGCCATCTAATCTGATTATCCCATGAAAGGTGATGCTTTAATGCCATCTGATCTCTTATTTCCATCATAAAGGACACATACAGCATGAAAATGACCAGAAATTAGCACTAGCATTAGATCGATAGCATTAGCAAGTTAGCATTAGCATTCAAACTTAAACATTGCAGTACTTGCAAGTATACAAGAAGGGTGAAGCTTTAATGCAATCTAATCTAATATGCCCATGAAGGGATAGGCTTTAATGCCATCTGATCTCTTATTTCCATCATAGAGGACACGTACTGTATGAAAATGACAAGATATTAGCACTAGCATTGAATCGCTAGCATCAGCAAGTTAGCATTAGCATTCAAACTTAAACTTGCTGTACTTGCATGTATACAAGAAGGGTTAAGCTTTAATGCCATCTAATCTGATAATCCCATGAAAGGTGATGCTTTAATGCCATCTGATCTCTTATTTCCATCATAAAGGACACATACAGTATGAAAATGACCAGAAATTAGCACTAGCATTAGATCGATAGCATTAGCAAGTTAGCATTAGCATTCAAACTTAAACTTACTGTACTTGCATGTATACAAGAAGGGTTAAGCTTTAATGCCATCTAATCTGATATTCCCATGAAGGGTTATGCTTTAATGCCATCTGATCTCTTATATACATCATAGAGGACACATACAGTATGAAAATGACCTGATATTAGCAC
The DNA here is from genome assembly GCA_029692085.1 of Gymnothorax javanicus. Lineage (NCBI taxonomy): Eukaryota > Metazoa > Chordata > Actinopteri > Anguilliformes > Muraenidae > Gymnothorax > Gymnothorax javanicus. Next base: position 38,264,555 of record CM056200.1, on the reverse strand, counting down.
TAGCATTAGATCGCTAGCATTAGCAAGTTAGCATTAGCATTCCAACTTTAACATTGCTGTATTTTGCATGTATATATAGAAGGGTTAAGCTTTAATGCCATCTAATCTCATAATCCCATGAAAGGTGATGCTTTAATGCCATCTGATCTCTTATTTCAATCATAAAGGACACATACAGTATGAAAATGACCAGAAATTAGCACTAGCATTAGATCGCTAGCATTAGCAAGTTAGCATTAGCATTCAAACTTAAACTTGCTGTACTTCCATGTATACAAGAAGAGTTAAGCTTTAATGCCATCTAATCTGATAATCCCATGAAAGGTGATGCTTTAATGCCATCTGATCTCTTATTTCCATCATAAAGGACACATACAGTATGAAAATGACCAGAAATTAGCACTAGCATTAGATCGATAGCATTAGCAAGTTAGCATTAGCATTCAAACTTAAACTTACTGTACTTGCATGTATAACAGAAGGGTTAAGCTTTAATGCCATCTAATCTGATATTCCCATGAAAGGTTATGCTTTAATGGCATCTGATCTTTTATATACATCATAGAGGACACGTACAGTATGAAAATGACCTGATATTAGCACTAGCATTAGATCGCTAGCATTAGCAAGTTAGCATTAGCATTCAAACTTTAACATTGCTGTATTTGCATTTATACAAGAAGGGTTAAGCTTTAATGCCATCTAATCTAATATTCCCATGAAGGGTTATGCTTTAATGCCATCTGATCTCTTATTTCCATCATAGAGGACACGTACAGTATGAAAATGACCAGATATTAGCACTAGCATTAGATCGCTAGCATTAGCAAGTTAGCATTAGCATTCAAACTTAAACTTGCTGTACTTGCATGTATACAAGAAGGGTTAAGCTTTAATGCCATCATCTAATATCCCATTTATTTAATGCCATCTGATCTTTTATTTCCATTATAGAGGACACGTACAGTATGAAAATGATGAGATATTAGCACTAGCATTAGATCGCTAGCATTAGCAAGTTAGCATTAGCATTCAAACTTAAACTTGCTGTAATTGCATGTATACAAGAAGGGTTAAGCTTTAATGCCATCTAATCTGATAATCCCATGAAAGGTGATGCTTTAATGCCATCTGATCTCTTATTTCCATCATAAAGGACACATACAGCATGAAAATGACCAGAAATTAGCACTAGCATTAGATCGATAGCATTTGCAAGTTAGCATTAGCATTCAAACTTAAACTTACTGTAATTGCATGTATACAAGAAGGGTTAAGCTTTAATGCCATCTAATCTAATATGCCCATGAAGGGTTATGCTTTAATGCCATCTGATCTCTTATTTCCATTATAGAGGACACGTACAGTATGAAAATGACCTGATATTAGCACTAGCATTAGATCACTAGCATTAGCAAGTTAGCATTAGCATTCAAACTTAAACATTGCTGTACTTGCATGTATACAAGAAGGGTGAAGCTTTAATGCCATCTAATCTAATATTCCCATGAAAGGATATGCTTTAATGCCATCTGATCTCTTATTTCCATCATAGAGGACACGTACAGTATGAAAATGACAAGATATTAGCACTAGCATTAGATCGCTAGCATTAGCAAGTTAGCATTAGCATTCAAACTTAAACTTGCTGTACTTGCATGTATACAAGAAGGGTTAAGCTTTAATGCCATCTAATCTGATAATCCCATGAAAGGTTATGCTTTAATGCCATCTGATCTCTTATTTCCATCATAAAGGACACATACAGTATGAAAATGACCAGAAATTAGCACTAGCATTAGATCGCTAGCATTAGCAAGTTAGCATTAGCATTCAAACTTAAACTCACTGTACTTGCATGTATACAAGAAGGGTTAAGCTTTAATGCCATCTAATCTGATAATCCCATGAAGGGTTATGCTTTAATGCCATCTGATCTTTTATTTACATCATAGAGGACAAGTACAGTATGAAAATGACCAGATATTAGCACTAGCATTAGATCGCTAGCATTAGCAAGTTAGCATTAGCATTCAAACTTAAACTTGCTGTATTTGCATGTATAAAGAAGGGTTAAGCTTTAATGCCATCTAATCTCATAATCCCATGAAGGTGATGCTTTAATGCCATCTGATCTCTTATTTCCATCATAAAGGACACATACAGTATGAAAATGACCAGAAATTAGCACTAGCATTAGATCGATAGCATTAGCAAGTTAGCATTAGCATTCAAACTTAAACTTACTGTACTTGCATGTATTACAGAAGGGTTAAGCTTTAATGCCATCTAATCTGATATTCCCATGAAGGGTTATGCTTTAATGCCATCTGATCTCTTATATACATCATAGAGGACACGTACAGTATGAAAATGACCTGATATTAGCACTAGCATTAGATCGCTAGCATTAGCAAGTTAGCATTAGCATTCAAACTTTAACATTGCTGTATTTGCATTTATACAAGAAGGGTTAAGCTTTAATGCCATCTAATCTAATATACCCATGAAGGGTTATGCTTTAATGCCATCTGATCTCTTATTTCCATTATAGAGGACACGTACAGTATGAAAATGACCAGATATTAGCACTAGCATTAGATTGCTAGCATTAGCAAGTTAGCATTAGCATTCAAACTTAAACTTACTGTACTTGCATGTATACAAAAAGGATGAAGCTTTAATGCCATCTAATCTAATAATCCATGAAGGGTGATGCTTTAATGCCATCTGATCTTTATTTCCATCATAGAGGACACGTACAGTATGAAAATGACCAGATATTAGCACTAGCATTAGATCGATAGCATTAGCAAGTTAGCATTAGCATTCAAACTTAAACTTGCTGTACTTGCATGTATACAAGAAGGGTTAATGCCATCTAATTAATATTGCCATCTTTAATGCCATCTGATTATTTCCATACATATAGAGGACACGTACAGTATGAAAATGATGAGATATTAGCACTAGCATTAGATCGCTAGCATTAGCAAGTTAGCATTAGCATTCAAACTTAAACTTGCTGTATTTGCATGTATACAAGAAGGGTTAAGCTTTAATGCCATCTAATCTGATATTCCCATGAAGGGTTATGCTTTAATGCCATCTGATCTCTTATTTACATCATAGAGGACACATACAGTATGAAAATGACCTGATATTAGCACTAGCATTAGATCGCTAGCATTAGCAAGTTAGCATTAGCATTCAAACTTAAACATTGCTGTACTTGCATTTATACAAGAAGGGTTAAGCTTTTAATGCCATCTAATCTAATATGCCCATGAAGGGTTATGCTTTAATGCCATCTGATCTCTTATTTCCATTATAGAGGACACGTACAGTATGAAAATGACCAGATATTAGCACTAGCATTAGATCGCTAGCATTAGCAAGTAAGCATTAGCATTCAAACTTAAACTTGCTGTACTTGCATGTATACAAGAAGGGTTATGCTTTAATGCCATCTGATCATTTATTTACATCATAGAGGACACGTACAGTATGAAAATGATGAGATATTAGCACTAGCATTAGATCGCTAGCATTAGCAAGTTAGCATTAGCATTCAAACTTAAACTTGCTGTAATTGCATGTATACAAGAAGGGTTAAGCTTTAATGCCATCTAATCTGATAATCCCATGAAAGGTGATGCTTTAATGCCATCTGATCTCTTATTTCCATCATAAAGGACACATACAGCATGAAAATGACCAGAAATTAGCACTAGCATTAGATCGATAGCATTTGCAAGTTAGCATTAGCATTCAAACTTAAACTTACTGTAATTGCATGTATACAACAAGGGTTAAGCTTTAATGCCATCTAATCTAATATGCCCATGAAGGGTTATGCTTTAATGCCATCTGATCTCTTATTTCCATTATGGAGGACACGTACAGTATGAAAATGACCTGATATTAGCACTAGCATTAGATCACTAGCATTAGCAAGTTAGCTTTAGCATTCAAACTTAAACATTGCAGTACTTGCAAGTTTACAAGAAGGGTGAAGCTTTAATGCAATCTAATCTAATATGCCCATGAAGGGATATGCTTTAATGCCATCTGATCTCTTATTTCCATCATAGAGGACACGTACTGTATGAAAATGACAAGATATTAGCACTAGCATTAAATCGCTAGCATCAGCAAGTTAGCATTAGCATTCAAACTTAAACTCACTGTACTTGCATGTATACAAGAAGGGTTAAGCTTTAATGCCATCTAATCTGATATTCCCATGAAGGGTTATGCTTTAATGCCATCTGATCTTTTATATACATCATAGAGGACAAGTACAGTATGAAAATGACCTGATATTAGCACTAGCATTAGATCGCTTGCATTAGCAAGTTAGCATTAGCATTCAAACTTTAACATTGCTGTATTTGCATATATAAAGAAGGGTTAAGCTTTAATGCCATCTAATCTCATAATCCCATGAAAGGTGATGCTTTAATGCCATCTGATCTCTTATTTCAATCATAAAGGACACATACAGTATGAAAATGACCAGAAATTAGCACTAGCATTAGATCGCTAGCATTAGCAAGTTAGCATTAGCATTCAAACTTAAACTTGCTGTACTTGCATGTATACAAGAAGGGTTAAGCTTTAATGCCATCTAATCTGATAATCCCATGAAAGGTGATGCTTTAATGCCATCTGATCTCTTATTTCCATCATAAAGGACACATACAGTATGAAAATGACCAGAAATTAGCACTAGCATTAGATCGATAGCATTAGCAAGTTAGCATTAGCATTCAAACTTAAACTTACTGTACTTGCATGTATTACAAGAAGGGTTAAGCTTTAATGCCATCTAATCTGATATTCCCATGAAGGGTTATGCTTTAATGCCATCTGATCTCTTATATACATCATAGAGGACACGTACAGTATGAAAATGACCTGATATTAGCACTAGCATTAGATCGCTAGCATTAGCAAGTTAGCATTAGCATTCAAACTTAAACATTGCTGTATTTGCATGTATACAAGAAGGGTTAAGCTTTAATGCCATCTAATCTGATAATCCCATGAATGGGTTATGCTTTAATGCCATCTTATCTCTTATTTCCATCATAGAAGGACACATACAGTATGAAAATGACCAGATAATTAGCACTAGCATTAGATCGAAATTAGCATTAGCAAGTTAGCATTAGCATTCAAACTTAAACTTACTGTTTTTGCATGTATACAAGAAGGGTTAAGCTTTAATGCCATCTAATCTGATATTCCCATGAAGGGTATGCTTTAATGCCATCTGATCTCTTATACACATCATAGAGGACACGTACAGTATGAAAATGACCTGATATTAGCACTAGCATTAGATCGCTAGCATTAGCAAGTTAGCATTAGCATTCAAACTTTAACATTGCTGTATTTGCGTATATAAAGAAGGGTTAAGCTTTAATGCCATCTAATCTCATAATCCCATGAAGGTAATGCTTTAATGCCATCTGATCTCTTATTTCAAATATAAAGGACACATACAGTATGAAAATGACCAGAAATTAGCACTAGCATTAGATCGCTAGCATTAACAAGTTAGCATTAGCATTCAAACTTAAACTTACTGTATTTGCATGTATACAAGAAGGGTTAAGCTTTAATGCCATTTAATCTGATATTCCCATGAAGGGTTATGCTTTAATGCTGTCTGATCTCTTATATACATCATAGAGGACACGTACAGTATGAAAAATGACCTGATATTAGCACTAGCATTAGATCGCTAGCATTAGCAAGTTAGCATTAGCATTCAAACTTTAACATTGCTGTATTTGCATTTATACAAGAAGGGTTAAGCTTTAATGCCATCTAATCTAATATGCCCATGATGGGTTATGCTTTAATGCCATCTGATCTCTTATTTCCATTATAGAGGACAAGTACAGTATGAAAATGACCAGATATTAGCACTAGCATTAGATCGCTAGCATTAGCAAGTTAGCATTAGCATTCAAACTTAAACTTGCTGTGCTTGCATGTATAGAAGAAGGGTTAAGCTATAATGACATCTAATCTAATATGCCCATGAAGGGTGATGCTTTAATGCCATCTGATCTCTTATATCCATCATAGAGGACACGTACAGTATGAAAATGACCAGATATTAGCACTAGCATTAAATCGATAGCATTAGCAAGTTAGCATTAGCATTCAAACTTAAACTTGCTGTACTTGCATGTATACAAGAAGGGTTATGCTTTAATGCCATCTGATCTCTTATTTCCATCATAAAGGACACATACAGCATGAAAATGACCAGAAATTAGCACTAGCATTAGATCGATAGCATTAGCAAGTTAGCATTAGCATTCAAACTTAAACTTACTGTACTTTCATGTATACAAGAAGGGTTAAGCTTTAATGCCATCTAATCTGATATTCCCATGAAGGGTTATGCTTTAATGCCATCTGATCTCTTATATACATCATAGAGGACAAGTACAGTATGAAAATGACCTGATATTAGCACTAGCATTAGATCGCTAGCATTAGCAAGTTAGCATTAGCATTCAAACTTTAACATTGCTGTATTTGCGTATATAAAGAAGGGTTAAGCTTTAATGCCATCTAATCTAATATGCCCATGAAGGGTTATGCTTTAATGCCATCTGATCTCTTATTTCCATTATAGAGGACACGTACAGTATGAAAATGACCTGATATTAGCACTAGCATTAGATCACTAGCATTAGCAAGTTAGCTTTAGCATTCAAACTTAAACATTGCTGTACTTGCATGTATACAAGAAGGGTGAAGCTTTAATGCCATCTAATCTAATATGCCCATGAAGGGATATCCTTTAATGCCATCTGATCTCTTATTTCCATCATAAAGGACACGTACAGTATGAAAATGACAAGATATTAGCACTAGCATTAAATCGCTAGCATTAGCAAGTTAGCATTAGCATTCAAACTTAAACTTGCTGTACTTGCATGTATACAAGAAGGGTTAAGCTTTAATGCCATCTAATCAGATAATCCCATGAAAGGTGATGCTTTAATGACATCTGATCTCTTATTGGCATCATAAAGGACACATACAGTATGAAAATGACCAGAAATTAGCACTAGCATTAGATCGATAGCATTAGCAAGTTAGCATTAGCATTCAAACTTAAACTTACTGTACTTGCATGTATAAAGAAGGGTTAAGCTTTAATGCCATCTAATCTGATATTCCCATGAAGGGTTATGCTTTAATCCCATCTGATCTTTTATATACATCATAGAGGACACGTACAGTATGAAAATGACCTGATATTAGCACTAGCATTAGATCGCTAGAATTAGTAAAATTAGCATTAGCATTCAAACTTTAACATTGCTATATTTGCATATATACAAGAAGGGTTAAGCTTTAATGCCATCTAATCTAATAATCCCATGAAAGGTGATGCTTTAATGCCATCTGATCTCTTATTTCCATCATAAAGGACACATACAGTATGAAAATGAACAGAAATTAGCACTAGCATTAGATCGCTAGCATTAGCAAGTTAGCATCAGCATTCAAACTTAAACTTGCTGTACTTGCATGTATACAAGAAGGGTAAAGCTATAATGCCATCTAATCTGATAATCCCATGAAAGGTGATGCTTTAATGGCATCTGATCTCTTATTTCCATCCTAAAGGACACATACAGTATGAAAATGACCAGAAATTAGCACTAGCATTAGATCGATAGCATTAGCAAGTTAGCATTAGCATTCAAACTTAAACTTACTGTACTTGCATGTATAACAGAAGGTAAAGCTTTTAATGGCATCTTATCTGATATTCCCATGAAGGGTTATGCTTTAATGGCATCTGATCTCTTATATACATCATACACGTACAGTATGAAAATGACCTGATATTAGCACTAGCATTAGATCGCTAGCATTAGCAAGTTAGCATTAGCATTCAAACTTTAAATTGCTGTATTTGCGTGTATAAAGAAGGGTTAAGCTTTAATGCCATCTAATGATAATCAATGAAAGGTTATGCTTTAATGCCATCTGATCTCTTATTTCAATCATTAAGGACACATACAGGATGAAAATGACCAGAAATTAGCACTAGCATTAGATCGCTAGCATTAGCAAGTTAGCATTAGCATTCAAACTTGAACTTACTGTACTTGCATGTATACAAAAAGCATGAAGCTTTAATGCCATCTAATCTAATAATCCCATGAAGGGTGATGCTTTAATGCCATCTGATCTCTTATTTCAATTATAGAGGACACATACAGTATGAAAATGACCAGATATTAGCACTAGCATTAGATCGCTTCCATTAGCAAGTTAGCATTAGCATTCAAACTTAAACTAACTGTATTTGCATGTATATAAGAAGGGTTAAGCTTTAATGCCATCTAATCTGATATTCCCATGAAGGGTTATGCTTTAATGCCATCTGATCTCTTATATCCATCATAGAGGACACAGTATGAAAATGACCAGTATGCACTAAAATGATAGCAGAGCAAGTTAGCATTAGCACTTGCATGTAGCATTAGATCGCTTATTTCCATTAGGCAAGTTAGAAATTAGCATTCAAACTTAAACATTAGCTGTTAGCATTGCATTCAAATAAACTTGCTGTACTTATATACAAGAAGGGTTAAGCTTTAATGCCATCTAATCTGATAATCCCATGAAAGGTGATGCTTTAATGCCATCTGATCTCTTATTTCCATCATAAAGGACACATACAGTATGAAAATGACCAGAAATTAGCACTAGCATTAGATCGCTAGCATTAGCAAGTTAGCATTAGCATTCAAACTTAAACTTGCTGTACTTGCATGTATACAAGAAGGGTTAAGCTTTAATGCCATCTAATCTGATATTCCCATGAAGGGTTATGCTTTAATGCCATCTGATCTCTTATTTACATCATAGAGGACACGTACAGTATGAAAATGACCAGATATTAGCACTAGCATTAGATCGCTAGCATTAGCAAGTTAGCATTAGCATTCAAACTTAAACATTGCTGTATTTGCATGTATATGAAGAAGGGTTAAGCTTTAATGCCATCTAATCTAATATGCCCATGAAGGGTTATGCTTTAATGCCATCTGATCTCTTATTTACATCAAAGGACACATACAGTATGAAAATGACCAGAAATTAGCACTAGCATTAGATCGCTAGCATTAGCAAGTTAGCATTAGCATTCAAACTTAAACATTGCTGTATTTGCATATATACAAGAAGGGTTAAGCTTTAATGCCATCTAATCTAATATGCCCATGAAGGGTTATGCTTTAATGGCATCTGATCTCTTATTTCCATATAGAGGACATATACAGTATGAAAATGACCAGATATTAGCACTAGCATTAGATCGCTAGCATTAGCAAGTTAGCATTAGCATTCAAACTTAAACATTGCTGTACTTGCATGTATACAAGAAGGGTGAAGCTTTAATGCAATCTAATCTAATATGCCCATGAAGGGTTATGCTTTAATGCCATCTGATCTCTTATTTCCATCATAGAGGACACGTACAGTATGAAAATGACCAAGATATTAGCACTAGCATTAGATCGCTAGCATTAGCAAGTTAGCATTAGCATTCAAACTTAAACTTGCTGTAATTGCATGTATACAAGAAGGGTTAAGCTTTAATGCCATCTAATCTGATAATCCCATGAAAGGTGATGCTTTAATGCCATCTGATCTCTTATTTCCATCATAAAGGACACATACAGTATGAAAATGACCAGAAATTAGCACTAGCATTAGATCGATAGCATTAGCAAGTTAGCATTAGCATTCAAACTTAAACTTACTGTACTTGCATGTATAACAAGAAGGGTTAAGCTTTAATGCCATCTAATCTGATATTCCCATGAAGGGTTATGCTTTAATGCCATCTGATCTCTTATATACATCATAAAGGACACATACAGTATGAAAATGACCTGATATTAGCACTAGCATTAGATCGCTAGCATTAGCAAGTTAGCATTAGCATTCAAACTTTAACATTGCTGTATTTGCATGTATATAAAGAAGGGTTAAGCTTTAATGCCATCTAATCTGATAATCCCATGAAGGGTTATGCTTTAATGCCATCTGATCTCTTATTTCAATCATAAGGACACATACAGTGAAAATGAAAAATGATTAGATATTAGCACTAGCATTAAATAAACTTACTGTAGCATTATACAAGTTAGCATTAGCCATTCAAACTTAAACATTGCTGTATTTGCATGTATAAAAAGAAATTGGGGTTAAGCATTTAATGCCATCTAATCTGATATTTCCCATGAAGGGTTATGCTAATCTTTAATGCCATCTGCCATCTCTTATTTCAAATATAAAGGACACATACAGTATGAAAATGACCAGAAATTAGCACTAGCATTAGATTGCTAGCATTAACAAGTTAGCATTAGCATTCAAACTTAAACTTACTGTATTTGCATGTATACAAGAAGGGTTAAGCTTTAATGCCATTTAATCTGATATTCCCATGAAGGGTTATGCTTTAATGCTGTCTGATCTCTTATATACATCATAGAGGACACGTACAGTATGAAAATGACCTGATATTAGCACTAGCATTAGATCGCTAGCATTAGCAAGTTAGCATTAGCATTCAAACTTTAACATTGCTGTATTTGCATTTATACAAGAAGGGTTAAGCTTTAATGCCATCTAATCTAATATGCCCATGAAGGGTTATGCTTTAATGCCATCTGATCTCTTATTTCCATTATAGAGGACAAGTACAGTATGAAAATGACCAGATATTAGCACTAGCATTAGATCGCTAGCATTAGCAAGTTAGCATTAGCATTCAAACTTAAACTTGCTGTGCTTGCATGTATAGAAGAAGGGTGAAGCTATAATGACATCTAATCTAATATGCCCATGAAGGGTGATGCTTTAATGCCATCTGATCTCTTATATCCATCATAGAGGACACGTACAGTATGAAAATGACCAGATATTAGCACTAGCATTAAATCGATAGCATTAGCAAGTTAGCATTAGCATTCAAACTTAAACTTGCTGTACTTGCAAGAAGGGTTGCTTTAATGCCATCTAAAGAAGGGTTATGCTTTAATGCCATCTGATCTCTTATTTCCATCATAAAGGACACATACAGCATGAAAATGACCAGAAATTAGCACTAGCATTAGATCGATAGCATTAGCAAGTTAGCATTAGCATTCAAACTTAAACTTACTGTACTGTCATGTATACAAGAAGGGTTAAGCTTTAATGCCATCTAATCTGATATTCCCATGAAGGGTTATGCTTTAATGCCATCTGATCTCTTATATACATCATAGAGGACAAGTACAGTATGAAAAAGACCTGATATTAGCACTAGCATTAGATCGCTAGCATTAGCAAGATAGCATTAGCATTCAAACTTTAACATTGCTGTATTTGCGTATATAAAGAAGGGTTAAGCTTTAATGCCATCTAATCTAATATGCCCATGAAGGGTTATGCTTTAATGCCATCTGATCTCTTATTTCCATTATAGAGGACACGTACAGTATGAAAATGACCTGATATTAGCACTAGCATTAGATCACTAGCATTAGCAAGTTAGCTTTAGCATTCAAAATTAAACATTGCAGTACTTGCAAGTATACAAGAAGGGTGAAGCTTTAATGCAATCTAATCTAATATGCCCATGAAGGGATATGCTTTAATGCCATCTGATCTCTTATTTCCATCATAGAGGACACGTACTGTATGAAAATGACAAGATATTAGCACTAGCATTAAATCGCTAGCATCAGCAAGTTAGCATTAGCATTCAGACTTCAACTTGCTGTACTTGCATGTATACAAGAAGGGTTAAGCTTTAATGCCATCTAATCAGATAATCCCATGAAAGGTGATGCTTTAATGCCATCTGATCTCTTATTGGCATCATAAAGGACACATACAGTATGAAAATGACCAGAAATTAGCACTAGCATTAGATCGATAGCATTAGCAAGTTAGCATTAGCATTCAAACTTAAACTTACTGTACTTGCATGTATACAAGAAGGGTTAAGCTTTAATGCCATCTAATCTGATATTCCCATGAAGGGTTATGCTTTAATCCCATCTGATCTTTTATATACATCATAGAGGACACGTACAGTATGAAAATGACCTGATATTAGCACTAGCATTAGATCGCTAGAATTAGTAAAATTAGCATTAGCATTCAAACTTTAACATTGCTATATTTGCGTATATAAAGAAGGGTTAAGCTTTAATGCCATCTAATCTCATAATCCCATGAAAGGTGATGCTTTAATGCCATCTGATCTCTTATTTCAATCATAAAGGACACATACAGTATGAAAATGAACAGAAATTAGCACTAGCATTAGATCGCTAGCATTAGCAAGTTAGCATCAGCATTCAAACTTAAACTTGCTGTACTTGCATGTATACAAGAAGGGTTAAGCTTTAATGCCATCTAATCTGATAATCCCATGAAAGGTGATGCTTTAATGGCATCTGATCTCTTATTTCCATCATAAAGGACACATACAGTATGAAAATGACCAGAAATTAGCACTAGCATTAGATCGATAGCATTAGCAAGTTAGCATTAGCATTCAAACTTAAACTTACTGTACTTGCATGTATAACAGAAGGGTAAAGCTTTAATGGCATCTTATCTGATATTCCCATGAAGGGTTATGCTTTAATGGCATCTGATCTCTTATATACATCATAGAGGACACGTACAGTATGAAAATGACCTGATATTAGCACTAGCATTAGATCGCTAGCATTAGCAAGTTAGCATTTGCATTCAAACTTTAACATTGCTGTATTTGCGTATATAAAGAAGGGTTAAGCTTTAATGCCATCGAATCTCATAATCCCATGAAAGGTGTTGCTTTAATGCCATCTGATCTCTTATTTCAATCATAAAGGACACATACAGGATGAAAATGACCAGAAATTAGCACTAGCATTAGATCGCTAGCATTAGCAAGTTAGCATTAGCATTCAAACTTAAACTTACTGTACTTGCATGTATACAAAAGGATGAAGCTTTAATGCCATCTAATCTAATATCCCCATGAAGGGTGATGCTTTAATGCCATCTGATCTCTTATTTCAATTATAGAGGACACATGAAGTATGAAAATGACCAGATATTAGCACTAGCATTAGATCGCTTGCATTAGCAAAATAGCATTAGCATTCAAACTTAAACTTACTGTACTTGCATGTATACCAGAAGGGTTAAGCTTTAATGCAATCTAATCTGATATTCCCATGAAGGGTTATGCTTTAATGCCATCTTATCTATTATATCCATCATAGAGGATGCGCGTACAGTATGAAAATGACCAGATATTAGCACTAGCATTAGATCGATAGCAGTAGCAAGTTAGCATTAGCATTCAAACTTAAACTTGCTGTACTTGCATGTATACAAGAAGGGTTATGCTTTAATGCCATCTGATCTCTTATTTCCATCATAGAGGACACGTACAGTATGAAAATGACGAGATATTAGCACTACCATTAGATCGCTTTCATTAGCATGTTAGCATTAGCATTCAAACTTAAACTTGCTGTACTTGCATGTATACAAGAAGGGTTAAGCTTTAATGCCATCTAATCTGATAATCCAATGAAAGGTGATGCTATAATGCCATCTGATCTCTTATTTCCATCATAAAGGACACATACAGTATGAAAATGACCAGAAATTAGCACTAGCATTAGATCGATAGCATTAGCAAGTTAGCATTAGCATTCAAACTTAAACTTACTGTACTTGCATGTATACAAGAAGGGTTAAGCTTTAATGCCATCTAATCTGATATTCCCATCAAGGGTTATGCTTTAATGCCATCTGATCTCTTATATACATCATAGAGGACACGTACAGTATGAAAATGACCTGATATTAGCACTAGCATTAGATCGCTAGCATTAGCAAGTTAGCATTAGCATTCAAACTTTAACATTGCTGTATTTGCGTATATGAAGAAGGGTTAAGCTTTAATGCCATCTAATCTAATATGCCCATGAAGGGTTATGCTTTAATGCCATCTGATCTCTTATATACATCATAGAGGACACGTACAGTATGAAAATGACCAGAAATTAGCACTAGCATTAGATCGCTAGCATTAGCAAGTTAGCATTAGCATTCAAACTTTAACATTGCTGTATTTGCGTATATGAAGAAGGGTTAAGCTTTAATGCCATCTAATCTAATATGCCCATGAAGGGTTATGCTTTAATGGCATCTGATCTCTTATTTCCAATATAGAGGACACGTACAGTATGAAAATGACCTGATATTAGCACTAGCATTAGATCGCTAGCATTAGCAAGTTAGCTTTAGCATTCAAACTTAAACATTGCAGTACTTGCAAGTATACAAGAAGGGTGAAGCTTTATTGCAATCTAATCTAATATGCCCATGAAGGGATATGCTTTAATGCCATCTGATCTCTTATTTCCATCACAGAGGACACGTACTGTATGAGAATGACAAGATATTAGCACTAGCATTAAATCGCTAGCATCAGCAAGTTAGCATTAGCATTCAAATTTAAACTTGCTGTACTTGCATGTATACAAGAAGGGTTAAGCTTTAATGCCATCTAATCTGATAATCCCATGAAAGGTGATGCTTTAATGCCATCTGATCTCTTATTTACATCATAAAGGACACATACAGTTTGAAAATGACCAGAAATTAGCACTAGCATTAGATCGCTAGCATTAGCAAGTAAGCATTAGCATTCAAACTTAAACTTGCTGTACTTGCATGTATACAAGAAGCATTCAAGCTTTAATGCCATCTAATCTAATATGCCCATGAAGGGTGATGCTTTAATGCCATCTGATCTTTTATTTCCATCATAGAGGACACATACAGTATGAAAATGACCAGAAATTAGCACTAGCATTAGATCGCTAGCATTAGCAAGTTAGCATTAGCATTCAAACTTAAACTTGCTGTATTACATTTATACAAAGACGGGTTAAGCTTTAATGCCATCTAATCTGCTAATCCCATGAAAGGTGATGCTTTAATGCCATCTGATCTCTTATTTCCATCATAAAGGACACATAAAGTATGAAAATGACCAGAAATTAGCACTAGCATTAGATCGCTAGCATTAGCAAGTTAGCATTAGCATTCAAACTTAAACTTACTGTACTTGCATGTATACAAGAAGGCTTAAGATTTAATGCCATCTAATCTAATATGCCCATGAAGGGTGATGCTTTAATGCCATCTGATCTCTTATTTCCATTATAGAGGACACGTACAGTATGAAAATGACCTGATGTTAGCACTAGCATTAGATCACTAGCATTAGCAAAAGTTAGCATTAGCATTCAAACTTAAACTTGCTGTACTTGCATGTATACAAGAAGGGTGAAGCTTTAATGCAATCTAATCTAATATGCCCATGAAGGGGATAGGCTTTAATGCCATCTGATCTCTTATTTCCATCATAGAGGACACGTACAGTATGAAAATGACCAGATATTAGCACTAGCATTAGATCGCTAGCATTAGCAAGTTAGCATTAGCATTCAAATTTAAACTTGCTGTACTTGCATGTATACAAGAAGGGTTAAGCTTTAATGCCATCTAATCTGATAATCCCATGAAGGGTTATGCTTTTAATGCCATCTGATCTCTTATTTCCATCATAGAGGACACATACAGTATGAAAATGACCTGATATTAGCACTAGCATTAGATCGCTAGCATTAGCAAGTTAGCATTAGCATTCAAACTTTAACATTGCTGTATTTGCGTATATAAAGAAGGGTTAAGCTTTAATGCCATCTAATCTCATAATCCCATGAAAGGTGATGCTTTAATGCCATCTGATCTCTTATTTCCATCATAAAGGACACATACAGTATGAAAATGACCAGAATATTAGCACTAGCATTAGATCGATAGCATTAGCAAGTTAGCATTAGCATTCAAACTTAAACTTGCTGTACTTGCATGTATACAAGAAGGGTTAAGCTTTAATGCCATCTAATCTGATAATCCCATGAAAGGTGATGCTTTAATGCCATCTGATCTCTTATTTCCATCATAAAGGACACATACAGTATGAAAATGACCTGATATTAGCACTAGCATTAGATCGATAGCATTAGCAAGTTAGCATTAGCATTCAAACTTAAACATTGCTGTACTTGCATGTATACAAGAAGGGTTAAGCTTTAATGCAATCTAATCTGATATTCCCATGAAGGGTTATGCTTTAATGCCATCTGATCTCTTATTTACATCATAGAGGACACGTACAGTATGAAAATGACCTGATATTAGCACTAGCATTAAATCGCTAGCATTAGCAAGTTAGCATTAGCATTCAAACTTTAACATTGCTGTATTTGCATGTATAAAGAAGGGTTAAGCTTTAATGCCATCTAATCTCATAATCCCATGAAAGGTGATGCTTTAATGCCATCTGATCTCTTATTTACATCATAAAGGACACATACAGTATGAAAATGACCAGAAATTAGCACTAGCATTAGATCGCTAGCATTAGCAAGTTAGCATTAGCATTCAAACTTAAACTTACTGTATTTGCATGTATATAAAAAAGGTTGAAGCTTTAATGCCATCTAATCTAATATCCCCATGAAGGGTTATGCTTTAATGCCATCTGATCTCTTATTTCCATTATAGAGGACACATACAGTATGAAAATGACCAGATATTAGCACTAGCATTAGATCGCTAGCATTAGCAAAGTTAGCATTAGCATTCAAACTTAAACTTGCTGTACTTGCATGTATACAAGAAAGGGTTAAGCTTTAATGCCATCTAATCTAATATTCCCATGAAGGGTTATGCTTTAATGCCATCTGATCTCTTATATCCATCATAGAGGACACGTACAGTATGAAAATGACCAGATATTAGCACTAGCATTAGATCGATAGCATTAGCAAGTTAGCATTAGCATTCAAACTTAAACTTGCTGTACTTGCATGTATACAAGAAGGGTTATGCCATCTTTATAATCCCATCTGATCTCTTGCCATTTCCATCATCAGAGGACACGTACAGTATGAAAATGATGAGATATTAGCACTAGCATTAGATCGCTAGCATTAGCAAGTTAGCATTAGCATTCAAACTTAAACTTGCTGTACTTGCATGTATAAAAAAGAAGGGTTAAGCTTTAATGCCATCTAATCTGATAATCCATGAAGGGTGATGCTTTAATGCCATCTGATCTCTTATTTCCATCATAAAGGACACATACAGTATGAAAATGACCAGAAATTAGCACTAGCATTAGATCGATAGCATTAGCAAGTTAGCATTAGCATTCAAACTTAAACTTACTGTACTTGCATGTATACAAGAAGGGTTAAGCTTTAATGCCATCTAATCTGATATTCCCATGAAGGGTTATGCTTTTTAATGCCATCTTACATCTCTTATATACATCATAAAATGACACGATACAGCACTAGCATTATGAAAATGACCTGATAGCATTAGCATTCAAACTAACATTAGATCGCTAGCATTAGCAATCTTAAATGCATTAAGCTAATATTCAAACTTTAACATTGATCTCTTATTTGCGACACGCACAGTATGAAAAGAAGGGTTAGCATTTATGCCATCTTTAATCAAACTGAAAATTATACTTTGAAGTATGAAGGGTTATGCTTTAATGCCATCTAATCTCTTATGAACATCTTTAATGCCATCTGATCTCTTAGTTTCCAAAATGACTGATATTAGTATGAAAATGACCTAGCATTAGCAAGTTAGCATTAGATTCAAACATTTATTAGCATTAGCATTCAAATTTAAACATTGCTGTACTTGCATGTATATACAAAAGGGTTAAGCTTTAATGCCATCTAATCTAAAAATGCCCATGAAGGGTATGCTTTAATGCCATCTGATCTCTTATTTCCATCATAGAGGACACGTACAGTATGAAAATGACCTGATATTAGCACTAGCATTAGATCGCTAGCATTAGCAAGTTAGCATTAGCATTCAAACTTAAACTTGCTGTACTTGCATGTATACAAAAGGGTGAAGCTTTAATGCCATCTAATCTAAAATGCCCATGAAGGGTGATGCTTTAATGCCATCTGATCTCTTATTTCCATTATAGAGGACACGTACAGTATGAAAATGACCAGATATTAGCACTAGCATTAGATCGCTAGCATTAGCAAGTTAGCATTAGCATTCAAATTTAAACTTGCTGTACTTGCATGTATACAAGAAGGGTTAAGCTTTTAATGCCATCTAATCTAATAATCCCATGAAGGGTGATGCTTTAATGCCATCTGATCTCTTATTTCCATTATAGAGGACACATACAGTATGAAAATGACCAGATATTAGCACTAGCATTAGATCGCTAGCATTAGCAAGTTAGCATTAGCATTCAAACTTAAACTTGCTGTACTTGCATGTATACAAGAAGGGTGAAGCTTTAATGCCATCTAATCTAATATGCCCATGAAGGGTGATGCTTTAATGCCATCTGATCTTTTATTTCCATCATAGAGGACACGTACAGTATGAAAATGACCAGATATTAGCACTAGCATTAGATCGCTAGCATTAGCAAGTTAGCATTAGCATTCAAACTTAAACTTACTGTACTTGCATGTATACAAGAAGGGTTAAGCTTTAATGCCATCTAATCTAATAATCCCATGAAGGGTGATGCTTTAATGCCATCTGATCTCTTATTTCCATTATAGAGGACACATAAAGTATGAAAATGACCAGATATTAGCACTAGCATTAGATCTTATTTCCATCATAGAAAATAGCATTAGCATTCAAAGTTAGCATTAGCATTCAAACTTAAACATTACTGTATTTGCATGTATACAAGAAGGGTTAAGCTTTAATGCCATCTAATCTCTTATATCCATGAAGGGTTATGTACAGTATGAAAATGCCATCTAGATCTAGCATTATTAGCATTAGCATTCAAACTTAAACTTGCTGTATTTGCATGTATAGTTTTAAAAATGACCTGATGTTAGCATGCTTTATGCCATCTGATCTCTTATTTCCATCATTAGGCAAGTTACAATATGAAATTCAAATATTAGCACTAATTAGATTGCTGTAGTTAGCATTAGCATATAAACTTAAAGAAGGGTTATACAAGCTTTAAGTTTTAATGCCATCTAATCTGATATTCCCATGAAGGGATATGCTTTAATGCCATCTGATCTCTTATTTCCATCATCATAGAGGACACGTACAGTATGAAAATGACCAGATATTAGCACTAGCATTAGATCGCTAGCATTAGCAAGTTAGCATTAGCATTCAAACTTAAACTTTTAATTTGACTTTGTATTTGTATACAAGAAGGGTTAAGCTTTAATGCCATCTAATCTCATAATCCCATGAAAGGTGATGCTTTAATGCCATCTGATCTCTTATTTCAATCATAAAGGACACATACAGTATGAAAATGACCAGAAATTAGCACTAGCATTAGATCGCTAGCATTAGCAAGTTAGCATTAGCATTCAAACTTAAACTTGCTGTACTTGCATGTATAACAAGAAGGGTTAAGCTTTAATGCCATCTAATCTGATAATCCCATGAAGGGTGATGCTTTAATGCCATCTGATCTCTTATTTCCATCATAAAGGACACATACAGTATGAAAATGACCAGATATTAGCACTAGCATTAGATCGATAGCATTAGCAAGTTAGCATTAGCATTCAAACTTAAACTTACTGTACTTGCATGTATAAAGAAGGGTTTTTAATGCCATCTAATCTGATATTCCCAAGAAGGGTTATGCTTTAATGGCATCTGATCTCTTATATACATCATAGAGGACACGTACAGTATGAAAATGACCAGATATTAGCACTAGCATTAGATCGCTAGCATTAGCAAGTTAGCATTAGCATTCAAACTTTAACATTGCTGTATTTGCATGTATACAAGAAGGGTTAAGCTTTAATGCCATCTAATCTCATATTCCCATGAAGGGTTATGCTTTAATGCCATCTGATCTCTTATTTACATCATAGAGGACACATACAGTATGAAAATGACCAGATATTAGCACTAGCATTAGATCGCTAGCATTAGCAAGTTAGCATTAGCATTCAAACTTAAACTTGCTGTACTTGCATGTATACAAGAAGGGTTAAGCTTTAATGCCATCTAATCTGATATTCCCATGAAGGGTTATGCTTTAATGCCATCTGATCTCTTATTACATCATAGAGGACACGTACAGTATGAAAATGACAAGATATTAGCACTAGCATTAGATCGCTAGCATTAGCAAGTTAGCATTAGCATTCAAACTTTAACATTGCTGTATTTGCATATATACAAGAAGGGTTAAGCTTTAATGCCATCTAATCTCATAATCCCATGAAGGTGATGCTTTAATGCCATCTGATCTCTTATTTCAATCATAAAGGACACATACAGTATGAAAATGACCAGAAATTAGCACTAGCATTAGATCGCTAGCATTAGCAAGTTAGCATTAGCATTCAAACTTTAACATTGCTGTATTTGCATTTATACAAGAAGGGTTAAGCTTTAATGCCATCTAATCTAAAAATCCCATGAAGGGTGATGCTTTAATGCCATCTGATCTATTATTCCCATTATAGAGGACACGTACAGTATGAAAATGACCAGATATTAGCACTAGCATTAGATCGCTAGCATTAGCAAGTTAGCATTAGCATTCAAACTTAAACTTACTGTATTTGCATGTATACAAGAAGGGTTAAGCTTTAATGCCATCTAATCTGATATTCCCATGAAGGGTTATGCTTTAATGCCATCTGATCTCTTATATCCATCATAGAGGACACGTACAGTATGAAAATGACCAGATATTAGCACTAGCATTAGATCGATAGCATTAGCAAGTTAGCATTAGCATTCAATCTTAAACTTGCTGTACTTGCATGTATACAAGAAGGGTTTTGCTTTAATGCCATCTAATCTCTTATTTCCATGAAGGGACACGCTTTAATGCCAAATCTCGAGATATTAGCAGAGGACATTACAGTATGAAAATGAGATATTAGCATTAGCAAGTTAGCATTAGCATTCAAACTTAAACATTCAAACTTAACATTACTTGCATGTATACAAGAAGGGTTAAGCTTTAATGTCATCTAATCTGATATTCCCATGAAGGGTTATGCTTTAATGCCATCTGATCTCTTATATACATCATAGAGGACACGTACAATATGAAAATGACCTGATATTAGCACTAGCATTAGATCGATAGCATTAGCAAGTTAGCATTAGCATTCAAACTTAAACTTACTGTACTTGCATGTATACAAGAAGGGTCAAGCTTTAATGCCATCTAATCTGATATTCCCATCAATGGTTATGCTTTAATGGCATGTGATCTCTTATATACATCATAGAGGACACGTCCAGTATGAAAATGACCTGATATTAGCACTAGCATTAGATCGCTAGCATTAACAAGTTAGCATTAGCATTCAAACTTTAACATTGCTGTATTTGCATATATACAAGAAGGGTTAAGCTTTAATGCCATCTAATCTAATATGCCCATGAAGGGTTATGCTTTAATGCCATCTGATCTCTTATATACATCATAGAGGACACGTACAGAATGAAAATGACCTGATATTAGCACTAGCATTAGATCGCTAGCATTAGCAAGTTAGCATTAGCATTCAAACTTTAACATTGCTGTATTTGCGTATATAAAGAAGGGTTAAGCTTTAAGGCCATCTAATCTAATATGCCCATGAAGGGTTATGCTTTAATGCCATCTGATCTCTTATATACATCATAGTGGACACGTCCAGTATGAAAATGACCTGATATTAGCACTAGCATTAGATCGCTAGCATTAGAAAGTTAGCATTAGCATTCAAACTTTAACATTGCTGTATTTGCGTATATAAAGAAGGGTTAATCTTTAATGCCATCTAATCTAATATGCCCATGAAGGGTTATGCTTTAATGCCATCTGATCTCTTATTTCCATTGTAGAGGACACGTACAGTATGAAAATTACCTGATATTAGCACTAGCATTAGATCACTAGCATTAGCAAGTTAGCTTTAGCATTCAAACTGAAACATTGCAGTACTTGGAAGTATACAAGAAGGGTGAAGCTTTAATGCAATCTAATCTAAAATGCCCATGAAGAGATATGCTTTAATGCCATCTGATCTCTTATTTCCATCATAGAGGACACGTACTGTATGAAAATGACAAGATATTAGCACTAGCATTAAATCGCTAGCATCAGCAAGTTAGCATTAGCATTCAAATTTAAACTTGCTTTACTTGCATGTATACAAGAAGGGTTAAGCTTTAATGCCATCTAATCTGATATTCCCATGAAGGGTTATGCTTTAATGGCATCTGATCTCTTACATACATCATAGAGGACACGTACAGTATGAAAATGACCTGATATTAGCACTAGCATTAGATCGCTAGCATTAGCAAGTTAGAATTAGCATTCAAACTTTAACATTGCTGTATTGGCGTATATAAAGAAGGGTTAAGCTTTAATGCCATCTAATCTCATAATCCCATGAAAGGTGATGCTTTAATGCCATCTGATCTCTTATTTCAATCATAAAGGACACATACAGTATGAAAATGACCAGAAATTAGCACTAGCATTAGATCGCTAGGATTAGCAAGTTAGCATTTGCATTCAAACTTAAACTTACTGTACTTAACATAACATAACATAACATAACATGAATGGCGAGAACAGGCCGTTCAGCCCAACTAGGCTCGCCAGTTTCTTTGTACCATCGTGAATATATCACTTCAGATATTCAATGACTCAATGGTATCTAGCTTTAAGTCAAGTCTGCTCTTGAAAACTCCCAAGGTCTCTGCCTCAACAATATGGTCAGGCAAGCTGTTCCACACTGAAATTACTCTTTGGGTGAAGAAATATTTCCGAATATCAGTGCTAAATTTACCTTTAGTCAGCTTCCATTTGTGACCCCGAGTTCTGCTAACAACACTTGGTTGAAGGAATCCTACATAATTCACTTTGTTAATCCCTTTAACATATTTAAAGACCTCAATCAAATCACCCCTTAGTCTCCTTTTCCTAAGACTAAAGAGATTAAGGATCTTCAGCCTTTTTCTCATAGCTTTCATCTTTAATACCCGGAATTAGCCGTGGCTCTTCTCTGAACTTTCTCTAAAGCCTCTATGTCTTTCTTAAAGTATGGTCCCCAGAACTGTACACAATACTCTAGATGTGTTCTGACGAATGTGTTGTACAAAAGAAGCATCACCTCCTTGGATTTGAACTCAATACTTTTGGCAATGTATCCCAGCATCCGATTGGCTTTTTTTAACAGCTACGGCACAATGGCTAGAGCCTGTGAGGGTTTGGTCAACAATCACTCCCAGATCTTTCTCTTGTGGAGCACATTCCAGTTTAAAACCTCCCATGAAGTAATCCCGTCTAATGTTTTTATTACCTACATGTACTACTTTACATTTCGCTACATTAAATTTCATTTGCCACATTTCTGCCCAATTCTGAATTCTATCCAAATCATCCTGAATCACTTTAGTGGACTCTAAACTATTTGCCAAGCCCCCAATTTAGTATCATCTGCAAATTTCACTAATCTGCTCTCAATATTCCTATCAAGGTCATTAATGTAGATGAGGAACAGCAGGGGTCCCAACACCGATCCCTGGGGACGCCACTCCCCCACCCTACCTAGCTCAGATGATATACCACTGACCACCACTCTTTGTGTTCTGTCCTGCAACCAGTTATGAATCCACTTCAGAATACCACCTGTAACTCCAATGGAGCTCATTTTAAAATTAGTCTCTTA
The DNA here is from genome assembly GCA_029692085.1 of Gymnothorax javanicus. Lineage (NCBI taxonomy): Eukaryota > Metazoa > Chordata > Actinopteri > Anguilliformes > Muraenidae > Gymnothorax > Gymnothorax javanicus. The sequence goes on along the minus strand of CM056200.1, from coordinate 38,240,667 downwards.
TGCGGTACTGTGTCAAATGCTTTCTGAAAATCCAAATATATGATGTCATAAGCCCTGCTCTGGTCATAAGTCTTGGTGGCCTCTTCAAAAAATTCCAGAAGGTTTGTCAGGCATGACCTTCCTTTACGAAAACCATGTTGGCTATCCTCAAGATATTGTTACGTTCAAGAAATAAGTCCAGCTCATCTTTTATGATAGATTCCAATATTTTGCACGCAATGCAAGTTAAACTGACTGGCCTGTAATTACCTGGCTCAGTACGGTCCCCTTTTTTATATATTGGTATTATATTGCCCTGTTTCCAATCATTTGGTATTTCTCCAGTTTCTAAAGACCGTCTAAAGATGGCAGATAGCGGCTTAAAGATGATCTCACTAACTTCCCTGAGCACTCGAGGATATAAGCCATCAGGACCCGCCGCCTTATCTGCCTTTAGTTGATGCAACTTGTCTAATACGACGTTATCCCTAACCTCAATTTCCGCTAAATAATCTTGAGCATTGGACAAGCCCTCCGGCCGAATAAAGACCCGCTCTAAGGTAAAATTCTCAACAAAGTAACCGTTTAAGGTGTCCGCAATATCCTTATTATCATATAGCAGCGATCCATTTTACTCTTTATGCACTTAACCTGCTCTTTGACTTTCCTTTTTCTGCTACAGTACTGAAAGAAGCGCTTAGGGTTAGTTTTTGCCCCCTCTGCAATTTGTCTTTCATACAGTCTTCTAGCATTCCTCAGCTCTTTTTGACCACAGCCCGCATTTTACAGAATTCGGCCTTAGTAATCTCATTGTTATCCTCTATGTACATCTTATAAAGATTCCTCTTTTCCCTCAAACTCCTACGAATAGCTGCTGTCATCCACTGAGGATTCTGCTTTTTCAGCTTACTTTTGGACACCTTTGGAATGAATTTACATTGTGAATCAAGTAAAACCCCCTTAAATCTTTCCCACATCTCATTTACAGACTCACAGTCCAGGAGTGTCTCCCATTTTGTTTCACTTAGATATGACCGCATCCTGTCAAAGTTTGCTCGCCTAAAATTAAAAAATTTTTTGTTTTTGGAGACACCTTTTTAACTTCCCATGAAACCTCAAAATTAATAGTAGAGTGATCACTTGTCCCAAGTGGCTCCAGTACCTCAACATTGCTAATTCTATCTGGGTCATTACAGAGCAGCAAATCTAAAATTGCCTTCTCTCTTGTAGGTTTATTAACATACTGCACCAAAAAATTATCATTTATGACATCTAGAAATTCTTCCTCCCCCTACCCTGTCCTTTCACAATTTCCCAATCAATACCAGGATAATTTAAGTCTCCCATAATAATAGTCCCTCCTCCTCTACAAGCTTGCGTAATCCTCTTAAGGAGCATTTCATTGACTGTACTGTCCAAAGCTGGTGGTCGATAGCCTACACCTATGTTTAAACCAGTCTCGTGTTTGCCAGTGAGCCTGACCCAGATATCTTCACAAGGCACGGAATATTCAATTTCAGGAATTTCCTGCACATTTATATTTTTCGTTCACATAGAGTGCTACACCCCCTCCTCGCCTATTACATCTATCCTTCCTAAAGAGCTTATAACCTTCTACATTATATTCATCTCCATCCTCTTCACTAAGCCATGTCTCTGTAATCCCAACTATGTCATAGCCTTCACTAATCATAACGGCCTCAAGTTCTTGAAATTTATTTTTTAATGCTTCTTGCATTTAGATAAAAACATTTCAGGTTATCATGAACGCTCTTCCCCTTCGATTTCCCATCGCCTGCTGCTCAAAGCCCTCACCATGCTTTTTTGCTTTAAAAATATATCATCAATAGTGCATGTAACGCTGTCAGCTTCCATCAGGGCAGTCTGCATTTCCCTCTGTGTAACACTCTCTAACCTCCCTGCCCCCCCAAGTCCCTAGTTTAAATAACTCTCTGCTACCCTCAACATACGCTGACCCAGTGCAAAGGTACCCCTCCGGTTCAGGTGTAGCCCATCCGGCTTGAACAGGTCACCCCTGTCCCAGAAGTAGTTCCAGTGCCCCATAAACCTATACCCCTCTTTCCTACACCAGGTTAAGTAGCCACGTGTTAAACCTCCAGATAAAATTCTGCTTCCCTCTGCTTGCACGCGTGGTACCGGTAGAATCCCGGAGAACACTACCGTGGAGGATCTGCTCCTAAGCTTTTCAGCTAATTCAACAAATTTACTTTGCAGAACCTCAAACCTACCCTTACCTATGTCATTAGTCCCAACATGGACCATGACAACTGGATCCCTCCCCGCTCTGGCCAGGAGCTTGTCCAGACGCTCCAGGAGGTCTCCTACCTGGGCACCAGGCAGGCAACACACCGCATCGAGACTCCTTGTCGCGCGAACAGACTAAACTGTCTATTCCTCTAAGTATTGAGTCCCCCACTATCAATAACTCTCTTTTCTGAGGGGTAGAGGCCAACAGGGTGCCCTGCTGCTCATCAGTCCCCTCACTCTCAGGGGTCAGGGGCCAATTCGAGTTCCTGCAAGGGCGGAATCGGTTGGACACCTCAACCACTGGAGGAGCTGTCGCTGCACGGTGTGCACGCCCTTTCCTGCGCTTGACGTCCTACCGTCACCCAACTTTCTCTCCCTGCCTGCTCTGGGGTCCCCACACCACCCTGCTTTTTGGCGTACAGACCATTTCTCTAAACGACATACTACTTAGTTCCTCTAGGAACTCTACTGATTATGAACTATGTCGTGCTAACTGGCCCTGAAGAACAAGGATCTTGCTCTCCAGATGCTCAATTAGCTGGCACGGTGACAGACAAACCCACCCTGGAAATCTCTTTCCAAAAGTGCGATCATCCTGCAACCGTCACATAGTTTTGGCCACATTTTGAACCCCCTACCTAATGACCTCGCTCACCCTAGATAACAAAAGAAAATTACTAATGCCGAGACAGAAGCTCAGGAACCACAATTTATTAATTAATTAACCTGAGAAGCCCTAAGCAGCAGTCACAATAGAAACCGTGGGGGAAACTATGTGAATGGATAATAAGCCTCTTTTAACAGGGGCTTAGTTTTAGTGAACAGAAATGAAATACCAAATTGAGAAACTCTATCGATAATAAGCACTCCTAATAAGCCAACTTGAATTTATCTAGACCCGCTACTATTAATATACTAACCCAAAAGTCTCACAGGGCTTAGCTGAGAACCCAGATAAAAGACTGGCTATACTACGCCCAGGAGAAACTGGAGGAGGGAGGAGGCGGAGCACTCCGGTAAAGCTTTCCGTTTAAATTCAAGGGTAACCGAACGGACGACTAAAGTGACTGCTGTCCTATTGACTAAATACTAAATCTCAGATCCCCAGCCAAAAAGCAAACAGTAACTATCTAGCTAGCCAGCCACAAATACAACCAAGAGTAACCGAGATAAGAGTTAAGCCTCGGTTCCCTTTAATTAAAACGGACCGAATAAACAAGTCGTTTACTTCGTGAGCGAACTAAACACGGTATCTCCCCCAAAAAGCTGTCGCTGAGCACTCAAACAAGCAGTTAAACTTTAATCAGCTGATCAAGGCACCGCAACCGGAGGAAAATACAAAGATAACGTAATTTGCAATGTGTTTAATCAGAAGAGCCCTTCGATGATAATAAAATGCGAAAAAGACAAAAACCCCGGTTCGCGTTAATATTCAAGCTTGGAAATGCGTTTATGCGGTAATGTGGTCAGGATAGAGAACGAAGGGGACTAAAAAACCCCCGTGAACGTCAATATTTATTGGCTAGAAGACTATGAAAGGCAAGCGACCAAGTATGAAACCAAGCCAGATAGTTAGATATCCCGGTAATTTGATATATTGCTGGCGTTGAGAGCTTACAATAGTTCGTTAGCTAAATCAGCTACAGAAAAAGCAGGCGACAGTGTACCTCAGTCCTTGAAAACAACTCTGACTTACTTTGTATATCACACAATTCACTAAGTTAGACAATTACTTCGGCGTTTAGTTTATTCTTTAAATTTAGCGTTTAAATTTATTTTACTTTACCTTACTTTGCTCCCGGGAGACTGAAACCCCTCAAAAAAAACCCCAAAAACCCCCCCGTCGCCTTTTGTTTGACCAGATTAGCGACTTAATTTGGCTGTTTGCTCACCGAGTTGTTAAAGGGGGAAAAAGGGGAAAAAAAAGATGATGGAGGAAGATTCTCCCTGCCCCTAATGCGACAAAGGTTATACCTCGGGAGCAAATTGTCTAATCTCTAATACTGTTTGAGCCTGAACACACAAATTAGTTTCAGATAACTCCGTTTAAACAAGAGTAAAACTTCAGATTCGATCCCGCACGTCTTCCTCTGTCTCAACTCAAGCAGAATGAACACCAACGAACAAGCGCTACAGCACAGCCAAGAGGTCAGCAACAGCAACAGCCGCAGCAACAGGAGAAGACAACTGCTCACACTCACTTGCATGTATACAAGAAGGGTTAAGCTTTAATGCCATCTAATCTGATATTCCCATGAAGGGTTATGCTTTAATGCCGTCTGATCTCTTATATACATCATAGAGGACACGTACAGTATGAAAAATGACCTGATATTAGCACTAGCATTAGATCGCTAGCATTAGCAAGTTAGCATTAGCATTCAAACTTTAACATTGCTGTATTTGCATTTATACAAGAAGGGTAAGCTTTAATGCCATCTAATCTAATATACCCATGAAGGGTTATGCTTTAATGCCATCTGATCTCTTATTTCCATTATAGAGGACACATACAGTATGAAAATGACCAGATATTAGCACAAGCATTAGATCGCTAGCATTAGCAAGTTAGCATTAGCATTCAAACTTAAACTTGCTGTACTTGCATGTATACAAAAAGGATGAAGCTTCAATGCCATCTAATCTAAAATGCCCATGAAGGGTGATGCTTTAATGCCATCTGATCTCTTATTTCCATTATAGAGGACACATAAAGTATGAAAATGACCAGATATTAGCACTAGCATTAGATCGCTAGCATTAGCATTCAAACTTAAACTTACTGTACTTGCATGTATACCAGAAGGGTTAAGCTTTAATGACATCTAATCTGATATTCCCATGAAGGGATATGCTTTAATGCCATCTTATCTCTTATATCCATCATAGAGGACACGTACAGTATGAAAATGACCAGATATTAGCACTAGCATTAGATCGATACCATTAGCAAGTTAGCATTAGCATTCAAACTTAAACTTACTGTACTTGCATGTATACAAGAAGGGTTAAGCTTTAATGCCATCTAATCTGATATTCCCATGAAGGGTTATGCTTTAATGGTCTGATCTCTTATATTATGCTTTGAAAATGATGATATTAGCACTAGTATTAGATCGCTCATTAGTTATACATCATAGATTGCTGTATTTGCATTTATACAAGAAAGGTTAACAGTATGAAAAATGCCACTGATCTCTTATTTCCATTATAGCACAGTATGAAAATGACCAGATATTAGCACTAGCATTAGATCGCTAGCATTAGCAAGTTAGCATTAGCATTCAAACTTAAACTTGCTGTACTTGCATGTATACAAAAAGGATGAAGCTTTAATGCCATCTAGTCTAATATGCCCATGAAGGGTGATGCTTTAATGCCATCTGATCTCTTATTTCCATTATAGAGGACACTAAGTATGAAAATGACCAGATATTAGCACTAGCATTAGATCGCTAGCATTAGCAAAATAGCATTAGCATTCAAACTTAAACTTACTGTACTTGCATGTATACAGAAGGGTTAAGCTTTAATGCCATCTAATCTGATATTCCATGAAGGGTTATGCTTTAATGCCATCTGATCTCTTATATACATCATAAATAAATCGAGCCGACCCCTTTTGTGATGGAAACTTCAAAAAAAAAAAAAAAGGCCTCTGCCATGCACCTCCCAACTCCCTCTCCCGTCTGAAATGAAGTATAGAACAAAATCCCATTTTAGAAAATGAAATTAGGTAGGCCTGAGTATGCACTGGCACTGAAGATTAGGCCTTAGTGAGAAGGGAGATTTCAGAGTTTTTCAGCGTAATGAAGGTAATTCTGGTGATAAGTACGTGGTTTCGTCCACATATATTTTCCAATCGGACAGCTGTCTATTTTTTTACAGCAAGTTGCGTGACTGTGCTGCAAAAACAGGTGTGCGTACTTGCCGCCGAAATTACCTTCATTCGCAAGAGAGTTCTGAAATGCCGCTCTTGCTGGAAAAAAATTCCGTTGCTGAAAAGTAATGGCAGGCTTGTGAAAGCTCAAATGCGGGTAGCGCGTGGTTTTAGGACCTGCCGCACGCTGTCCCTAAAATAAGATAGTAATTTTAGGGAAAGGCATAAACACGCCCACGGGAACACCCTCCAGGCGCAATAGCGATTAGGCATAATGCATAGCGGGTAGTGTGGTCGCAAGATATCGTTTAGGGATAGTGGAAGCTGCTAAATGCGTAATTCACGGTTGCGGGTAGTGGCACGGCAAGGCAGCAGTGTGAAAGATAGAGCCCATAAAGTCTAGCCTCCTGTAGGTGTTTATTGTTGTCCCAAGGGGTGAAATGGTAACAGGTGCTGCAGTAGTCTGTACCTGCAGTCCCTCTGTAAGTAGTCCGACATTCCTGCCTTTTCTCCCAGCTTCGTAGCATTTGTAAATTCAGCATAGACAGTGAGGTCTCTCTGGCACTCAGCGAAGGGTTTGGGCATATTATTTTTGGGGGAGCAGGATAAAATACATGATTTAATCTGGACATCGGCTTTGGATACTACTAGACAAAGAGGAAAATGGAAAGAATTTATGTTATATGCTGCATGCCCTCATACACGTACTGCTTATTCCTGACAGTATTTTCATATCAAATTTACTTTTCAGGCAATAAATAATTTTGGACGTTTTCTTAATGTGAAATTTTAATGGAAAGGTCCCATCAGCTCACATCATGGAATCCCTGTTGTCCTGGCCAAGCCCTTGGCTCTGCTTGTTTCCATTAATACCTCTTCCGGCAGGAAGACCCCAAATAAAAATTAAATTGTGGACACGTGCCAATTAGGAGGGCAGAGAAGAATGACGGGCCACTGGCCAATGCACGCACCAGCTTTCGTTATCCATTTCCAATAGCTGAAGATGCTGAATGGTTTAAGGGTCCTGCATAATGTTGATCATATCCTAATTTAAAACATGAAGTTTGGTCTCCTGTACCAAACATCTGAAAAATGTGAAACCAGATTGCCACAACGTTGATGCTGTAGTACCCATCCAATGAAATCATAATCTTAAACCCACTTTGATTCTGTGCTCCTTTTGACATCACTGGTAAACTGTTTTAAATTACTTAAAAAATTGTATATTATGAGACCTTTAAAAAAAGTTATAACTACTCCGGCTTTCCCCAACCTTTTCTCATGCTCATTTTCACTCATCTTACCAATGGTCTTTTTGAGCAGTGCAACTGAATCATTGCTTGTCACATCAGATGAGCGGGAGTATGGGAACACGGCACAGCGAGGGATATGAGAAGCATATGGATGTTCTCTCGGAACTGGAATCTTATCATCTTCTCGGGCTGTGATTGTCAAAAGGAAGACATCACAAGGAACAGGAAGTGAAACACTTGGATGGATAGGAAGTTACAAACAAAAAAACGAAAAATATTAGCTGTGTTCGAATATGCACTCACCACTACCATAGAGCACTATATAGTGAATGTTTTATAGAAAACAATACACTCCACTTGCCACTTTGTTAGTACACCTTTGCAAGTTCCTGGTTGACCTTCTTGCATCAGAATTGCCTTAATTCTTCATGGAACAGATTCAGCAAGCTGCTGGAAACATACCTCAGAGATTTTTGTCTGTCTTGGACATGATAGCATCATGCAACAGCTGAAGATTTGTCGGTTAAACATCCTTGATGCAACTTTCCTGTTCCATTATATCCAAAAGATGTCCGATGACATTGAGATCTGGACACTGTGGAGGCCATTGGAGAACACTGAAGCCATTGTAATATTAAAGAAACCAGTCTGATTATTTGAGCATTGTAGCATGGTGCGCTATCCTGCTGGAAGTACATACAGTGGTCATAAAGGGATGGACATGGTCAACAACAATACTCAGGTAGGCTGTAGCTTAAACAATGCTCAATTGGTACTAAGGGGCCCAAAATGTGCCAAGAAAATATCCCCCACACCATTACACTACCACACCACTAGCTTGACCCTGTTGATACAAGACAGGATGGATCCATGCTTTCATGTTGTTTACGCCAAATTCTGACCCTACCATCCGAATGTCACAGCAGAAATCGAGACTCATCAGACCAGGCAATCGTTTTTCCAATCTTCTATTGTCCAATTTTGGTGCCTGCGTGAATTGTAGCCTCAGTTTCCTGTCTTTGCTGACAGGAGTGGCACCCAGTGTGGTCTTCTGCTGCTGTAGCCCATCTGCTTCAAGGTTTGATGTTTTGTGCATTCAGAGATGCTCTTCTGCATACCTCAGTTGTAACGAGTGGTTATCTGAGTTACTATTGCCTTTCTATCAGCTGAAACTACTCTGGCCATTCTCCTCTGGCCTCTGCCATCAACAAGGCATTTTGGCCAGAGAACTGCCACTCACTGGATATTTTCTCTTTTTCACACTATTCTCTGCAAACACTAGAGATGGTTGTGCTTGAAAATCCCAGTAGATCAGCAGTTGCTGAAATACTCAGACCAGCCCTTCTGACACTAACGACCAGGCCATGTTCAAAGTCACTTAAATCACCTTTCTTCCCCATTTTGATGCTCGTTTTGAACTTCAGCAGATTGTCTTGACTAATTCTACATGCATAAATGCACTGAGTTGCTGCCATCTGATCGCCGGATTTGATATTTGCATTAACGAGCAGTTGAACCGGTGCACCTTATAAAGTGACTGCAGACTAAGTGAGCGAGTGAGTGGGCAAGGGTGAATTCCGAACACAGCAACAGACAACCATAGGCAGTGTAATCCCATAGGTAGAAAAGGCAAACAGACAGACAGAGCTAGACCTTGATGCGTGAAGACTGCAACAAAATGTTCTGGAGCACAGCTTCTGACATCATAAAATAATGCAGCCATAAACCACGAGTATGCACTGGAGGAAATAAACAATTAAGAAGTTTGAGCCAAAAGCATTTCCACTTACGTAACGTCAATGTCTGTAGGTTTGGGAACACTGGAATAGAAAAGGGACAACTGACTGATGCCACATAGAGTCCTATTAAAAGCTATAAACTGTTATAATTAAGCCTTTGTTTTTCAACAGCTTGATTAAAACCAAACAAAGAAGCCACCAACATGGGTGTATTGGAATGAATTAGACATGAAATTGGGAAAGGCAAAAACACTAAACAGCACTACCTGGTGGCATTGGTAAGAATTACATGCATCCACCAAGAGAGAGGCTATCGCAGTTGATTCTCAAGGTGGAACAAATTTACTAAGACAACTAAAAATACTCAATTAGATCAACCCAACTTACAGCTCATCATTTTGACGAAGCTTACTCTTCTTGAGAGAAGTTAGATCATAATATTCCGTAATGGAAACATTCCTGAGGACAAAAATGCATTAATTGACTTCACGCTGGCATGAAAGCATAAAAGATGTATCAAGGCTTTGCAATAAGCTGTAGCACACAGATTAACACGCACAATACATTGTACAGAAAAGTCTGATGCCTAACAACCCAGTATAGAAATTGCGTCTACATGCTACTTTGATGATGTTTATGCTGAGTAGTTTTGCGTCAATGTTGGTAATTTTAATATTTCATTGGATAAGATAGTAATGAGTTGTATACACAGTGGCCTGCATTTCTAGTGTAAGAGTCGCTGGCTATGTTGCATATATTTTGTGGAAAATGTGCATATAGTACTAGAATTAATCGTCTTTCATAAGTTTTCATTTTTTTCAATTCTATTTGATACGTATCGGGGATGACATCACCCATAGCTGAAATGCCGATGACCCTTGATGTTTGCAGGAATGTACTCTGACCCCATGGCATGCAGCTTTTGCGATTGGCCTGTTTTGGCCTCTGGAAAAATTTCAACATCAATGGGTTGAAGTAGCGTAGTGACCAGCATGCTACTTTTGTTTCTTAACTCCATAGTGGATGCCCTCCAGATATAATTACAAAAAAAAAAACCCACAATAACGGCAGCAAAGCAAAGTCATAAAATTAATTTGATTACTATTTCAAACATATGTAAACCTGTGTACATCTGTTGGCTATGATGCTTTATGTGTCAGAATCAGGAAGGACAGAGCTTCTTACTGATGGATCTATTCTTTCATCCTCAGTTCTTTACTACCCCTGCATGGCTACAAGCATCGGGCTGACATTTTGCAGCAACTTAAATCTACCATTTACATTAGGAAACTTCAGACATAATAGATTGAGTATTCAGCACACCCCAAAATGGGTGATAGCAATTACCAAATGATACTGTATATCTGGCGCACAAATACAACAAATGTTGAATAAACAATTCTCCATGGTAAAGTTGCAGTAGGCTCACCGTGATGTCCAGCTAAATGATGGAGAAGGTGGTTATTTCCCTGGGTTGATGCAATTTTGGAAAATCGGAAAGTCACTTTTGTTGTTGATGGCTTACAGAACTCTGCAGTGAGTCGTACAAGAACAGTGCTGGTGGACAAACTAAGCTGCACGATCTCCTGCTGAGGATCACATTTCAAGGCAGAAACTCAACCCTTCACATCTCAACTGCTTCCACCTAAGCTTCTTTCTTGACTCTATAATCAGACGCTACGACAGGGAGTAGCTACTATGTGTCTGATAACTTATTTCTTTGATTAGATAGCCACCCATCGACTGATTTGTATCCTGTCAGTGCATCAAATGACATTTTATGCACAATGATAACAGTATTATGCAAACTGAAAACCCTCCAGCTCATTCTAAACCCCTCACCCTACATCCCACTCCAGTCCCTTCGACTATGATATAAATGACCCTATATTTTGGTTTTTAGACGTACCGTTTTGCAAAAAACATCTCTGTGTAGGGCCAGGTGACTAAATCACTAACCTTCAGGAAGGAAATCAGCAATGAACACATTGTCTTACAAATGAGTTTCCCCATAGAAGTGTATGGCGAGATCACAGCCTGAAGTGGATGAACACAAAAGAAGGCTGCCAAGGTTCTAAAAAACGCTGAAATTTTAGCACAGCTCCAGAGAGCACTGAATGGAGACAGGTGGGATAAAAGCGCTGAAAGCAGTTCCTATTACAGCTGCCGACCTTGTGTTCACAGAAGGCAATGGCCCTCTTGCAAATTAACAGCATACAGTTACCAGTGCTGCCAACACGCACATGAACCGCCCCCACCCACACACACACACGCACACAAACCCATGCTGTTACTCAGGCACACACGCAAGCAGAGATACAAACACACACATACACACACACTTAAATCTCAAAAGAAAGGGCTATGTCATTGAAAGGAGAGTCGTAAGTAAAGGAAAATGTTCAAGTCAGTCTGGTTTCAGCCCTGTACAGCACATTTTCAACATTCCAACTTCTGGGGCTCAAGACAATGATACAGTAACATAATAAAAACTGAAAGAATAAAAAAAAACAAGAATAAGAAAGTGCAAGGCTTTAAAAAGGTTCTTAAATAAAATCACCTCAGCTTTTAAAGATTTTATTTCCAAACACGATCCCATTTAGGTTTTCTAATTAGCAACTATGTGTTAATTTGTTCAGTTGCGAGCATCAATCTGTACCCATTTCCGCTTAACTTGCTTTATGCTGTAAATATCTAGCACTTTCCTGTCCACATTTATGGTGACATAAAACATCAATGTCTTCTGAATTCCTGCAGCTCACAAAGCGGAATATATTTATTTCTGTGTCCAAGTCCGATCGGCTTGATACGCCTAAAAAGACGTTTCTAATCAAAGTGACACTATCGGGCCACTCCTACATTAGCTGTTTGTGAGTCTTACTGTCCATGGGTCGTGGTTAACAGCAACTTATTGATTGATTAGTGAGTGATGCTCGAGTCTCGTCACAACACTCCTTCCTAATCTTCGCTTATGCAGGAGTAAAAATGTGGTTTTGCTGACTTAGGTACGCATGTTAAAGGGATAGTTCACCCAAAAATGAAAATTCACTCATCGCCCCAAGGCTTATTGAAGGGCGGTGAAAAACAGCCTTGAAGACAAATCCAAATAAACTGTAGTCAGTGGTGTCCACTCCTTCAAGTGTACAAAAAAAAAAACTCTTAAAAAAAACTAAATGCCTTTATACTGTCTGTAAAACTTAAGGTCCGTAAGCCCCGACATTCAAATTTGACTCGAAAAGACGTCTTGTCTTTTCAAGACCTACCTATGGTGACCGACGAGGGCAAATGTGCTGTTCATTCAGCGAAAACAAATATTCAAAACTGCAGCGCGTCTCTCCAATTGCAGATATTTTGGGCCATCGCAACGCGATTGCCCTCATCGGTCACCGTAGGTAGATCAACTTCTTCCGGATGATGAACAAGGCTTAGCTCTACTTTTGGGAAATAGGTGTCAAAAGCTACAATGCAATATATAAGCAAACTAAGGGGACATCAAGGGGAGAACCCAGTAAAAGCAGTCCTAGAAAATGCGTGGGAATGGGGCAGCACAGGAGTAAGGAAGGAATGCTTCATCTTCAAAACAAACAAAGACATGGAACGGCTGGAGTTGGGGAAGGTAGGGGTGGCCCCTATAATACAGTGGGCCACTCAGCACTGCGGATCTACCCACACCCAAAATAGACCTCAGTGTGCTTGAAGCAATAAAAACACAGGATAGTGCTGCGTATGTTAACATAGTAAGGGAAAGATTAAACTACAACTGGAGAAACTACTCAGATATATACAGATGGGGCTAAAGACCCAAAAACTGAAAAAGCAGGATTTGCTTTTTACATTCCAGAATTGGGAATCACAAAATGTAAACGACTGGCTGAGGGGGTTTCAGTCTACACAACAGAAATAATAGCTATAATATGGGCATTGCAGTGGATAGAGGAGGTGAAACCGACCCAAACAATCATCTGTTCAGATTCAGCCCTCAGTACTGATGACGCTTAGGGAGGGCGGGATGGGAGCCCGATCAGACCTAGTTGTGGAACTACTAACTGGGTTATACAGGATTGAGCAGGCAGGAGGTTCGGTGGGATTTATTTGGGTGCCAGCCCATGTTGGAGTGAAAGGGAATGAGGCAGCTGATATGGCAGCTAAAAAGGCACTAAAGGGGGAGATTGATGTGGAAGTTCTCATTGGAACATATGAGTTTAGAACTTTGATTAAAAAGATGCACATAAATAGCTAGGCAAGAAAGGAGGGAAATGAGAAGAAGGGAGGCACTACTTCGGTTTACAAAGTAGTGTAAGGAAAAATGACTGCTATTTAGGAGGAGAAAGAAGGCATACAGTTATTATGACTAGACTAAGACTGGGACGTTGTGGGCTAGCATGGGACCTGGCAAAGATGGGCAAGCACGAAGACGGACTATGTGTGACGTGCAGAAAACAACAAACTGTGAGACACCTACTCATGGAATGCAGTCAGTATACTGGCGAACGAGAAAGACTGTATGCTACAGTTTTAAGTTTGGGAGTAGCAATCTCATTCAAGAACCTGCAGAATCCTGTGGAGAACCAGGCAAGGACTGTGAATGCAGTCCTGGAGTTCATTGCCGCAACAAGACTACAACTATGGGAATAAGATCACCATTCCATGCTGAAATATAATTATAACCAGTGAGAGGCAGCAATGTGCCGCAAGGCATCTAGTCTGCCGGAAAGCCAGAAGAAGAAGAAGAAGAAGGCTTAGCTATGGATACATTTATATTGCTGCTAAAGACATGGTGAAAAAGACGTTTATTTCGCGTCAATTTCAAATGTTGGAGCTTACAGACACTTGGATGATGCCACACCAGCAGTATGGAGGCATTTTGCGCTTTTTAAATGTCTTTTTATGCTTGAAAGAGTGGTTACCATTGACTTCAGTTGATTTGGATTTGTCATCCATGATGTTTTTCTTTGAAACTCCAAAAATGTTTTGAGGTTCAAAGAAATAGCCTTATGTGAATATTGATGAGTGAATTTCATTTTGGGTGAACTATCCCCTTTAAGGCTGCTCTGCGTAAAATAAAACCTTGTCTACAACCAATGATATTACTAAAATGCAGGTTAACACTCAACCTATTTCTGAGTAAGAATCGGATATTAAACTGAACTAATTTACTGAGCAAATGGGCTTCCAATAAGCTGTGCTGCATTAACAATTATGACATACAGCTTTATGCAATCGAGGAAGGCTACAATATGAGATTGCATGGACAATTAAGTGAAATTTCTTGAAATTCCATCTAGAAGTAGAGTGTAGTAAATGGTATTTAGATAAAGTTTAGATTTTGTTTCTAATGGGACCCGCCTGACATTCAACAATAGCCTGTAAGTAAGGTGAACGTCATTCTCCGAGCCCGGAAGTCGGGCAAGCGTAATGGTTGCAGGTGCCGCTTAATTAGAAAGTATGTTTTCGGGCGATTTATCAACTTTTATTTTAGGATCTAACTTGTGCTGACAATGGGGACCCAGGTGCGCTTCCAAAAGTATAGTTTTTTTTAACTACGCCAGAACTTACGTAGTTCGGCCCATTCACTGTCAATGGCTCCAGCTTGTTCGCGACTCGTTCTTTTTTCGAGAAACGCATTCCTGGCTCGGCAGAGCAGACCGAGGAATAGCAACAATGGCTCTGAAAAATTTCACTGCACCATCGACAGTTAACGGGGAAACACAAATAAGGGGCAGTCCAGATAACACAAACCGCGAAAATAACAACCCTTTTTTTTCAATTGCGCTTAGCCAGCCACAGAAATGCAAAAGCATCGTGTTCAATGTTTGAATCACGGCAGGATAACGGGGGAGACTTCGTATTCATACTTTAATTTGTGACCGCTGTGACAGGTTTGTAACGGCAAGCTAGCTTGGTAACAGCTCGTTAACCTACTTGATAACACTAGTTCCATGGATTCTGCGCTAGAATTTGAAGTTATTCCTCCTGTTAGATTTGTTTTTGCAGCGCTGCGTATTCATTTGTTCGGGTATTGTTCATTTTGTCTTGAAGTAGGCATTTCTCTTTAGATCGCAAATGTCATGCGATACTGCTTTATTTCCATACTCGGTATGCTGATGTTCAAGAATAATGCTAGGCAAGGGAACAAAGCTTGTGAAGACTTCTAAAAGAGTTTTGTACACCAATCGCTGCTGGTGGGTCTAGATAAGTATCAGAAGGCAGCAGGTTAACCAGGTTACCTGGGCATAAGTCGCAGCCCGGAGAAAGGGAGGAGTGTGACTAAATTTACGTCATTATTCGCCCATTCATTTAGTGTAATCAGTTAATATTCATCGATATATGCCTCGAGGAGTAATTTATTTTTAAACTACCTTTACACATTTCAAGGTTTCATTCCATGGAGAAAAACGAGTAACAAGCAGTTTAGTGCGTCTTGCTTTCAATGGTTCGCTATGGCAGATGCCCGACATCCGCATCACGTGACGATTATTCACGTTTCTCGTGATGTCATCCGGGCGGGTCCCAACTGCAAAGACCAAATGAATGGCTTTCCTACCTTGGAAGTTTGACGTATGTCATGCATACTGAATTATTTTAAATGCATGCCATGCATAGAACTTTCACGATGCACCAATATCTAATTTACTAAATTATTAAATCACCAACGCTTCATCAGAGAAGCGTTGGTAATTTAATAAATTAATTATTATCACTCGCGCTGCAACCAGTGTGCAACTAAGCTTCCCTGCAAATGCAACCTATTCTTTTGAACACTGAAAACATAAGTGCAATCTTAAAATAAATGAGGTTATGCTGGTAAAAAAATCCTAGAACGGGAGATGGAATTCAGGGAAAGCACTTGGTTAATTCAATTTGTTTTATTTTTAGTTATTTCCTTTTTTTTTCCATCCATGCAATATCACTATTAAGTCTGTTGTCAATGTTATCCTTCAGTGATCTGTCATTTCTTAATACTTTTTTAATAATCACAGGCTTATATATTGGTCTTGATTATCTAAATACATTGTATGATTATTGATTAAGCCATCTAAACAGGTCATTGAAAGCAGTTATGCATTTGACTCACAGGTCATTTGAAAATCCTGTAACGCCGGATTTCATGCATTTTTCTGTTTTGAACGTTTAATAAAACTAGATGGGTGACTTTTTTCTCGTGTAAACATTATTATTGTGAGTTCTTGAACGGAGTGTCCGGGAGTACTATGGATTGGCGGCCGTCATGCTGCTTATGCCCTGGCCCCATAGGAAGTACCGCAGAGGGAAATTAAGAAGATCGGGTGATAGTGATAGAAGAAGAACAGTATCAAATTTATGCTACTATTGCAGTCTCATCTTGAACTACAAATTTGAATACCATTATTCGGTTTAGCGAAGTGGTTGCTACAGAGGACAACAAATTTTTCAGTCACAAGAAAGCATTTCAATTTGCTGATAGATAGTGCTGGGCAAGATATTGAGCAGTTTGGTACATGAGGCTTAGCTGAGGAGCGAGAATTTATGCAACTGATGAAAGTGGTTGGGAGTCGGACTGAGCTCGCTAATATTCCTAACTGTGTTCCAGGTCGGCTTGCTGGGTGAATATTCAATAACTGATCCGGTAAAGCATTCTAGTGAGAATAGTGTAACTGCGCATAAATAGTGCAGCTCCATGTCCGCTGGCATGAACATCTGTACAGACGGTATGGTCGGACTGAACGAAACACTGCATGTACGTAAGTGAAGACATAAACCACACTGCTGAAATTGGGGAGACCACAAAAATTGCGAAACAGTACAAATCTTATTTCAATTGTATTTGATTGTGATTCCACATTAGTTCTTTGTAAATTTTCTTGATGCAAATAAAATTACTTCAGTTAATGTATTCATGCACTCATTATTGTTCGTAAAATTGCTCATGGCTGAGCCATGTGCCAGTGGCAAAATCTTAATGGTATCGCTGGCAAACAGATGTTGATGACTCCAGCTGTTTTATATGCCTATTATCATTAGTGAAGGCATAACGTTATTAAAGAACCTTTGCATTAGGCAAACACTGGAGCTTTGCTAAGCAGTAATTCCATATAAGGTAGACTGCAAACAGCGGCATATTGCATTCATGAACATATGTTTATCTTTTTAATGTTACATTTCTATCAAACGCTTCTTTGTGTGATTGTTTCACACAGAGAGCAACGTTTTAAAATAGTGCCGAATTAGCTTAGACCTGCCAGCAAAATGATTACTTCCGGAAAATTAGCAAGGTTACCTTTTAAGATTGGGAATTGGTACTATTGGGTGAAATTTCAATAACCGCAGCTGGCTAGTTGAACTGCTCTGATGATGACACATGGAATGCACACTCTGTCCACTGGCCAGTCACTGTCTTTATATTGTTTTCAATGTAGAACATTCACAAACACATATGCCCTACATAATGGGTGAGTGTACACATTTTGAACACAGCCAAAACTGTACATTTGGAACGCCGGCCGTATTGTAACCAAATCACTTCAGCTGAGCTGTTAGGATATCAAATCAGCTAATCACAGAGGGCTATGCCAGGACTGGTTCCCTCACGCACAGAGAATCGCTGAGTCACTTAGTCAGTTGTGCTCACGCACACCTCAAACTCCTGCTTCTTTACGCAAAAAAACATTCATCCTGCCACTAATGAACCAGGTACATCATTCTATGAATGAGACCTTATGAGTGGATGCCCTTTAGCTTTCTGAGTTTATATAATGTTGGAATTACAGCGCATCTAAAAACTCTGTTTGCTGTTCTCCCAAGAATGTTAGTGGATTTTTAAATTGAAAAAGATAAAGTAGAGTACCGTGACAACAACAGATTTTCCTCCGTTTTTGTGAAATTTCAGGAAGAGGGATTCAAATTTATGGAAGCTAGAGCGATTTAAAAAGTATTTTTTTTCATTCTGTCTGCTCTCAGCTCACACTCTAGCTGTGACATCACGCACTCTGGCTTTTGCCATTAATTCCAATGAGAAAATTTTTGTCCCCTTTTTGGGAATTCCTCCGGACATCAAGACAATGAACTCAACCAAAACTTCATCCTCTGACCACTGTCTATGGAAGCCCCAGGACAATATTAAAATGAAAAATGTAATCCAATTATTGCATTATATTTTCCACTTATGAATGAGTTATTTGAGACAATATTAAATTGAAAATATATTATTCCAGTTATCACTTTCATTTTCACATACACATATGGGAAATCTATGACTATATTCAAATGATAAAGAAAAGCTGTTTGACATTTAATTCTCAAAAGCTCATGCCCTTAAATACTGTGAACAATTTTCAAATGCAATCAACGAAACCACACCCCCAGTGTATTCCATTTGCATGTATGTGACAACGTTATTTTAGGGTCAATATGAAAATGTAAAAGCTATTTTCTAAACATTTGAAAATGGTATTGAAAATGACTTTCAACATCTAATTTTCAACCTGCTTCCATTATGGAAAATATTCAATACAATAAGCCAAACAGCTCCTCCCACAGATTTGTCATCATCATTTTTATGGTCAACATGAAAAGAAAAAATGCTGTTTTCTAACTTGGAAATAATAATGATATAATAATGACGTGCATTTGACATTTCATTTTCAAAGACTTATCCTGCAATACATGGACAATATTCAAAATGCAGTAAGGAAACAGTGCCTCCCGTCCATTGCATTTTCTCAACACATGTCACCACGCTGTTTTTGGGACACAATGAAAATTATAAAACAGTTAGTTCTGACCAAGTAATTTGATTTGACAAGAGACATTCCATGAGTGCTGATATAGGCTGTATTCCAAACGCTAGGGTTGTTCACTTCAAAGTGTGCATAATAAGGACCACGCCCACCATAGCCATTTTGAAGGGCATTTCAATCGAAAGTGTGCAAAACTCATCCCTTCAAAGGGCCCTACAAAACGGCCGTTTCCGAAGTGAGCAGGCGATGGTCATTAAACGACAATGCCGCAGGATTTAATCTGAGCCTAGTGACGAAATATGATCTAACGCTATTCAAAGAAACAGACAACAGTGGCTATTAGCTACCTAGCGACAGAAAGCTGACAAAACCTAGCTTGATGGTTTATTACAGTCACTGGCTGGTCAAGTAGCAGTGTCGTTTTTTATTTTTACCTGTGGTTATTTGTCGATTTATGAAAGCTATGCGGTTGCTTATAAAGTTACCGCGAAACCGATGAATGGCCAGTGAAAACAGTTCTCCCGAGAACTGGCTGCGTTTATTTACACCAACACTTGCTTAAGCAGAAAGCAGCAGCCGTGAAATATGCCGAAGGACATTCCAAACGACCATTAATTGAAAACCCTACTCCCTGCTGCCCTTCAGAGTTTTCACTATGAAAGGAAGTGACTTCACAGGGTGTAGGGTGTAGGGATTGACCCTACGGAATGAAATACAGCCATAGACTACAACGGCACTGGGACTTTTTACAGACATTATCACTCCGCTGTACAGGCATTCTAATAGCCGTTAATTAACGTTACACCAGGTTGTTAACTATCTTAGATTGTGGCAAACTTTGCACCGCAAAGATGAACATATTTCCACAAATAACATTTGATCTAAATTATGAATGGTCATCAGACTCAGAGGAGGACGAAGGGAAGGAAAGAGGCCTGGATACATTTCACAAGAAATTCAGGTGTGCTGATGTGACATCAGCTTCTAATTTCAACAAATTAGAGAAGAGCAAAAATGAAGCTAACACTGTAAGGCAGACAACCTGGGCTCTGAACTGCCTTCAGACTTGGCTGAATCTCAAAAATATCCAGGTCAACTTTCAGTTAGTTAAGAAGACCGAGCTGAACACAGTGTTGAGGCAGTTTTATGGATCGATCCGGACAACTAAAGGGGAGCTCTACAGCATCAGCAGCTACCTTGGACTTCGGGCTGGATTAAATCGTGATATCAACGAACCTCCGGTTAGCCATTCATGGAATTTGATGCGGGACCCAGAGTTTATTCCAGCTAACAATGTTTTCAAAGGAGTCGTCAGAGAGATAAGAAGGGCAGGGAAGGACAAACAACACACCACTTCGATTCTACCTGAAGACCAGCGCATCTTAAAATATTCTGCAGCGATGAGTCCAGACAATCCGAAAGGCTTGCTGAACAAGGTCTGGTATGATATTCAGTTGCACTTGGGACGCAGGGGCAAAGAGGGGAATTGGGATCTCAAACCTGACTCATTGATCCTTAAATGTGATGACAGAGACAGAGAAAACCGGAGGGGCGCTATGTATGAGGAGCGAGGAAATGCGCTCTGCCCGGTAGCGTCGCTCAAAAAATACCTAAAGAAAATTCTGCCTGATGCAAAGGCCCTGTATCTGCAGCCAAGGAGCGTAACAGTGGCAACAGGAAGCTTCTGGTATACCGCCGTTCCCCTGGGAGTAAACCAGCTGTCACAGATGTTACCCAGGATGTGCAAGGAGGCAGGGACACACACGTCTTACACCAACCACAGCCTGAGAGCCACTGCCATACAGAAACTAACTGATGCGGGACTCGAGGCGAGGGAGATCATGGCAGTGAGTGGGCATAGGTGAGAAGCTTAATATAAACAGACACAAACTACAATGTCAATTTTGATTCATAGATAATGTGTTGCAGAACAAAATAAACTAACAAATCATAATCTCTTGTCGCTTATTACTGTTAACCAATAAAATGCGCTAGAACTTTTTAGGCGTGCCAATATCATTGTTGTCGTATGTTGTGCTGAATATCAGCACTGGTGTGATTATCTGTGGCACTCGGCCGCACCGAATCACACCAGTGCTGATATTCAGCACAACTGCACTCCATCTGGTGTAATATTGCTTAATTAAAATACAATCTGTCAGTGTCTCATCATATGGCCTCAGCTAGGGACGCCACCATTAGGGCGCTTAACTAAAAGGATGTCTTCTTTTTTTTTCAAACTTATTTAGATGTTGGTCATCACAGTATGAAACAACACAAACAATATGAACAAATACAAATAAAACGATAATATAGCATGTCAATGCTAGGTTACATTTAACAAAAAAAAAAGGATGTTCCACATTTGGCTACCAACCAATCTGGGTAGTGATGTACACAAGGGCCTTGCTGATAATATCATGATGGCTATAGGTTGCCAGTACAGAGCCATCAAGACGCTGTTTTTGGGATAGCTACATAGGCAGCTAGTATGCTAGCTAAATTTAACTAAGGGAAATCTTTTGTAAATGATCATCAATAAAGTTTAGTAGTGATTTGGTTTCTGCCCCAATCCTTGCTAATCTCTAGTTTCGCTGTAATATTTGACAAATCTATCCGTGGTTTCATTTATAGTTGTGCAACCCAAGTGTGCTTGCAGATTTCTGAGACGTTAGCTAGATTGCTAGCGAGTTTAAAAGCAATTGCTGGGGTACAGCTCGCTAGCTAGTGAACCTATGGTAGTTGTAATGCCTGGAGAAGCTCTACAGCTCTGATCTGTCACTTTCAACGCCATCGCGCACACACAAACTCTTTCACCATTGATTACCCACTTCTTTTATCTAAAGAACAGTCAGACAGTTCGACCTGAGAGCTAGTTCTAGCAGCATTATCATCCATGCGTGCTATCGCGTAGTACATTACTCCTCCAGGATTATAACGCAGCCATCTCCCCACCCTGCTGACGTGAGTTAAGGGAAATGTTTGTAATCATTGTTACACTTAACCGATGTGATTTGGTTTTTGCCCTGACTTCACTAGTTAGTTGACAGCGATTGCTATTGTGCTAGCCAAGTAGCAACTTCGCTTAATCGGGCCTCCTGAAATATGCATAACAAAGGCAATCAGAGATGGCAGACTCTCACCCCATTCACGCAAATATTGGCAAGTGCGGAAACACAAACAAACACGCCGAGCCACTGGATGGCAGACTTCACCCACTCACGCAAATATTGGCAAATGCGGAAACACAAACAGACAGACAAACAAACAAACACACACACACACAGAGTTGCTAAAAACAGATTTTCACGCTGCACTGCGGGGTGAAGTAATGAATGCCCATGATGCAGACCAGAACGGGTCCGATAACGGCCACTCAGTCAGGCTGCCGCTGTTCCTATTTAATTGCACCCTAAGCCATAGCAATGGGAGAAGTTTTGATGACTTGGTTTTTGCCCTGACTTCACAAGCTGACAGCTATTGTTCTTGAGCTAGCCAAGTAATGAGCTAGCTACCTAAATGTCCCAGAAATCTGAAAGTACTGTTGGGACATACAAAAGTGCCTTGAACATAAAAAGTACATGCCTATTACAGCATGTTAAGTTAGCTAATGAGAACACCGGTCAGAATATCAAAACTTCCATGGTTATGTGGGCTGGAATCGTGATTAAACCAGGAACGCCGGCAGCCTGACTGCTGGCCGTTTATTGGACCGTTCATGGTCTGCATCATGGACATTCATTGTGCATGTTTCAGGAGAGGCCGGTGGTGAGGTGGCTACTTGGCTAACTCAATAGCAATCGCTGTCAGCTAGCTAGCTTGTGAAGTCAGGGCAAAACCCAAATCACATCGGTTAAGTACAACAATGATTACAAACATTTCCCTTAACTTGCGTCAGCAGGGTGGGGAGATGGCTGCATTATAATCCTGGAGGAGTAATGTACCACGAGATAGCACGCATGGATGATAATGCTGCTAGAACTAGCTCTCAGGCCGAACAGTCTGTTTGCTCTTTAGGTAAAAGAAGCTGGTAATCAATGGTGAAAGAGGTCGTGTGTGCACGATGGCATTGGAAGTGACACATCAGAGCTGAAGAGCTTCTCCAAGAGGCATTACAGCTAGCATAGGTTCATTTAGTTAGCGAAGGCTCAAGCGGCTTTTTCAGTCTCTGTTAGCACGAAGCACGTTCAGAGAAAATCATGCCTATGTGGGTCTTGCCTAATGAGTGACGCCTCTGACAGAAGACCCACCTTGATGAGACGCTGACAGATTGTATTTAATTACAGCCCAATCGGGCTAGGAGGAGTGTGATCATGCCTGTTTAGCTACTAGTTTCAGCCAGAATTTCCTGCAGTATGTTGGTCGGTTTGTCATTTTTCAAACTTTGTTGCTAAGAAATTAGAAGTTGCTATCTTCAAGGTCAAGGTCATGATCACGACTGCTGCGAAAATCACGATTTGACTAATAACGCCAGTTCTATTGTGATATAACAAGCACCACGTTATTATGTGCATCGTGAGTGCTCTTAGCAGTATGCCATCAAATTTCACATTTGACATCATTACAAGTACGTCAAAATGACATAAACTTTCAAGTTTTGATTTTGCTGAATTTTTCACTTTCATCGGATAACCCATGGATCAAGTACCTCACACACTAAATTTGAGCGCGGTGACGTAATTGACGTTTTTCTGATTTGTTTGTTTGTTAGTAACAGTTAATTTTTTACCCTTTCAATATCGTTTATGTTCATGAAACTTCAATTACGTGATATAGGAGGTTAGGTCGCTGGTATTTCATATTTCTTTGTTTAGTCCCCAGGTCAAAGGGTTTGCGTCATGTCACTACTAAAAATATTGAAACCATATTTGGTTCATAACTTTGCTACTATTACAGCTAGAGACTTGAAACCAACTCCATTCCCTTCATTCTGTTTCAGAGATCTGTGCACAATTTTGGCAAGTCGTCATTCTATGAATGACCTTTCATTTGTCTGTCTGTTTGTTAGCAGGATATCTCAAAACAGCTGCATAGATTTTAACCAAACTTTGCAAGATGTTAAAGTAGCACAAGAGGAACAAGTGATTAAATTTAGGCATATCTAGGCCAAAGTGCTGAGATATAAAATCAGCTTGCGTTAAGGAGATTTGGAGTCTTTCCAACGGGCCGGATTTCCAACCATGCGTTTTTGGTTTTGCTGCCACCTGGGGGTAGAATGCAACAATACCCTACATGAGTACATTGGCAGAGGTACTTGCACTCTCTGAGCACAACACTAGTTTTCATTGTGTCCCGAAAAGAGCATGGTGACATGTATTTGAAAATGCAGTAGACTTGGAGGCGCTTGTTTCTAATCAGAATATTGTCGCATGTATTGTCTTGAATACCAAATGTCACTATCATTATTATCATTATTATGGATAAAATAGCACTTCATGTCAGACCTGGGCCATTTTACTCGTCTGGGCTAATGTGATTTTACAGCAAATGTGTTGAAGCACGGCGCACATGCACGCACGCACACACGGACGGAGCTCGGACTAGTTCTGGCCAGCCATGTACGGAGCTAAGGTTTGGGTTCATTGTGTGCGGCGGCGTAGGTGCGCAAGGCAGCTTCCCCATCAACACATTTTTGCTTTTTATCTCATCAACGCATTTCAGTTACAGGCTTCTAATTTTTACTGGACATGCATCTCATAAAGGCTTCATAAAATGACGCGGTTTAAAGGTGACCTTGGCCTATTTTTTCAAGGTCACTGGCCTAAAAATATCACCAAAATTTTCGACATTTTGCTTTATCTCATCAACTATTTCAGTTACAGGCTCCTTATTTTTACTGGACATGCATCTCATAAAGTCCTACAAATGACATGCCTAGAGTTTAATTTTGGTCTATTTTTTTGCTGTCACTGGCCTAAAATACCAAAAAACTTCGGCTACATTTTGCTTTATCTCATCAACTATTTCACTTACGGGCTCCTGATTCTTACTGGACATGCATCTCATAAAGGCCTACAAATGACATGCCTAAAGGTGACCTTGGCCTATTTTTCAAGGTCACTGGCCTAAAAATATCACCAAATTTTCGACATTTTGCTTTATCTCATCAACTATTTCAGTTACAGGCTCCTTATTTTTACTGGACATGCATCTCATAAAGTCCTACAAATGACGTGCCTAGAGCCTACCTTGGTCTATTTTTTCAAGGTCACTGTCTCTAAAAATATCACCAAAAACTCGAGCATTTTGCTTTATCTCATCAACTATTTCACTTTACGGGCTCCTGATTCTTACTGACAATATGCATCTCATAAAATACCACAAATGACCTGCCTAAAGGTGACCTTGGCTAATTTTTTCAAGGTCACTGGCCTAAAATATCACCAAAAACTTCAACATTTTGCTTTATCTCATCAACTATTTCAGTTACAGGCTCCTCATTTTTACAGGACATGCATCTCATAAAGTCCTACAAATGACGTGCCTAGAGCGACCTTGGTCTATTTTTTCAAGGTCACTGGCCTAAAAATATCACCAAAAACTTCGACATTTTGCTTTATCTCATCAACTATTTCACTTACAGGCTCCTGATTCTTACTGGACATGCATCTCATAAAGGCCTACAAATGACATGTCTAAAGGTGACCTTGGCCTATTTTTTCAAGGTCATTGGCCTAAAATACCAAAACTTCGACATTTTGCTGTATTCATCACGGCTTCAGTTACAGGGTCCTATATTTTTACTGGACATGCATCTCATAAAGGCTCACAAACGACGACTCAAAGGTGACCTTTGGCCTATTTTTTCAAGGTCACTGGTCTCAAAATATCACCAAAAACATCAACAATTTGCTTTATCCTATCAACTATTTCAGTTACAGGCCCCAAAGGACCTGCCTAAAAGTGACCTTGGCCTCTTTTTCAAGGTCACTGGCCTAAAAATATCACCAAAAACTTTGACAATTTATCTTATCAACATTATCAGTAACAGGCTCCTAATTAGCTCCAGCCGCCCGAATGGCACAGGAGCTATGGTGTCGGGCTCCATCCGTGCATGTGTCCATCCGTGCGTGCCTCCATCAACAAAAACTTTGACATTTTGTTTATCTTAACAGCGAGGGCTTCTGGGCTGCCAGAGCCCTATATATTTTTTTTTTTTTTTCGGTCATAAGTTTTCCTCCCCTTTTTTGAAGTATTCCCTTCCATGAGCACTGGTGGTTTGAGGGCCACTAGAAGTGCTGCCTCTTTTTCAAGGATTACTTGACATCGGCCAGTCAATCAGCTAGCTAAGAATGGGTAAATTGACGACCACAAAGACCTCAGTGTATTAATATCCAATCCGTGCCATGTTATGGGGGAAATTCCCACCTTCTTGTGGAAGCATTTTCATTTACACATTGTTTGTAAAAGCACGTAGCAGCTGTAGCGAGACACCAGAAAACACGGCACAGACTAGGCGGGAGACTAGGGCAAATCCGGCCCATTGGGCAGTTATTGTAGCCCCGGACGGAGTGTCCGGGGGTACTATGGATTTGCGGTCGTCGCGCGTACGTGTCTGCGTCCATTGAGATTTTCTTGTGAACGCTCTACAGACTGCAATTCTTATCCAATCCTTTTCATATTTCACATGCACGTTGACAGTTACGGAAGCCCATAGTGGACAATATTAAAATGAAAATGTAATCCCACTATTGCATTATAATTTTCCACTTATGAAGGAGTTATTTGAGACAATATTAAATTGAAAATGTATTAATCCAATTATCCCTTTCATTTTCACATACACATATGGGAAATCTATGACTATATTCAAATGATAATGAAAAGCTGTTTGACATTTAATTTTCAAAGTCATGCCCTGCAATACAGTGGACAATATTCAAATGCAATAAGCAAAACAGCACCCCCAGCCTACTGAATTTACATTTACATGTCACCACGCTCTTTAAGGGTCAACATAAAAATGTAAATGCTTTTTTCTGAGTATTTGAAAATGATATTGAAAACAGCACTCAACATTTAATTTGCAATGACTTAACCTACTCTACTATGGACAATATTCAAATGCAATAAGCCAAACAGCCCTCCCAGTCTATTGCATTTACATGTTCATGTCATCGCGCTCTTTTATCGTCAACATGAAAATGAAAATGCTATTTTCTAATCACTTGGAAATAATAATGATATAATAATGATGACGGCATTTGACATTTCATTTTCAAGACTTATCCTGCAATACATGCGACAATATTCAAATGCAGTTAGGGAAACAGCGCCTCCCAGTCTACTGCATTTTCAAATACATGTCACCATGCTCTTTTCGGGACACAATGAAAACTAGTGTTGTGCTCAGAGAGTGCAAGTACTTCCTGCTAATGATCAAGTGTAGGGTATTGTTGCATTCTACCCCCAGGTGGCAGCAAAACCCAAAAGCACGCCGATTGGAAATCCGGCCCGTTGGAAAGACTTCAATCTCCGCCAGCATAGCTGGATTTTATATCTCAGCTGTACTTTGGCCTAGATATGCCTAAATTTAGTCACTTGTTCCTCTTGTGCTACTGTAACATCCTGCAAAGTTTGGTTGAAATCTATGCTGTTTTTGAGATATCCTGCTAACAAACAGACAGACAAATGAAAGGTCATTCATAGAATGACAACTTGTCGAAATCATGCACAGATCTCTGAAACAGAATGAACAGAATGGAGTTGGTTTCAAGTCTCTAGCTGTAATAGTAGCAAAGTTATGAACCAAAATGTGGTTTTAATGTTTTTGGTGACCTTGACCTTGACCTTTGACCTAGGGACTAAACAAAGTATAGGCTGCCTGGCGACTAACCTCCTATATCACATGGTGAAGTTTCATGAACATAAACGATATTGAAAGGGTAAAAAAGTGTGTTACTAACAAACAAAACAAACAAATCAGAAAACGGCAATTACGTCACCGCGCTCAAATTTAGTGTGTGAGGTACTTGATCCATGGGCTATCCGATGAAAGTGAAAAATTCAGGAAAAGCAAAACTTGAGTTTATGTCATTTTGACGTACTTGTAATGATGTCAAATGTGAATTTTGATGGCATACTGCTAAGAGCACTTTCCACGATGCACATAATGGCATTGAATTGGCATTTATATCACAATAGAACTGACGTTATTAGTCAAATCGTGATTTTCACCTTGATCGTGATCATGACCTTGACCTTGAAGATAGCAACTTCTAATTTCTTACAGCGACTTATATTATATCCCTGATGTCAACAGTTAAACAATATTTAGTCTATACACAATGGAAATGGTTCAGTAGCAAAATGAAAATAATGGTCATTTTTGTAAAATGCGATTTTGACGTCAGAAAAATGTCAATTACGTCATAACCGTTTGACCGATTAAGCTCAAATTCGGTGTGTGAGGTACTTGAACAATGGGCTATATGATGAAATAAAATTAGTAAAATCAAAACATTTTAAATTTTTGTAATTTTGTGACGTAATTTTGTGACATCATTTTGACATACTTTGACCGGAGGATCGTCTTCGGGACCTGTAACCGCTATGGGCTATGTATGGTGAACAAAATGGCGTTGGATTCAAGTTTTTATATCAAATACAAGCAAAGTTATTAACCAAAATGTGTTGATATTTTGCGTCACATTGACCTTGATCTTGAAGTTATTTTTACGAAAATCAATAGGCTTCTTACAAGGTCATAGGAGATTCAAAAGCTGCAAAAGAGATTTCGATTAAGCCAAGAGTTTAAGAAAAAATCGTGTTTTTAACAAGCTGACAGACGGACGGACAAACAGACTAACGGAACTGACCAACATACTTGCCGAAATTCCAATTTCGGCAAGTAATAACAAGTAACTAGTAACAAACAGGCATGATCACATAACCTCCTCTAACGCCGTTGGGCTGAAGTAATTAAAATGCAATCTGTCAGCGTCTCATCAAGGTGGGTCTTCTGTCAGGACGCTACCATTAGGGCGCTGAATCTGTGCGATGTTCTCATTTGTATAATACCAACCAATCAGCTTCTTGGTAGCACATGGCGTACGTGGGGGCTTGCTTGATATAGACATGATGGCTAGCTGCTAGTATTGTGAGCCATCGAAGTTACGTTGCTCTTTTGGGATAGCCACATAGGCAGCTAGTATGCTAGCTAACGTTAACTGAGGAAAATCTTTTTAAATGATCATCACATTAAAGCGATATGATTTGGTTTCTGCCCCAACTTTACAAACTTAGCTAGCTGTAATATGCATGAACTCATCTGTGGTTTCGCGGCAGTGTTGTGCAACCCATGTGTGCTTGCTGATTTCTGAGACATTAGCTAGATTGCTAGCAAGTTTAAAAGGAATCGCTGAGGTACAGCTCGCTAGCTAGTGAACCTATGCTAGCTGTAATGCCTCTTGGAGAAGCTCTTCAGCTCTGATGTCACTTCCAATGCCATCGCGGCAATAACAATGCATCTTCTTTTCACCATTGATTACCAGCTTCTTTTACCTAAAGAGCAAACAGACAGTTCGGCCTGAGAGCTAGTTCTAGCAGCATTATCATCCATGCGTGCTATCGCGTAGTACATTACTCCTCCAGGATTATAATGCAGCCATCTCCCCACCCTGCTGACGCTAGTTAAGGGAAATGTTTAATCATTGTTGTACTTTAACCGACAGGATTTGGGTTTTGTTCGACTTCACAAGTTGAAGCAGCTGATAGCTTATTGCTATTGAGTTAGCTAAGTAGCCACTCCCCACCACTGCCTTCTCCTGAAACATGCACAATGAATGTCCATGATGCAGACCATGAACGGTCCAATAAACGGCCAGCAGTCAGGCTGCCGGTGTTCCTGGTTTAATCACGATTCCCAAGCCACATAGCAATGGGAGAAGTTTTGATGACTCTGACCGGTGTTCCTCATTAGCTAACTTAACATGCTGTAATAGGCATGTACTTTTTTTATATGTTTCAAGGCACTTTTGTATGTCCCAACAGTACTGTCAGATTTCTGGGACATTTAGGTAGCTAGCTCATTACTTGGCTAGCTCAAGAACAATAGCTGTCAGCTTGTGATATCAGGGCAAAAACCAAGTCATCAAAACTTCTCCCATTGCTATGTGGCTTGGGAATTGCAATTAAACCAGGAACAGCGGCAGCCTGACTGGTGGCCGTTTATCGGACCGTTCATGGTCTGCATCATGGGCATTCATTACTTCACCCCACGGAGTGGGCGTGAAGTACTGTTTTTAGCAACTCTGTGTGTGTGTGTGTTTGTTTGTTTGTTTGGTTCTGTTTGTGTTTCCGGTGACGGCCAATATTTCATGCTGAGTGGGTGAAGTCTGCCATCCAGTGGCTCGGCGTGTTTGTTTGTGTTTCCGCACTTGCCAATATTTGCGTGAATGGGGTGAAGTCTGCCATCTCTGATTGCCTTGTTATGCATGTTTCAGGAGAGGCCGGTGGCGAAGTTGCTACTTGGCTAGCACAGTAGCAATCGCTGTCAGCTAGCTAGCTTGTGAAGTCAGGGCAAAAACCAAATCACATCGGTTAAGTGTAACAATGATTACAAACATTTCCCTTAACTCACCTCAGCAGGGTGGGGAGATGGCTGTGTTATAATCCTGGAGGAGTAATGTACTACGCGATAGCATGCATGGATGATAATGCTGCAAGAACTAGCTCTCAGGTCGAACTGTCTGACTGTTCTTTAGATAAAAGAAGTGGGTAATCAATGGTGAAAGAGTTTGTGTGTGCGCGATGGCGTTGAAAGTGACAGATCAGAGCTGTAGAGCTTCTGCAATAGGCATTACAGCTACCATAGGTTCACTAGCTAGTGAGCTGTACCTCAGCGATTGCTTTTAAACTCGCTAGCAATCTAGCTAACGTCTCAGAAATCTGCAAGCACACTTGGGTTGCACAGCACTGCCGTGAAACCACGGATGAGTTTGTGCGTATTACAGCGAGCTAAGTTAGTAAAGTTGGGGCAGAAACCAAATCATATCGCTTTAATGTGATGATCATTTACAAAGATTTTCCTTAGTTAAATTTAGCGCTAATGCTAGCGATCTAATGCTAGTGCTAATATCTGGTCATTTTCATACTGTAGTGTCCTCTATAATGGAAATAAGAGATCAGATGGCATTAAAGCATACCTTCTGGGCATTAGATTAGATGGCATTAAAGCTTAACCTTCTTGTATAATGCAAGACAGAAGTTTAAGTTTGAATGCTAATGCTAACTTGCTAATGCTAGTATCTAATTAGCTAATTTTATACATTTTCATATGTACGTGTCTCATATAGGTAATAAGCATACCATGGCATTAAAGCATATCCTTGATCATGCAAGTACCCTTATGCATGCAAGATAATTTAAGTTTGAATGCTAATGCTAATTTATGATGCATCTAAGCTTAATCTTTTTTTCATAATGCTTATTTGATGATCTAAGCAATTGGCATAAAGCATCATTTTGGCATATATGATTAGATGCATTAAAGCTTAACCCTGTCTCAATGAAGAATAAAGTCAAGTTGAATAATGCTAACTTAACTAGCGATCTATAATAGTGCATTAAGTACTTCTTTTAATGCATAGTCAATGTTAATTTAATTAATGCAACTTCAATGGATTAAAGCTAATATCGGTATTATGATAAGATTAGATGGCATTAAAGCTAACCCTTCTTGTATACATGCAAGTACAGAAGTTTAAGTTTGAATGCTAATGCTAACTTGCTAATGCTAGCGATCTAATGCTAGTGCTAATTCTGGTCATTTTCATACTGTAGTGTCCTCTATGATGAAATAAGAGATCAGATGGCATTAAAGCATACCTTCATGGGATATAGATTAGATGGCATTAAAGTTAACCTTCTTGTATACATGCAATACAGCAAGTTAAGTTTGAATGCTAATGCTAACTTGCTAATGCTAGGATCTAATGCTAGTGCTAATATCAGGTCATTTTCATACTGTACGTGTCCTCTATGATGATAAGAGATCAGATGGCATTAAAGCATAACCCTTCATGGGAATATCAGATTAGATGGCATTAAGCTTACCTTTGTATACATGCAAGTACAGCAAGTTTAAGTTTGAATGCTAATGCTAACTTGCTAATGCTAGATCTAATGCTAGTGCTAATATCTGGTCATTTTCATACTGCTTATGTGTCACTTCATATGGAATAGAGATATCAGATGGAATTCAAAGCACATCTTGCATGCATATATTTTAGATTAGATGGCATAAATCCTTCTTGTATCATCAGCAGTTGTTGAATGTATCTGTAAATGAATCTTAACCTTTGGATAGCATTTGCAAAAGATTTTGAAGGTAACTAAGACTATAATGAGTCAATTCGTCACCTAACTCCGTTCATTGGGAATATCAGATTAGATGGCATTAAAGCTTAACCCTTCTTGTATACATGCAAGTACAGTAAGTTTAAGTTTGAATGCTAATGCTAACTTGCTAATGCTACGATCTAATGCTAGTGCTAATTCTGGTCATTTTCATACTGTATGTGTCCTTATGATGGAAATAAGAGATCAGATGGCATTAAACATCACCCTTCATGGGCATATTAGATTAGATGGCATTAAAAGCTACATCCTTTTGTATACATGCAAGAAGCTGTAAGTTTAAGTTTGAATGCTAATGCTAACTTGCTAATACTTAGCGATATAATGCTGAGTGCTAACTATCAGGTCATTTCATACTGTCGTGTCCTCTATATGGAAATAAGAGATCAGATGGCATTAAAGCCTGACTTCTAGAATATCAGATTAGATGGCATTAAGTTTAACCCTTCTTATATAAAATGCAAGTACAGTAAGTTAAAGTTTGAATGCTAATGCTAATCTTGCTAATGCTATCGATCTAATGCTAGTGCTAATTTAGGGTCATTTTCATACTGTTTGGTGTCATTTATGATGAAATAAGAGATCAGATGGCATTAAAGCATAACCTTTCATGGGATTATCAGATAGATGGCATTAAAGCTTAACCCTTCTTGTATATACATGCAAGTACAGCAAGTTTAAGTTTGAATGCTAATGCTAACTTTAATGCTAGCGATTTAATGCTAGTGCTAATATCTTGTCATTTTCATACTGTTACGTGTCCTCTATAATGGAAATAAGAGATCAGATGGCATTAAAGCATAACCCTTCATGGGTATATCAGATTAGATGGCATTAAATCTTCATCCTTTTTGTATACATGCAAGTTTAAGTTTGAATGCTAATGCTAACTTGCTAATGCTAGCGATCTAATGCTAGTGCTAATATCAGGTCATTTTTATACTGTATGTGTCCTCTATGATGGAAATAAGAGATCAGATGGCATTAAAAGCATCACCCTTCATGGGAATATGAGATTAGATGGCATTAAAGCTTAATCCTTTTTTATATACATGCAAGTACAGCAAGTTTAAGTTTGAATGCTAATGCTAACTTGCTAATGCTAGCGATCTAATGCTAGTGCTAATTTCAGGTCATTTTCATACTGTATGTGTCCTCTATGATGTAAATAGATGGCATTAATCAGATGGCATTAATTAGATGGCATTAACCCTTCATGGGATTAACAGATTAGATGGCATTAAAAAGCTTAACCCTTCTTGTATACATGCAAGTACAGCAAGTTTAAGTTTGAATGCTAATGCTAACTTGCTAATGCTATCGATCTAATGCTAGTGCTAATTTCTGGTCATTTTCATACTGTATGTGTCCTCTATGATGGAAATAAGAGATCAGATGGCATTAAAAATCACCTTTCATGGGATTTGAGATTAGATGGCATTAAAATAACCCTTTTGTATACATAGTACAGCAAAGTTTAAGTTTGAATGCTAATGATAATGCCTTAAAGGATCTAATGCTAGTGCTAATATCGGTCATTTTCATACTGTAATGTTCTATGATGTTTGAATGCTAAAGCATAACCCTTATACATGCTAGCGTTTCTTGAATGCTAGTGCTAATATCAGGTCATTTTCATACTAATATGCGTCATTTTCATACTGTATGTCTATGATGGATATAAGAGATCAGATGGCATTAAAGCATCACCCTTCATGGGAATATTAGATTAGATGGCATTAAAGACTTAACCCTTCTTGTATACATGCAAGTACAGCAAGTTTAAGTTTGAATGCTAATGCTAACTTGCTAATGCTAGCGATCTAATGCTAGTGCTAATATCTGGTCATTTTCATACTGTCGTGTCCTCTATAATGGAAATAAGAGATCAGATGGCATTAAAGCATCACCCTTCATGGGCATATTAGATTAGATGGCATTAAAGCTTCACCCTTTGTATACATGCAAAAGCACAGCAAGTTTAAGTTTGAATGCTAATGCTAACTTGCTAATGCTAGAGATCTAATGCTAGTGCTAATATCTGGTCATTTTCATACAGTACGTGTCCTCTATGATGGAAATAAGAGATCAGATGGCATTAAAGCATAACCCTTCATGGGCATATTAGATTAGATGGCATTAAAAACCCTTCTTGTATACATGCAAGTACAGCAAGTTTAAGTTTGAATGCTAATGCTAACTTGCTAATGCTAGCGATCTAATGCTAGTGCTAATATCAGGTCATTTTCATACTTTATGTGTCCTCTATAATGAAATAAGAGATCAGATGGCATTAAAGCATCACCCTTCATGGGAATATTAGATTAGATGGCATTAAAAAGCTTAACCCTTTTTATACATGCAAATACAGCAAGTTTAAGTTTGAATGCTAATGCTAACTTGCTAATGCTAGCGATCTAATGCTAGTGCTAATATCTGGTCATTTTCATACAGTACGTGTCCTCTATGATGGAAATAAGAGATCAGATGGCATTAAAGCATAACCCTTCATGGGCATATTAGATTAGATGGCATTAAAGCTTAACCCTTCTTGTATAATTGCAAGTACAGCAATGTTTAAGTTTGAATGCTAATGCTAACTTGCTAATGCTAGCGATCTAATGCTAGTGCTAATATCAGGTCATTTTCATACTGTACGTGTCCTCTATAATGGAAATAAGAGATCAGATGGCATTAAAGCATAACCCTTCATGGGAATATCAGATTAGATGGCATTAAAGCTTACCCTTCTTGTATACATGCAAGTACAGCAAGTTTAAAGTTTGAATGCTAATGCTAACTTGCTAATGCAAGCGATCTAATGCTAATGCTAAGTGGTCATTTTCATCTGGTCATTTTGATATATAAGAGATCAGATGGCATTAAAGCATGATTCAAATATTAGATTAGATGGCATTAAAGCTTAACCTTTTTGGGAATGCAAATACAGCAATGTTAAAGTTTGAATGCTAATGCTAAATTGCTAATGCTAGCGATCTAATGCTAGTGCTAATATCAGGTCATTTTCATACTGTACGTGTCCTCTATAATGGAAATAAGAGATCAGATGGCATTAAAGCATAACCCTTCATGGGAATATTAGATTAGATGGCATTAAAGCTTAACCCTTCTTGTATAATGCAAGTACAGTAAGTTTAAGTTTGAATGCTTTAATTGCTAATGCTATCGATCTAATGCTAGTGCTAATATCTGGTCATTTTCATACTGTATGTGTCCTCTATGATGGAAATAAGAGATTAGATGGCATTAAAGCATCACCCTTCATGGGATTATAGATTAGATGGCATTAAAGCTTAACCCTTAACTTTATGCTAATGACGCTAATACAGCAATGTTAAAGTTTGAATGCTAATGCTAACTTGCTAATGCATCTAATGCTATTGCTAATATCAGGTCATTTTCATATGATGTCCTCTATGATGTATATAAGAGATCAGATGGCATTAAAGCATAACCCTTCATGGGAATATCAGATTAGATGGCATTAAAGCTTAACCCTTCTTGTATACATGCAAGTACAGCAAGTTTAAGTTTGAATGCTAATGCTAACTTGCTAATGCTATCGATCTAATGCTAGTGCTAATATCAGGTCATTTTCATACTGTATGTGTCCTCTATGATGGAAATAAGAGATCAGATGGCATTAAAAGCATCACCTTTCATGGGATTATCAGATTAGATGGCATTAAAGCTTAACCCTTCTTGTATACATGCAAGTACAGCAAGTTTAAATTTGAATGCTAATGCTAACTTGCTGATGCTAGCGATCTAATGCTAGTGCTAATATCAGGTCATTTTCATACTGTACGTGTCCTCTATGATGGAAATAAGAGATCAGATGGCATTAAAGCATATCCCTTCATGGGCATATTAGATTAGATGGCATTAAAGCTTCTCCCTTCTTGTATAAATGCAAGTACAGCAATGTTTAAGTTTGAATGCTAATGCTAACTTGCTAATGCTAGCGATCTAATGCTAGTGCTAATATCAGGTCATTTTCATACTGTACGTGTCCTCTATAACGGAAATAAGAGATCAGATGCCATTAAAGCATAACCCTTCATGGGCATATTAGATTAGATGGCATTAAAGCTTAACCCTTCTTGTATAAATGCAAATACAGCAATGTTAAAGTTTGAATGCTAATGCTAACTTGCTAATGCTAGCGATCTAATGCTAGTGCTAATATCAGGTCATTTTCATACTGTATGCGTGTCCTCTATGATGGATATAAGAGATCAGATGGCATTAAAGCATAACCCTTCATGGGAATATCAGATTAGATGGCATTAAAGCTTAACCCTTCTTGTATACATGCAAGTACAGTAAGTTTAAGTTTGAATGCTAATGCTAACTTGCTAATGCTAGCGATCTAATGCTAGTGCTAATATCTCGTCATTTTCATACTGTACGTGTCCTCTATGATGGAAATAAGAGATTAAAAGATGGCATAATAGATTAGAGCATTAAAGCTTCATCCTTCTTGTATACATGCAAGTACATCAAGTTTAAGTTTGAATGCTAATGCTAACTTGCTAATGCTAGCGATCTAATGCTAGTGCTAATATCTGGTCATTTTCATACTGTATGTGTCCTCTATGATGGAAATAAGAGATAAGATGGCATTAAAGCATAACCCTTCATGGGAATATCAGATTAGATGTCATTAAAGCTTAACCCTTCTGGTATACATGCAAGTACAGTAAGTTTAAGTTTGAATGCTAATGCTATTTTGCTAATGCGAGCGATCTAATGCTAGTGCTAATAATTGGTCATTTTCATACTTTATGTGTCCTCTATAATGGAAATAAGAGATCAGATGGCATTAAAAGCATCACCCTTCATGGGCATATTAGATTGGATGGCATTAAAGCTTCATCCTTTTTGTATACATGCAAGTACAGCAAGTTTAAGTTTGAATGCTAATGCTAACTTGCTAATGCTAGCGATCTAATGCTACTGCTAATATCTGGTCATTTTCATACTGTACGTGTCCTCTATAATGGAAATAAGAGATCAGATGGCATTAAAGCATAACCCTTCATGGGTATATTAGATTAGATGGCATTAAAGCTTAACCCTTCTTGTATAAATGCAAATACAGCAATGTTAAAGTTTGAATGCTAATGCTAACTTGCTAAAAGCGATCTAATGCTAGTGCTAATATCAGGTCATTTTCATACTGTACGTGTCCTCTATTATAGGAGCCAAATATGTGATTGCCTTCATTTCTGTCATTGTCCACTATGTGTCGCTGTGTTGTTGTTCACTGTGTAAGCTCACGCTTATAATGAGGGGAACACAGGTGTTGGTAGGTGTGTTGACCCCGGAAGGGCAACAGGGTTTTTGACCGCATGCAGCGGAGTGTGTTAGGGGCGGTGAGTAATGATTTGAATCGCATGGAATGTATGCATTTGTTCGATTAAAAAGAAAATTTGCTACAGCCATTGGACTCATGTTATTCTCACGATAACCCGGTAGCACAGCCGCCGGGCGGCGTCAGACCGGCAACATCGGTCAGCACCTCATAGTGCAGTATTGGGCTGGCTATTCTGTCAAAAACCTGCCTGATTGGATTATGTTCGAAACTCCGATACCCTGTGGAAGACGTTGTGGGACTGTGTGTTTGTCATCGTTTTGGGTTGGAGCGTGGAGGAGCTACAGGTTGGAAGAACGCTGTCGGTGCTACGTGGATAACTATGATGGAAAGCTAGTCGACTAGGCTTGTGAGGACCGCGGATCTTTGCGTGGACAGCTTGTAGATGAGTCGAGGCGCCCAACGAGCCAGAGGTATGTGTAGCGCTACACTTATGGTCTGTTTGTGTGCACACATTAAATAAAAAAAAAAAAATCCAATGCATTGGTGACTCTTGCGCGCTTTGGAGTCTTTTACATTGCGTTTTGTGCTGTTGCTGTGGATTACGTGACTTATTCGAACTACTTTCGCGTTGACCTGAAGTGAATTTTGCGTTTCTTAATATCGCGTTATGGATGCGTGCGCTGCGGACATGGACAAAAACATTGACGGTGAACTAACTAATGATGGGGAACCTCAAAAACGAGTCGTTAAACTAACTGAGAAGGCAGTGGCTGAAAAGGTTGAGAAGTTACAAAATGCTAGAAGGTCTAAACTAACCAAAGCTGGTAACATAAGAAATGAAATTAATGGTTTTATGTCAAATGGTGATAAAGAAAATGTGTTAAATGCTCTTGAAGAATTGAAAAATGTTTGTGATGATGCTAAAGGTGCACATGATTCATTGTTGAGTTTTATGCCATGTGATGAGGTTGAAAGACATGAAATATGGTTTAAAGCCAAAATGCTTGCAAACAATGATTGTGTTTCTACCGTCAAAGAATGGTTATCTCAAAGGGAAACTAATACAAATAATAATGGTGTTGATGATGTTAACCCAAGTGATAGTGTGTCAAATGTGGGCAGTAAACACAGTCAAAAAAGTAGCAAATCTACCACTTCTTCAACTGCAAAATTAAAGGCTGCAGCAGAAAGAGCTGCTGTCCTGGCTCGTGTTAAAGTATTAAAGGAGAAACACGCCATAGAGGAAGAAGAAGAGAAGCTACGGAGAAGGAAAGAGATGCTTGCATTGGAAGCTGAACTGGCAGCGTCTGAAGCAAAAATGGAAATTTATAAGGCAAATGAGGAGAGCCAGTCCATAGCACACTCAAATGGAAAAGGTAAAAGTATTAAAAGGGTAATAAATGATGAGAGTTTGGTCCAAACATTCAATCCTGCAGCCCAAGAGTTCATTCCCAATGACAATAACCAACAAATAACGCAACGAAATGAACAACCAAATCTGTCATTAATGGAGAACAGACCAGTGGATGTAAGACCAAAAAAAGGAAATGTGTCAATTCAACAGCACAATTTGGTGGATCACAGTGACATCAGAATGGACCATAAGGAGCAATCCACATCAACTGAATTACAAGCTCAGTCACCAAATGGTCTACAGCTGCCTGGAGAACTTCTCAACATCATGAGCAAACAAACTGAAATCACTGCCGCTCTAGTAAACCAACAGCGCTCTATGACTCTCCCACCAAGAGATATTCCCATATTTGATGGTGATCCTTTGCATTACAGAACATTCATCAAGGCTTTTGAACAAGGAGTGGAAAATAAAGCAACTGCATCAGACAGTTTATACTACCTGGAGCAATTCACTCGAGACCAACCTCGTGAGCTGGTGCGGAGTTGTCAGCATATGGCGCCAGATCGTGGTTATGCTGTGGCAAAGGCTTTACTATTGGAACACTTTGGTAATCCATATAAAACAGCCACTGCATACATCAATAAAGCTCTGTCCTGGCAAACTATTCCAACAGACGATGCAAAGGCACTCCAGAGCTATGCCTTATTCCTGCGGGGCTGCTGTAACATCATGGAGGAACTGGAGTATGTACAGGAGTTGGATTTGCCAGTGAATATGAGAGCTATTTTTGCAAAGTTACCATATAAGTTGAGGGAGCGATGGAGAAGCAAGGCTCATGATATAATGGAGAGTACTGGATACAGAGCTGGATTCAGTGACATGGTGGAATTTATTGAGCGTCATGTAAAGATCCTATCCGACCCATTCTTCGGAGATTTGCAAGATTACAGTTCCAATACACCATCTGCAATTCGTCCCAAGTTACAATCGGGAGTCAAAATGCGGGGAAATGTTGTGGCTAGTACAGTTACTGTTACAGATTCGCAAGGACAAGGCAAGCCAATCTCAGACACAGACGAAAGTGACAGTAACCGCTGTATTTGCTGTTCTCTGGAGCATGTACTAGAAGACTGCAAGCAGTTTAAAAGGAAAAGACATATGGACAAAGTGTTTCTATTAAGGAAAAGAGGAGTGTGTTTTGGATGTCTGCGTCAGGGCCACATCAGTCGTAATTGTGAGGCAAGATTGAGCTGTGAAATATGCAAGCAAAACCATCCTACTGTGCTTCACATAAATAGACAAACAGCACCTCAAACACCAGAACCAGCATCCATCTCTCACACCACGTGTGGCCATACAGGGGCCGGTAAAGATCGCGCAATGTTGTCAGTGCTCCCTGTTAAAGTAAAGGCTGCAAAGGGAGATTGTGTGGTTGAAACCTATGCCTTCCTGGATCCAGGCAGCACTGGGACGTTTTGTTCCGAACAGCTTATGCAGCGCCTGAACCTCACTGGGAGGCGAACACAAGTGTTGCTACGAACTATGGGTCAGACCAAGCTAAGTCCAGCTTTCTCTCTGTTTAATTTGGAGGTGTCGGCTCTGGAGAGTACGCAGTACTATCCACTCCCAGAAGTCTTTACACAAATGGAAATGCCTGTCACCAAAGAGGACATGGTAACATCTGAGGACTTACTGAAATGGCCATATCTGTCAAAGGTTCATTTACCATCAATACATGCTGAGGTCGACCTGTTGATTGGTACTAATGCACCTAAATTACTAGAGCCTTGGGAGGTCATTAATAGCCAAGGAAATGGACCATACGCCGTCAAGACCGTGCTGGGCTGGGTGGTCAATGGCCCACTGGATGGCAATAGCAATCTGAAAGGTGCATCAATAACAGTGAATAGAATATCTGTTAGCAAACTGGAAGAGATGCTCATGAACCAGTACAATCAAGATTTTAGTGAAAGGCACTTGGAAAGACAAGAAATGTCACGAGAAGACCTAAAGTTTCTCAACATGATGGAAACATCTATAAAGATGCAGGATGGAAAGTATTGTGTGAACTTACCCTTCAAGACAGTGGATGTGTGTTTACCAAACAATCTTGCTGTGGCTCAACAGAGAATACAAAGTCTGAAAAAGAGATTTAAGTTCAATCAATACTTCCACCAAGAATATGCTAAGTACATGAACAACATAATTGCCTGCAATTACGCAGAACGTGTATCCGAAGATCAATTACACTGCGACAATGGAAAGGTATGGTATATTCCCCATCATGGGGTCCATCATCCAAGGAAAGGAGCACTACGTGTTGTGTTTGACTGTGGTGCAACATTCAAAGGAGTGTCCCTGAATAGTGAGTTGCTGCAGGGCCCTAATCTCACAAGCACACTGCTTGGTGTCCTCATGAGGTTCAGACAAGAGCCAATAGCCTTCATGGGTGACATTCAAGCTATGTTTCATCAAGTGTGCATTCCAGAAGAAGATCGGGACTTCCTTCGATTCCTTTGGTGGCCAGGTGGAGACACCACACAGGAGCCCGTGCCATACAGGATGAAAGTCCACTTATTTGGAGCAGTCTCATCCCCCAGCTGTGCTGCTTATGCTTTGAAAAGAACTGCCCTAGACCACAAGTCTGATTTCCCAGCTGTGGTCATAGAAACTGTCCAACAGAATTTTTATGTTGATGATTGCTTGAAAAGCTCAGCCACAGAAGCTGAAGCAATTCAGCTGATACATAGTCTTGTTGCTCTATGTGGAAAAGGAGGTTTTACTTTAGAAAAGTGGATAAGCAACAGTCGTGTTGTTTTTATGAGACCTCTTAGAAGAGCAGAGGGCCAAAGAACTAAAGAATTTGGATTTGGATAGCGACAAGCTTCCTGTGGAAAGAGCTCTTGGTCTGCAGTGGTGTGTAGAAACTGACACTTTCAGCTTCAAAATGGAAATGAAACACCAAGCTCTGACCCGGCGTGGAATGCTGTCAGTCAACAGTTCTGTTTACGACCCATTGGGTTTCTTGGCGCCAGTGATGTTACGGGCAAAAATGATGCAGCAGGAGCTGTGTAAAAGAGGCTGTAACTGGGATGATGCTCTTCCACAGGACATCTTACATCAGTGGACACAGTGGCTGGAGAAGTTATCATTGCTGACTACCTTTAATGTGGACCGGTGCATAAAACCTACTAACTTTGGAGCCATAAAGCAAGCACAATTGCACCATTTTTCAGATGCCAGTGAAGGAGGTTATGGCACTGTGACATACATTCGTATGGAGAATAGCCTGCATTACATCCATGTTGCCATCTTGTTGGGCAAGGGCAGAGTAACACCATTAAAGGCCATAACCATTCCTCGGCTTGAGCTGTCTGCAGCTGTTCTCGCAGCAAGGGTTGATGCTATGGTTAAAGCAGAGCTAAGCATGCAGCTTCAAGAGTCAGTGTTTTGGACTGATAGTACATCTGTGTTGAAATACATTAATAATGAAGATAGACGCTTTCACACCTTTGTGGCAAATCGAGTTGCAACCATTCGGAATTTGTTTGAGCCAGCACAATGGAGACACGTCAGCACAAAGGAAAATCCAGCTGATTATGTGTCTAGAGGGCTGAAGGTGTCAGAATTCCTGGAGACTAGAAGATGGCTGGAAGGACCTGAATTTTTGTGGAATTTGTGAGAGGAATTGGCCTCAAACTAAGGTGGATGTCTCATTGGATTTTGGAGACAAAGAGGTCAGGAGGGAGGCTGCAGCTAATGCTGTTACAGTCAACGCTTCAACACCCACAGACCAGCTCATCTTGTACTATTCTGATTGGATACGGCTCAAGAGAGCAGTGGCCTGGTACCTGAAGTTAAAAGGCTGGATAAGGGAGAAATGCCAAAGGAGAAAGCTGGTGGAGACTTTAACAAATAGAACTTCAGTGGCATGTAATGTAATCACCAGGGGCCACCAGAGTGCCACTGTAGGCCTTAAGAAAAACAGTTTGTCATTAGAAGATGTACAAAATGCAGAGTTTGCCATTATACAGTACTGTCAGCAGCAAAGGTTCAAGCAGGAGATTGAAGCTCTGTCTAAAAAAAAACACCAACATGAGCCATCTGAGTCCTATCTATATGTTGAACCCTGTTATGGAGGATAAACTTTTTGAGAGTCGGAGGCAGACTTCACAGAAGTGCAATGCCAGAGGAAGTTAAACATCCGATAATCCTGGCCAAAGATCAGCACATCTCTGATTTGATTCTCAAACACACACATCAAAGCCTTAGACACGCAGGCCGGACTCACACTCTGTCTGCTGTAAGAAGGAGGTTTTGGATAACGAAGGCTAACTCTGCTGTAAGAAAGATCATTGGAGAGTGCAGCTTCTGTAGACGTTATAATGGAAGATTGTTAGAACAGAAAATGGCTGACCTTCCTGCAGCAAGGATTCTCCCAGACCACCCCCCTTTTACGAACACTGGGGTTGATTATTTTGGACCAATTGAGGTCAAAAGAGGTAGAGCATGCTGCAGAAGATATGGTGTTATATTTACCTGCATGGCAAGTAGAGCCATTCATTTGGAAGTAGCGTCTACACTCGATACAGATGCTTGCATAAATGCACTGAGACGCTTCATCAGCAGGAGAGGCCAAGTAAAACATCTGTGGTCAGACAACGGAACAAATTTTGTGGGAGCTGAGCGAGAACTTAAAGAAGCTCTTGTCAAATTGAACCAGGAAGACATCAAAAGATATTTGATGCAGGTTGGTGTGGACTGGACCTTTAATCCACCTGCAGGCTCCCATTTTGGAGGTGTATGGGAGCGGATGATCCGCCTGGTGAGAAGAGTGCTGAACTCAGTGTTGCGCCAACAAACTCTGGACGATGATGGGCTGAGTACAGTATTGTGCGAGGCTGAGGCTATTTTAAATGACCGACCCCTTACCAAACTTTCAGAAGATCCTCATGATTTGGAACTGCTCACACCCAACCACATACTCCT
The DNA here is from genome assembly GCA_029692085.1 of Gymnothorax javanicus. NCBI lineage: Eukaryota > Metazoa > Chordata > Actinopteri > Anguilliformes > Muraenidae > Gymnothorax > Gymnothorax javanicus. The sequence continues at coordinate 38,196,786 of CM056200.1, read as the reverse complement.
GCTCAGAGGAAAGCCATCACTTCCACCTGGAGTTTTTAAGCTGGAGGACCAGTATGGAAGGAGGAGATGGAAACAGGTGCAATACCTTGCTGACCTTTTCTGGAGAAGATGGGTTCGAGAATATTTGCCCTTGCTTCAGGAAAGGCAGAAATGGAATGTTAAGAAGAAAAATCTTGCTGTTGGAGATATTGTGACCATTATGGATCCATCTGCACCACGGGGGTCCTGGCCTTTGGGAAGGGTTTTGGAGGTTTTCCCAGACAGTCATGGTCTAGTGAGGTCTGTGAAACTTAAAACTAAGTCCAATATAATTGAAAGGCCAATATCAAAACTTTGTATGGTATATGGTGTCTAACTTCTATTTTTCACATATTATGTCTCCTGTTATGGTTATGTTTGAGAATTGTCATGTCAGTTTACATGTCAATTAGGGGCCGGTGTATAGGAGCCAAATATGTGATTGCCTTCATTTCTGTCATTGTCCACTATGTGTCGCTGTGTTGTTGTTCACTGTGTAAGCTCACGCTTATAATGAGGGGGAACACAGGTGTTGGTAGGTGTGTTGACCCCGGAAGGGCAACAGGTTTTTGACCGCATGCAGCGGAGTGTGTTAGGGGGCGGTGAGTAATGATTTGAATCGCATGGAATGTATGCATTTGTTCGATTAAAGAAGAAAATTTGCTACAGCCATTGGACTCATGTTATTCTCACGATAACCCGAAGTAGCACAGCCGCTGGCTATTATATCGAGATCGCGTCAGACCGAAGCAACATCGGGTCAGCACCTCATAGTGCAGTATTGGGCTGGCTATTATATCTATGATGTATATAAGAGATCAGACGGCATTAAAGCATAACCCTTCATGGGAATATCAGATTAGATGGCATTAAAGCTAAACCCTTCTTGTATACATGCAAGTACAGTAAGTTTAAGTTTGAATGCTAATGCTAACTTGCTAATGCTAGCGATCTAATGCTAGTGCTAATATCAGGTCATTTTCATACTACGTGTCCTCTATGATGATATATATAGAGATCAGATGGCATTAAAGCATAACCCTTCATGGGAATATCAGATTAGATGGCATTAAAGCTTAACCCTTCTTGTATACATGCAAGTACAGCAAGTTTAAGTTTGAATGCTAATGCTAACTTGCTAATGCTAGCGATCTAATGCTAGTGCTAATATCTGGTCATTTTCATACTGTATGTGTCCTCTATGATGGAAATAAGAGATCAGATGGCATTAAAGCATAACCTTTCATGGGATTATCAGATTAGATGGCATTAAAGCATCACCTTTCATGGGATTATGAGATTAACAGCAAATACAGCAATTTAAGTTTGAATGCTAATGCTAACTTGCTAATGCTAGCGATCTAATGCTAGTGCTAATATCAGGTCATTTTCATACTGTACGTGTCCTCTATGATGGTATATAAAATAAGATGGCATTCACATCATGGGAATATAAATGGCATTAAATAACCCTTCTTGTATACATGCAAGTACAGCAAGTTTAAGTTTGAATGCTAATGCTAACTTGCTAATGCTAGCGATCTAATGCTAGTGCTAATTTCTGGTCATTTTCATACTGTATGTGTCCTTTATGATTGAAATAAGAGATCAGATGGCATTAAAGCATCACCTTTCATGGGATTATCAGATTAGATGGCATTAAAGCTTAACCCTTCTTTTATACATGCAAATACAGCAAGTTTAAAGTTTGAATGCTAATGCTAACTTGCTAATGCTAGCGATCTAATGCTAGTGCTAATATCAGGTCATTTTCATATTGTACGTGTCCTTTATGATGTAAATAAGAGATCAGATGGCATTAAAGCATAACCCTTCATGGGAATATCAGATTAGATGGCATTAAAGCTTAACCCTTCTTGTATACATGCAAGTACTGCAAGTTTAAGTTTGAATGCTAATGCTAACTTGCTAATGCTATCGATCTAATGCTAGTGCTAATTTCTGGTCATTTTCATACTGTATGTGTCCTCTATGATGGAAATAAGAGATCAGATGGCATTAAAGCATCACCCTTCATGGGATTATCAGATTAGATGGCATTAAAGCTTAACCCTTCTTTATACATGCAAAGTACAGCAAGTTTAAATTTGAATGCTAATGCTAACTTGCTGATGCTAGCGATTTAATGCTAGTGCTAATATCAGGTCATTTTCATACTGTATGTGTCCTCTATGATGGAAATAAGAGATCAGATGGCATTAAAGCATAACCCTTCATGGGCATATTAGATTAGATGGCATTAAAGCTTAAACCCTTCTTTAAAGCAAATACTGCAATGTTAAAGTTTGAATGCTAATGCTAACTGATCTAATGCTAGTGCTAATATCAGGTCAACGTGTCCTCTTTGAATAAGAGATCAGATGCCATTAAAATAACCCTTCATGGGCATATTAGATTAGATGGCATTAAAGCTTAACCCTTCATAACGCAAATACAGCAATGTTAAAGTTTGAATGCTAATGCTAACTTGCTAATGCTAGCGATAATAATGCTATCAGAAATAAATATCAGCAATGCATTAAAGCATAACCCTTCATGCATGGCATTTGCAATACAGTAAGTTTAAGCTAATGCTAACTTATAATGCTGATCTAATGCTAGTGCTAATGGTCATTTTCATACTGTATGTGTCCTTTATGATGGAAATAAATAATGTCATTAAAGCAAATTGATTATCAGATTAGATGGCATTAAAGCTTAACCCTTCATACATGCAAGTACAGTAAGTTTAAGTTCATGGGCTAATGCTATTAGATAAGATGATCTAATTAAAGTGCTAATATCTGGTCATTTTCATACTATGTGTCCTCTATATATATAAGAGATCAGATGGCATTAAATACAGCAATGTTAGAAGTTTGAATGCAAGTTTAGTTTGAATGCTAACTTGCTAATGCTAGCGATCTAATGCTAGTGCTAATATCTGGTCATTTTCATACTGTACGTGTCCTCTATGATGGAAATAAGAGATCAGATGGCATTAAAGCATAACCCTTCATGGGGAATATTAGATTAGATGGCATTAAAGCTTAACCCTTCTTGTATACATGCAAATACAGCAATGTTTAAAGTTTGAATGCTAATGCTAACTTGCTAATGCTAGCGATCTAATGCTAGTGCTAATATCAGGTCATTTTCATACTGTACGTGTCCTCTATGATGTATATAAGAGATCAGATGGCATTAAAGCATAACCCTTCATGGGAATATCAGATTAGATGGCATTAAAGCTTAACCCTTCTTGTATACATGCAAGTACAGTAAGTTTAAGTTTGAATGCTAATGCTAACTTGCTAATGCTATCGATCTAATGCTAGTGCTAATATCTGGTCATTTTCATACTGTATGTGTCCTCTATGATGGATATAAGAGATCAGATGGCATTAAAGCATATCCCTTCATGGGAATATCAGATTAGATGTCATTAAAGCTTAACCCTTCTGGTATACATGCAAGTACAGTAAGTTTAAGTTTGAATGCTAATGCTATTTTGCTAATGCTAGCGATCTAATGCTAGTGCTAATATCTGGTCATTTTCATACTTTATGTGTCCTCTATAATGGAAATAAGAGATCAGATGGCATTAAAGCATCACCCTTCATGGGCATTTTAGATTAGATGGCATTAAAGCTTCATCCTTTTTGTATACATGCAAGTACAGCAAGTTTAAGTTTGAATGCTAATGCTAACTTGCTAATGCTAGCGATCTAATGCTTGTGCTAATATCTGGTCATTTTCATACTGTATGTGTCCTCTATAATGGAAATAAGAGATCAGATGGCATTAAAGCATAACCCTTCATGGGTATATTAGATTAGATGGCATTAAAGCTTAACCCTTCTTGTATAAATGCAAATACAGCAATGTTAAAGTTTGAATGCTAATGCTAACTTGCTAATGCTAGCGATCTAATGCTAGTGCTAATATCAGGTCATTTTCATACTGTACGTGTCCTCTATGATGTATATAAGAGATCAGACGGCATTAAAGCATAACCCTTCATGGGAATATCAGATTAGATGGCATTAAAGCTTAACCCTTCTTGTATACATGCAAGTGAGTGTGAGCAGTTGTCTTCTCCTGTTGCTGCGGCTGTTGCTGTTGCTGACCTCTTGGCTGTGCTGTAGCGCTGTTCGTTGGTGTTCATTCTGCTTGAGTTGAGACAGAGGAAGACGTGCGGGATCGAATCTGAAGTTTTACTCTTGTTTAAACGGAGTTATCTGAAACTAATTTGTGTGTTCAGGCTCAAACAGTATTAGAGATTAGACAATTTGCTCCCGAGGTATAACCTTTGTCGCATTAGGGGCAGGGAGAATCTTCCTCCATCATCTTTTTTTTTCCCCTTTTTCCCCCTTTAACAACTCGGTGAGCAAACAGCCAAATTAAGTCGCTAATCTGGTCAAACAAAGGCGACGGGGGTTTTTTGGGGGTTTTTTTTGAGGGGGTTTCAGTCTCCCGGGAGCAAAGTAAGGTAAAGTAAAATAAATTTAAACGCTAAATTTAAAGAATAAACTAAACGCGAAGTAATTGTCTAACTTAGTGAATTGTGTGATATACAAAGTAAGTCAGAGTTGTTTTCAAGGACTGAGGTACACTGTCGCCTGCTTTTTCTGTAGCTGATTTAGCTAACGAACTATTGTAAGCTCTCAACGCCAGCAATATATCAAATTACCGGGATATCTAACTATCTGGCTTGGTTTCATACTTGGTCGCTTGCCTTTCATAGTCTTCTAGCCAATAAATATTGACGTTCACGGGGGTTTTTTAGTCCCCTTCGTTCTCTATCCTGACCACATTACCGCATAAACGCATTTCCAAGCTTGAATATTAACGCGAACCGGGGTTTTTTGTCTTTTTCGCATTTTATTATCATCGAAGGGCTCTTCTGATTAAACACATTGCAAATTACGTTATCTTTGTATTTTCCTCCGGTTGCGGTGCCTTGATCAGCTGATTAAAGTTTAACTGCTTGTTTGAGTGCTCAGCGACAGCTTGTTGGGGGAGATACCGTGTTTAGTTCGCTCACGAAGTAAACGACTTGTTTATTCGGTCCGTTTTAATTAAAGGGAACCGAGGCTTAACTCTTATCTCGGTTACTCTTGGTTGTATTTGTGGCTGGCTAGCTAGATAGTTACTGTTTGCTTTTTGGCTGGGGATCTGAGATTTAGTATTTAGTCAATAGGACAGCAGTCACTTTAGTCGTCCGTTCGGTTACCCTTGAATTTAAACGAAAGCTTTTACCGGAGTGCTCCGCCTCCTCCCTCCTCCAGTTTCTCCTGGGCGTAGTATAGCCAGTCTTTTATCTGGGTTCTCAGCTAAGCCCTGTGAGACTTTTGGGTTAGTATATTAATAGTAGCGGGTCTAGATAAATTCAAGTTGGCTTATTAGGAGTGCTTATTATCGATAGAGTTTCTCAATTTGGTATTTCATTTCTGTTCACTAAAAACTAAGCCCCTGTTAAAAGAGGCTTATTATCCATTCACATAGTTTCCCCACGGTTTCTATTGTGACTGCTGCTTAGGGCTTCTCAGGTTAATTAATTAATAAATTGTGGTTCCTGAGCTTCTGTCTCGGCATTAGTAATTTTCTTTGTTATCTAGGGTGAGCGAGGTCATTAGGTAGGGGGTTCAAAATGTGGCCAAAACTATGTGACGGTTGCAGGATGATCGCACTTTTGGAAAGAGATTTCCAGGGTGGGTTTGTCTGTCACCGGTGCCAGCTAATTGAGCATCTGGAGAGCAAGATCCTTGTTCTTCAGGGCCAGTTGGCGGCACGACATAGTTCATAATCAGTAGAGTTCCTAGAGGAACTAAGTAGTATGTCGTTTAGAGAAATGGTCTGTACGCCAAAGCAGGGTGGTGTGGGGACCCCAGAGCAGGCAGGGAGAGAAAGTTGGGTGACGGTAGGGCGTCAGCGCAGGAAAGGGCGTGCACCGTGCATGACAGCGACAGCTCCTCCAGTGGTTGAGGTGTCCAACCGATTCCGGCCCTTGCAGGAACTCGAATTGGCCCCTGACCCTGAGAGTGAGGGGACTGATGAGCAGCAGGGCACCCTGTTGGCCTCTACCCCTCAGAAAAGAGAGTTATTGATAGTGGGGGACTCAATACTTAGAGGAATAGACAGTTTAGTCTGTTCGCGCGACAAGGAGTCTCAGACGGTGTGTTGCCTGCCTGGTGCCCAGGTAGGAGACCTCCTGGAGCGTCGGACAAGCTCCTGGCCAGAGCGGGGAGGGATCCAGTTGTCATGGTCCATGTTGGGACTAATGACATAGGTAAGGGTAGGTTTGAGGTTCTGCAAAGTAAATTTGTTGAATTAGCTGAAAAGCTTAGGGAGCAGATCCTCCACGGTAGTGTTCTCCGGGATTCTACCGGTACCACGTGCAAGCAGAGGGAAGCAGAATTTTATCTGGAGGTTTAACACGTGGGGTTTAACCTGGTGTAGGAAAGAGGGGTATAGGTTTATGGGGCACTGGAACTACTTCTGGGACAGGGGTGACCTGTTCAAGCCGGATGGGCTACACCTGAACCGGAGGGGTACCTTTGCACTGGGTCAGCGTATGTTGAGGGTAGCAGAGAGTTATTTAAACTAGGGACTTGGGGGGCAGGGAGGTTAGAGAGTGTTACACAGAGGGAAATGCAGACTGCCCTGATGGAAGCTGACAGCGTTACATGCACTATTGATGATATATTTTTAAAGCAAAAAAGCATGGTGAGGGGCTTTGAGCAGCAGGGGCATGGGAAATCGAAGGGGAAGAGCGTTCATGATAACCTGAAATGTTTTTATCTAAATGCAAGAAGCATTAAAAATAAATTTCAAGAACTTGAGGCCGTTATGATTAGTGAAGGCTATGACATAGTTGGGATTACAGAGACATGGCTTAGTGAAGAGGATGGAGATGAATATAATGTAGAAGGTTATAAGCTCTTTAGGAAGGATAGATGTAATAGGCGAGGAGGGGGTGTAGCACTCTATGTGAACGAAAACATAAATGTGCAGGAAATTCCTGAAATTGAATATTCCGTGCCTTGTGAAGATATCTGGGTCAGGCTCACTGGCAAACACGAGACTGGTTTAAACATAGGTGTATGCTATCGACCACCAGCTTTGGACAGTACAGTCAATGAAATGCTCCTTAAGAGGATTACGCAAGCTTGTAGAGGAGGAGGGACTATTATTATGGGAGACTTAAATTATCCTGGTATTGATTGGGAAATGGTGAAAGGACAGGGTAGGGGGAGGAAGAATTTCTAGATGTCATAAATGATAATTTTTGGTGCAGTATGTTAATAAACCTACAAGAGAGAAGGCAATTTTAGATTTGCTGCTCTGTAATGACCCAGATAGAATTAGCAATGTTGAGGTACTGGAGCCACTTGGGACAAGTGATCACTCTACTATTAATTTTGAGGTTTCATGGGAAGTTAAAAAGGTGTAAAAAAAAAAAAAAATTTTTAATTTTAGGCGAGCAAACTTTGACAGGATGCGGTCATATCTAAGTGAAACAAAATGGGAGACACTCCTGGACTGTGAGTCTGTAAATGAGATGTGGGAAAGATTTAAGGGGTTTTACTTGATTCACAATGTAAATTCATTCCAAAGGTGTCCAAAAGTAAGCTGAAAAAGCAGAATCCTCAGTGGATGACAGCAGCTATTCGTAGGAGTTTGAGGGAAAAGAGGAATCTTTATAAGATGTACATAGAGGATAACAATGAGATTACTAAGGCCGAATTCTGTAAAATGCGGGCTGTGGTCAAAAAAGAGCTGAGGAATGCTAGAAGACTGTATGAAAGACAAATTGCAGAGGGGGCAAAAACTAACCCTAAGCGCTTCTTTCAGTACTGTAGCAGAAAAAGGAAAGTCAAAAGAGCAGGTTAAGTGCATAAAGAGTAAAAATGGATCGCTGCTATATGATAATAAGGATATTGCGGACACCTTAAACGGTTACTTTGTTGAGAATTTTACCTTAGAGCGGTCTTTATTCGGCCGGAGGGCTTGTCCAATGCTCAAGATTATTTAGCGGAAATTGAGGTTAGGGATAACGTCAGATTAGACAAGTTGCATCAACTAAAGGCAGATAAGGCGGCGGGTCCTGATGGCTTATATCCTCGAGTGCTCAGGGAAGTTAGTGAGATCATCTTTAAGCCGCTATCTGCCATCTTTAGACGGTCTTTAGAAACTGGAGAAATACCAAATGATTGGAAACAGGGCAATATAATACCAATATATAAAAAAGGGGACCGTACTGAGCCAGGTAATTACAGGCCAGTCAGTTTAACTTGCATTGCGTGCAAAATATTGGAATCTATCATAAAAGATGAGCTGGACTTATTTCTTGAACGTAACAATATCTTGAGGGATAGCCAACATGGTTTTCGTAAAGGAAGGTCATGCCTGACAAACCTGGAATTTTTTGAAGAGGCCACCAAGACTTATGACCAGAGCAGGGCTTATGACATCATATATTTGGATTTTCAGAAAGCATTTGACACAGTACCGCATAAGAGACTAATTTTTAAAATGAGCTCCATTGGAGTTACAGGTGGTATTCTGAAGTGGATTCATAACTGGTTGCAGGACAGAACACAAAGAGTGGTGGTCAGTGGTATATCATCTGAGCTAGGTAGGGTGGGGAGTGGCGTCCCCCAGGGATCGGTGTTGGGACCCTGCTGTTCCTCATCTACATTAATGACCTTGATAGGAATATTGAGAGCAGATTAGTGAAATTTGCAGATGATACTAAATTGGGGGCTTGGCAAATAGTTTAGAGTCCACTAAAGTGATTCAGGATGATTTGGATAGAATTCAGAATTGGGCAGAAATGTGGCAAATGAAATTTAATGTAGCGAAATGTAAAGTAGTACATGTAGGTAATAAAAACATTAGACGGGATTACTTCATGGGAGGTTTTAAACTGGAATGTGCTCCACAAGAGAAAGATCTGGGAGTGATTGTTGACCAAACCCTCACAGGCTCTAGCCATTGTGCCGTAGCTGTTAAAAAAAGCCAATCGGATGCTGGGATACATTGCCAAAAGTATTGAGTTCAAATCCAAGGAGGTGATGCTTCTTTTGTACAACACATCTGTCAGACCACATCTAGAGTATTGTGTACAGTTCTGGGGACCATACTTTAAGAAAGACATAGAGGCTTTAGAGAAAGTTCAGAGAAGAGCCACGAAGCTAATTCCGGGTATTAAAGATGAAAGCTATGAGAAAAGGCTGAAGATCCTTAATCTCTTTAGTCTTAGGAAAAGGAGACTAAGGGGTGATTTGATTGAGGTCTTTAAATATGTTAAAGGGATTAACAAAGTGAATTATGTAGGATTCCTTCAACCAAGTGTTGTTAGCAGAACTCGGGGTCACAAATGGAAGCTGACTAAAGGTAAATTTAGCACTGATATTCGGAAATATTTCTTCACCCAAAGAGTAATTTCAGTGTGGAACAGCTTGCCTGACCATATTGTTGAGGCAGAGACCTTGGGAGTTTTCAAGAGCAGACTTGACTTAAAGCTAGATACCATTGAGTCATTGAGTATCTGAAGTGATATATTCACGATGGTACAAAGAAACTGGCGAGCCTAGTTGGGCTGAACGGCCTGTTCTCGCCATTCATGTTATGTTATGTTATGTTATGTTATGTTAAGTACAGTAAGTTTAAGTTTGAATGCAAATGCTAACTTGCTAATCCTAGCGATCTAATGCTAGTGCTAATTTCTGGTCATTTTCATACTGTATGTGTCCTTTATGATTGAAATAAGAGATCAGATGGCATTAAAGCATCACTTTCATGGGATTATGAGATTAGATGGCATTAAAGCTTAACCCTTCTTTATATACGCCAATACAGCAATGTTAAAGTTTGAATGCTAATTCTAACTTGCTAATGCTAGCGATCTAATGCTAGTGCTAATATCAGGTCATTTTCATACTGTACGTGTCCTCTATGATGTATGTAAGAGATCAGATGCCATTAAAGCATAACCCTTCATGGGAATATCAGATTAGATGGCATTAAAGCTTAACCCTTCTTGTATACATGCAAGTACAGCAAGTTTAAATTTGAATGCTAATGCTAACTTGCTGATGCTAACGATTTAATGCTAGTGCTAATATCTTGTCATTTTCATACAGTACGTGTCCTCTATGATGGAAATAAGAGATCAGATGGCATTAAAGCATATCTCTTCATGGGCATTTTAGATTAGATTGCATTAAAGCTTCACCCTTCTTGTATACTTCCAAGTACTGCAATGTTTCAGTTTGAATGCTAAAGCTAACTTGCTAATGCTAGTGATCTAATGCTAGTGCTAATATCAGGTAATTTTCATACTGTACGTGTCCTCTACAATGGAAATAAGAGATCAGATGGCATTAAAGCATAACCCTTCATGGGCATATTAGATTAGATGGCATTAAAGATTAACCCCTCTTTATATATACGCAAATACAGCAATGTTAAAGTTTGAATGCTAATGCTAACTTTCTAATGCTAGCGATCTAATGCTAGTGCTAATATCAGGTCATTTTCATACTGGACGTGTCCACTATGATGTATATAAGAGATCAGATGGCATTAAAGCATAACCCTTCATGGGCATATTAGATTAGATGGCCTTAAAGCTTAACCCTTCTTTATATACGCAAATACAGCAATGTTAAAGTTTGAATGCTAATGCTAACTTGCTAATGCTAGCGATCTAATGCTAGTGCTAATATCAGGTCATTTTCATTCTGTACGTGTCCTCTATGATGTATATAAGAGATCAGATGGCATTAAAGCATAACCCTTCATGGGCATATTAGATTAGATGGCATTAAAGCTTAACCCTTCTTCTTATACGCAAATACAGCAATGTTAAAGTTTGAATGCTAATGCTAACTTGTTAATGCTAGCGATCTAATGCTAGTGCTAATATCAGGTCATTTTCATACTGGACGTGTCCTCTATGATGTATATAAGAGATCACATGCCATTAAAGCATAACCATTGATGGGAATATCAGATTAGATGGCATTAAAGCTTGACCCTTCTTGTATACATGCAAGTACAGTAAGTTTAAGTTTGAATGCTAATGCTAACTTGCTAATGCTATCGATCTAATGCTAGTGCTAATTTCTGGTCATTTTCATACTGTATGTGTCCTTTATGATGGAAATAAGAGATCAGATGGTGAGATTAGATGGCATTAAAGCTTAACCCTTCTTTATATACGCAAATACAGCAATGTTTAAGTTTGAATGCTAATGCTAACTTGCTAATGCTAGCGATCTAATGCTAGTGCTAATATCAGGTCATTTTCATACTGTACGTGTCCTCTATGATGTATATAAGAGATCAGATGGCATTAAAGCATAACCCTTCATGGGAATATCAGATTAGATGGCATTAAAGCTTAACCCTTCTTGTATACATGCAAGTACAGTAAGTTTAAGTTTGAATGCTAATGCTAACTTGCTAATGCTATCGATCTAATGCTAGTGCTAATATCTGGTCATTTTCATACTGTATGTGTCCTTTATGATGGAAATAAGAGATCAGATGGCATTAAAGCATAACCCTTCATGGGATTATCAGATTAGATGGCATTAAAACTTAACCCTTTTTTATACATGCAAGTACAGCAAGTTTAAGTTTGAATGCTAATGCTAACTTGCTAATGCTAGCGATCTAATGCTAGTGCTAATTTCTGGTCATTTTCATACTGTATGTGTCCTTATGATTGAAATAAGAGATCAGATGGCATTAAAGTTTAAGATTAGATGGAATTGCTTTAACTTGTATACATGCTAGGCATTAATTTAAGTTTAAATGCTAATGCTAACTTTTAATGCTAGCGATCTAATGATGCTAATATAGATCATTGGCATTAAAGCATTCCTCTATGATGGAAATAAGAGATTAGATGGCATTAAAAGCTTAACCCTTCTTGTATACATGCAAATACAGCAATGTTAAAGTTTGAATGCTAATGCTAACTTGCTAATGCTAGCGATCTAATGCTAGTGCTAATATCTGGTCATTTTCATACTGTACGTGTCCTCTATGATGGAAATAAGAGATCAGATGGCATTAAAGCATAACCCTTCATGGGAATATGAGATTAGATGGCATTAAAGCTTAACCCTTCTTGTATAAATGCAAATACAGCAAGTTTAAGTTTGAATGCTAATGCTAACTTGCTAATGCTAGCGATCTAATGCTAGTGCTAATATCTGGTCATTTTCATACTGTACGTGTCCTCTATGATGGATATAAGAGATCAGATGGCATTAAAGCATAACCTTCATGGGAATATCAGATTAGATGGCATTAAAGCTTAACCCTTCTTGTATACATGCAAAGTACAGTAAGTTTAAGTTTGAATGCTAATGCTAACTTGCTAATGCTAGCGATCTAATGCTAGTGCTAATATCTGGTCATTTTCATACTGTATGTGTCCTCTATGATGGAAATAAGAGATCAGATGGCATTAAAGCATCACCCTTCATGGGATTATGAGATTAGATGGCATTAAAGCTTAACCCTTTTTTATAAATGCAAATACAGCAATGTTAAAGTTTGAATGCTAATGCTAATTTTGCTAATGCTAGCGATCTAATGCTAGTGCTAATATCTGGTCATTTTCATACTGTATGTGTCCTCTATGATGTAAATAAGAGATCAGATGGCATTAAAGCATAACCCTTCATGGGAATATCAGATTAGATGGCATTAAAGCTTAACCCTTCTTTATACATGCAAATACAGCAAGTTTAAGTTTGAATGCTAATGCTAACTTGCTAATGCTAGCGATCTAATGCTAGTGCTAATATCTGGTCATTTTCATACTGTATGAGTCCTTTATGATGGAAATAAGAGATCAGATGGCATTAAAGCATCACCCTTCATGGGATTATCAGATTAGATGGCATTAAAGCTTAACCCTTCTTGTATACATGCAAATACAGCAAGTTTAAGTTTGAATGCTAATGCTAACTTGCTAATGCTAGCGATCTAATGCTAGTGCTAATTTCTGGTCATTTTCATACTGTATGTGTCCTTATGATTGAAATAAGAGATCAGATGGCATTAAAGCATCACACCTTTCATGGGATTATCAGATTAGATGGCATTAAAGCTTAACCCTTCTTTATACATGCAAATACAGCAAGTTTAAGTTTGAATGCTAATGCTAACTTGCTAATGCTAGCGATCTAATGCTAGTGCTAATATCTGGTCATTTCATACTGTACGTGTCCTCTATGATGTAAATAAGAGATCAGATGGCATTAAAGCATAACCCTTCATGGGAATATTAGATTAGATGGCATTAAAGCTTAACCCTTCTTGTATACATGCAAGTACAGCAATGTTTAAGTTTGAATGCTAATGCTAACTTGCTAATGCTAGCGATCTAATGCTAGTGCTAATTTCTGGTCATTTTCATACTGTTTCCTTTATGATGGAAATAAGAGATCAGATGGCATTAAAGCATAACCTTTCATGGGAATCTAGATTAGATGGCATTAAAGCTTAACCCTTCTTGTATACATGCAAGTACAGTAAGTTTAAGTTTGAATGCTAATGCTAACTTGCTAATGCTAGCGATCTAATGCTAGTGCTAATATCTGGTCATTTTCATACTGTATGTGTCCTTTATGATGGAAATAAGAGATCAGATGGCATTAAAGCATAACCCTTCATGGGATTATCAGATTAGATGGCATTAAAGCTAACCCCTTCTTTATATATGCAAATACAGCTAATTTAAAGTTTGAATGCTAATGCTAACGATCTGCTGCGATCTAATGCTAGTGCTAATATCTGGTCATTTTCATACTGTATGTGTCCTCTATGATGGAAATAAAGAGATCAGATGGCATTAAAGCATCACCCTTCATGGGATTATCAGATTAGATGGCATTAAAGCTTAACCCTTCTTGTATACATGCAATACAGCAAGTTTAAAGTTTGAATGCTAATGCTAACTTGCTAATGCTAGCGATCTAATGCTAGTGCTAATATCTGGTCATTTTCATACTGTGTGTCCTCTATGATGGAAATAAGAGATCAGATGGCATTAAAGCATCACCCTTCATGGGATTATGAGATTAGATGGCATTAAAGCTTAACCCTTCTTGTATACATCCAAATACAGCAATGTTTAAAGTTTGAATGCTAATTGCTACCTTCATTGGATAATGCAGATTTATCTAATGCTAGTGCTAATATCAGGTCATTTTCATACTTGTATGTGTCCTTTATGATGGAAATAAGAGATCAGATGGCATTAAAGCATCCCTTCATGGGCATATTAGATTAGATGGCATTAAAGCTTAACCCTTCTTTTTTTATATACGCAAGTACAGCAATGTTTAAGTTTGAATGCTAATGCTAACTTGCTAATGCTAGCGATCTAATGCTAGTGCTAATATCAGGTCATTTTCATACAGTACGTGTCCTCTATGATGGAAATAAGAGATCAGATGGCATTAAAGCATAACCCTTCATGGGATATATTAGATTAGATGGCATTAAAGCAACCCTTTTTGTATATATTGCAAGTACAGCAATGTTTAAGTTTGAATGCTAATGCTAACTTGCTAATGCTAGCGATCTAATGCTAGTGCTAATATCAGGTCATTTTCATACTGTACTTGTCCTCTATAATGGAAATAAGAGATCAGATGGCATTAAAGCATAACCCTTCATGGGAATATTAGATTAGATGGCATTAAAGCTTAACCCTTCTTGTATAAATGCAATACAGCAAGTTTAAAGTTTGAATGCTAATGCTAACTTGCTAATGCTAGCGATCTAATGCTAGTGCTAATATCTGGTCATTTTCATACTGTACGTGTCCTCTATGATGGAAATAAGAGATCAGATGGCATTAAAGCATAACCCTTCATGGGAATATTAGATTAGATGGCATTAAAGCTTAACCCTTCTTGTATACATGCAAATACAGCAAGTTTAAAGTTTGAATGCTAATGCTAACTTGCTAATGCTAGCGATCTAATGCTAGTGCTAATATCTGGTCATTTTCATACTGTACGTGTCCTATGATGGAAATAAGAGATCAGATGGCATTAAAGCATAACCCTTCATGGGAATATCAGATTAGATGGCATTAAAGCTTAACCCTTCTTGTATACATGCAAGTACAGTAAGTTTAAGTTTGAATGCTAATGCTAACTTGCTAATGCTATCGATCTAATGCTAGTGCTAATATCTGGTCATTTTCATATTGTATGTGTCCTTTATGATGGAAAATAAGAGAGATCAGATGGCATTAAAACATAACCCTTCATTGGATTATCAGATTAGATGGCATTAAAGCTTAACCCTTCTTGTATACATGCAAGTACAGCAAGTTTAAATTTGAATGCTAATGCTAACTTGCTAATGCTAGCGATCTAATGCTAGTGCTAATATCTTGTCATTTTCATACAGTACTTGTCCTCTGCTAATGGAAATAAGAGATCAGATGGCATTAAAACATTTTAACTCATGGGCATATTGTATTAAATGCAAATAAGTTTCAACCTTCTTTAAGTTTGCAATGCTAATGTTTAAGTTAGATGGCATTAATGCTTTATCTAATGCTAGTGCTAGTGCTAATATCTGGTCATTTTCATACTGTAATGCGTCCTCTATGATGGATAATAAGAGATCAGATGGCATTAAAGCATAACCCTTCATGGAATATTAGATTAGATGGCATTAAAGCTTAACCCTTCTGGTATAATGCAAATACAGCAATGTTAAAGTTTGAATGCTAATGCTAACTTGCTAATGCTAGCGATCTAATGCTAGTGCTAATATCTGGTCATTTTCATACTGTACGTGTCCTCTATGATTGATATAAGAGATCAGATGGCATTAAAGCATAACCCTTCATGGGGATATTAGATTAGATGGCATTAAAGCTTAACCCTTCTTTGTATACATGCAATACAGTAAGTTAAAGTTTGAATGCTAATGCTAACTTGCTAATGCTAGCGATCTAATGCTAGTGCTAATTTCAGTCATTTTTCATCCTGTATGTGTCCTTTATGATTGAAATAAGAGATCAGATGGCATTAAAGCATAACCCTTCATGGGATTATGAGATTAGATGGCATTAAAGCTTAACCCTTCTTGTATACATGCAAGTACAGCAAGTTTAAGTTTGAATGCTAATGCTAACTTGCTAATGCTAGCGATCTAATGCTAGTGCTAATATCTGGTCATTTTCATACTGTATGTGTCCTTTATGATGGAAATAAGAGATCAGATGGCATTAAAGCATAACCTTTCATGGGAATATCAGATTAGATGGCATTAAAGCTTAACCCTTTTTGTATACGCAAATACAGCAAGTTTAAGTTTGAATGCTAATGCTAACTTGCTAATGCTATCGATCTAATGCTAGTGCTAATATCTGGTCATTTTCATACTGTATGTGTCCTCTATGATGGATATAAGAGATCAGATGGCATTAAAGCATAACCCTTCATGGGATTATCAGATTAGATGGCATTAAAGCTTAACCCTTCTGTTATACATGCAAGTACAGCAAGTTTAAGTTTGAATGCTAATGCTAACTTGCTAATGCTATCGATCTAATGCTAGTGCTAATTTCTGGTCATTTTCATACTGTATGTGTCTTTTTATGATGGAAATAAATGATCAGATGGCATTAAAGCATCACCTTCATGGGATTATCAGATTAGATGGCATTAAAGCTTAACCTTTTTATACATGCAAGTACAGCAAGTTTAAGTTTGAATGCTAATGCTAACTTGCTAATGCTAGCGATCTAATGCTAGTGCTAATATCTGGTCATTTTCATACTGTATGTGTCCTTTATGATTGAAATAAAGATCAGATGGCATGAAAAGCATCACCTTCATGGGATTATCAGATTAGATGGCATTAAAGCTTAACCCTTCTATATATACAAGTACAGCAAGTTTAAATTTGAATGCTAATGCTAACTTGCTGATGCTAGCGATCTAATGCTAGTGCTAATATCAGGTCATTTTCATACTGTACGTGTCCTCTATGATGGAAATAAGAGATCAGATGGCATTAAAGCAACACCTTCAAGGGCATATCAGATTAGATGGCATTAAAGCTTACCCTTCTTTATACATGCAAGTACAGCAATGTTTAAGTTTGAATGCTAATGCTAACTTGCTAATGCTAGTGATCTAATGCTAGTGCTAATATCAGGTCATTTTCATACTGTATGTGTCTCTATGATGGAAATAAGAGATCAGATGGCATTAAAGCATAACCCTTCATGGGAATATTAGATTAGATGGCATTAAATCTTAAGCCTTCTTGTATACATGCAAGTACAGTAAGTTTAAGTTTGAATGCTAATGCTAACTTGCTAATGCTATCGATCTAATGCTAGTGCTAATTTCTGGTCATTTTCATACTTTGTATGTGTCCTTTATGATGGAAATAAGAGATCAGATGGCATTAAAGCATCACCTTTCATGGGATTATCCAGATTAGATGGCATTAAAGCTTAACCCTTTTGTATACATGCAAATACAGCAAGTTTAAGTTTGAATGCTAATGCTAACTTGCTAATGCTAGCGATCTAATGCTAGTGCTAATATCTGGTCATTTTCATACTGTATGTGTCCTCTATGATGGAAAAAAAAGATCAGATGGCATTAAAGCATCACCTTCATGGGATTATAGATTAGATGGCATTAAAGCTTAACCCTTCTTGTATACATGCAAATACAGCAAGTTTAAGTTTGAATGCTAATGCTAACTTGCTAATGCTAGCGATCTAATGCTAGTGCTAATTTCTGGTCATTTTCATACTGTATGTGTCCTTATGATGGAAATAAGAGATCAGATGGCATTAAAGCATCACCTTTCATGGGATTATTAGATTAGATGGCATTAAAGCTTAACCTTCTTGTATACATGCAAGTACAGCAAGTTTAAATTTGAATGCTAATGCTAACTTGCTAATGCTAGCGATTTAATGCTAGTGCTAATATCTGGTCATTTTCATACAGTACGTGTCCTCTATGATGGAAATAAGAGATCAGATGGCATTAAAGCATATCCTTCATGGGGCATATTAGATTAGATTGCATTAAAGCTTAATGCCTTCTTGTATACTTGCAAGTACTGCAATGTTTAAGTTTGAATGCTAAAGCTAACTTGTTTAATGCTAGTGATCTAATGCTAGTGCTAATATCAGGTCATTTTCATACTGTACGTGTCCTTTATAATGGAAATAAGAGATCAGATGCCATTAAAGCATAACCCTTCATGGGCATATTAGATTAGATGGCATTAAAGCTTAACCCTTCTTCATACGCAAATACAGCAATGTTAAAGTTTGAATGCTAATGCTAACTTGCTAATGCTAGCGATCTAATGCTAGTGCTAATTTCTGGTCATTTTCATACTGTACGTGTCCTCTATGATGTATATAAGAGATCAGATGGCATTAAAGCATAACCCTTCATGGGCATATTAGATTAGATGGCATTAAAGCTTAACCCTTCTTCATATTCGCAAATACAGCAATGTTAAAGTTTGAATGCTAATGCTAACTTGCTAATGCTAGCGATGTAATGCTAGTGCTAATATCAGGTCATTTTCATACTGTACGTGTCCTCTATGATGTATATAAGAGATCAGATGGCATTAAAGCATAACCCTTGATGGGAATATCAGATTAGATGGCATTAAAGCTAAACCCTTCTTGTATACATGCAAGTACAGTAAGTTTAAGTTTGAATGCTAATGCTAACTTGCTAATGCTATCGATCTAATGCTAGTGCTAATTTCTGGTCATTTTCATACTGTATGTGTCCTTTATGATGGAAATAAGAGATCAGATGGCATTATAGCATCACCTTTCATTGGATTATCAGATTAGATGGCATTAAAGCTTAACCCTTCTTGTATACATGCAAGTACAGCAAGTTTAAGTTTGAATGCTAATGCTAACATGCTAATGAAAGCGATCTAATGGTAGTGCTAATATCTCGTCATTTTCATACTGTACGTGTCCTCTATGATGGAAATAAGAGATCAGATCATTAAAGATGGCATTAAATCATAACCCTTCTTGTATAAATGCAAGTACAGCAAGTTTAAGTTTGAATGCTAATGCTAACTTGCTAATGCTATCGATCTAATGCTAGTGCTAATATCTGGTCATTTTCATACTGTACGCGTCCTCTATGATGGATATAATAGATAAGATGGCATTAAAGCATAACCCTTCATGGGAATATCAGATTAGATTGCATTAAAGCTTAACCCTTCTGGTATACATGCAAGTACAGTAAGTTTAAGTTTGAATGCTAATGCTATTTTGCTAATGCTAGCGATCTAATGCTAGTGCTAATATCTGTTCATTTTCATACTTCATGTGTCCTCTATAATTGAAATAAGAGATCAGATGGCATTAAAGCATCACCCTTCATGGGGATATTAGATTAGATGGCATTAAAGCTTCATGCTTTTTGTATACATGCAAGTACAGTAAGTTTAAGTTTGAATGCTAATGCTAACTTGCTAATGCTAGCGATCTAATGCTAGTGCTAATTTCTGGTCATTTTCATCCTGTATGTGTTTTTTATGATTGAAAATAAGAGATCAGATGGCATTAAAGCAACACCTTTCATGGGATTATGAGATTCGATGGCATTAAAGCTTAACCCTTCTTTATATACGCAAATACAGCAATGTTAAAGTTTGAATGCTAATGCTAACTTGCTCATGCTAGCGATCTAATGCTAGTGCTAATATCAGGTCATTTTCATACTGTACGTGTCATTTATGATGTATATAAGAGATCAGATGCCATTAAAGCATAACCCTTCATGGGAATATCAGATAAGATGCCATTAAAGCTTTACCCTTCTGTTATACATGCAAGTACAGTAAGTTTAAGTTTGAATGCTAATGCTAACTTGCTAATGCTATCGATCTAATGCTAGTGCTAATTTCTGGTCATTTTCATGCTTTATGTGTCCTTTATGATGGAAATAAGAGATCAGATGGCATTAAAGCATGACCTTTCATGGGATTATCAGATTAGATGGCATTAAAGCTTAACCCTTCTTGTATACAGTAAGTTTAAGTTTGAATGCTAATGCTAACTTGCTAATGCTAGCGATCTAATGCTAATGCTAATATCTGGTCATTTTCATACTGTACGTGTCCTCTATGATGGAAATAAAAGATCAGATGGCATTAAAGCATCACCCTTCATGGGCATATTAGATTAGATGGCATTAAAGCTTTAACCCTTCTTGTATACATGCAAGTACAGCAAGTTTAAGTTTGAATGCTAATGCTTATTTTGCTAATGCTAGCGATCTAATGCTAGTGCTAATTTCTGGTCATTTTCAAACTGTATGTGTCCTTTATGATGTAAATAAGAGATCAGATGGCATTAAAGCATCACCTTTCATGGGGTTATCAGATTAGATGGCATTAAAGCTTAACCCTTCTTGTATACATGCAAGTACAGCAAGTTTAAATTTGAATGCTAATGCTAACTTGCTGATGCTAGCGATTTAATGCTAGTGCTAATATCTTGTCATTCTCATACAGTACTTGTCCTCTGTGATGGAAATAAGAGATCAGATGGCATTAAAGCATATCCCTTCATGGGCATATTAGATTACATGGCATTAAAGCTTCACCCTTCTTGTATACATGCAAGTACAGCAAGTTTAAGTTTGAATGCTAATGCTAACTTGCTAATGCTATCGATCTAATGCTAGTGCTAATTTCTGGTCATTTTCATACTGTATGTGTCCTTTATGATGGAAATAAGAGATCAGATGCCATTAAAGCATCACCTTTCATGGGCATATTAGATTAGATGGCATTAAAGCTTAACCCTTCTTGTATTCATGCAAGTACAGCAAGTTTAAGTTTGAATGCTGATGCTAACTTGCTAATGCTAGCGATCTAATGCTAGTGCTAATTTCTGTTCATTTTCATACTTCATGTGTCCTCAATAATTGAAATAAGAGATCAGATGTCATTAAAGTATCACCCTTCATGTGGATATTAGATTAGATGGCATTAAAGCTTCATCCTTTTTGTATTCATGCAAGTACAGCAAGTTTAAGTTTGAATGCTAATGCTAACTTGCTAATGCTCGCGATCTAATGCTAGTGCTAATTTCTGGTCATTTTCATCCTGTATGTGTCCTTTATGATTGAAATAAGAGATCAGATGGCATTAAAGCAACACCTTTCATGGGATTATGAGATTCGATGGCATTAAAGCTTAACCCTTCTTTATATACGCAAATACAGCAATGTTAAAGTTTGAATGCTAATGCTAACTTGCTAATTCTAGCGATCTAATGCTAGTGCTAATATCAGGTCATTTTCATACTGTACGTGTCCTCTATGATGTATATAAAAGATCAGATGGCATTAAAGCATAACCCTTCATGGGAATATCAGATTAGATGGCATTAAAGCTTAACCCTTCTTGTATACATGCAAGTACAGTAAGTTTAAGTTTGAATGCTAATGCTAACTTGCTAATGCTATCGATCTAATGCTAGTGCTAATTTCTGGTCATTTTCATACTGTATGTGTCCTTTATGATGCCAATAAGAGATCAGATGGCATTAAAGCATCACCTTTCATGGGATTATCTGATTAGATGGCATTAAAGCTTAACCCTTCTTGTATACATGCAAGTACAGCAAGTTTAAGTCTGAATGCTAATGCTAACTTGCTGATGCTAGCTATTTAATGCTAGTGCTAATATCTTGTCATTTTCATACTGTACGTGTCCTCTATGATGGAAATAAGAGATCAGATGGCATTAAAGCATATCCCTTCATGGGCATATTAGATTAGATTGCATTACAGCTTCACCCTTCTTGTTTACTTGCAAGTACTGCAATGTTTAAGTTTGAATGCTAAAGCTAACTTGCTAATGCTAGTGATCTAATGCTAGTGCTAATATCTGGTCATTTTCATACTGTTACGTGTCCTCTATAATGGAAATAAGAGATCAGATGGCATTAAAGCATAACCCTTCATGGGCATATTAGATTAGATGGCATTAAAGCTTAACCCTTTTTTATATACGCAAATACAGCAATGTTAAAGTTTGAATGCTAATGCTATCTTGCTAATGCTAGCGATCTAATGCTAGTGCTAATATCAGGTCTTTTTCATACTCTACGTGTCCTCTATGATGTATATAAGAGATCAGATGGCATTAAAGCATAACCCTTCATGGGAATATCAGATTAGATGGCATTAAAGCTTAACCCTTCTTGTATACATGAAAGTACAGTAAGTTTAAGTTTGAATGCTAATGCTAACTTGCTAATGCTATCGATCTAATGCTAGTGCTAATTTCTGGTCATTTTCATGCTGTATGTGTCCTTTATGATGGAAATAAGAGATCAGATGGCATTAAAGCATAACCCTTCTTCTATACATGCAAGTACAGCAAGTTTAAGTTTGAACGCTAATGCTAACTTGCTAATGCTATCGATTTAATGCTTTGAATATCTGGTCATTTTCATACTGTACGTGTCCTCTATGATGGATATAAGAGATCAGATGGCATTAAAGCATCACCCTTCATGGAAATATTAGATTAGATGTCATTATAGCTTCACCCTTCTTCTATACATGCAAGCACAGCAAGTTTAAGTTTGAATGCTAATGCTAACTTGCTAATGCTAGCGATCTAATGCTAGTGCTAATATCTGGTCATTTTCATACTGTACTTGTCCTCTATAATGGAAATAAGAGATCAGATGGCATTAAAGCATAACCCTTCATGGGCATATTAGATTAGATGGCTTTAAAGCTTAACCCTTCTTGTATAAATGCAAATACAGCAATGTTAAAGTTTGAATGCTAATGCTAACTTGCTAATGCTAGCGATCTAATGCTAGTGCTAATATCAGGTCATTTTCATACTGTACGTGTCCTCTATGATGTATATAAGAGATCAGACGGCATTAAAGCATAACCCTTCATGGGAATATCAGATTAAATGGCATTAAAGCTTAACCCTTCTTGTATACATGCAAATACAGTAAGTTTAAGTTTGAATGCGAATGCTAACTTGTTAATGCTAGCGATCTAATGCTAGTGCTAATTTCTGGTCATTTTCATACTGTATGTGTCCTTTATATTTGAAATAAGAGATCAGATGGCATTAAAGCATTACCTTTCATGGGATTATGAGATTAGATGGCATTAAAGCTTAACCCTTCTTTATATACGCAAATACAGCAATGTTAAAGTTTGAATGCTAATGCTAACTTGCTAATGCTAGCGATCTAATGCTAGTGCTAATATCAGGTCATTTTAATACTGTACTTGTCCTCTATGATGTATAGAAGAGATCAGATGGCATTAAAGCATAACCCTTCATGGGAATATCAGATTAGATGGCATTAAAGCTTAACCCTTCTTGTATACATGCAAGTACAGTAAGTTTAAGCTTGAATGCTAATGCAAACTTGCTAATGCTATCGATCTAATGCTAGTGCTAATTTCTGGTCATTTTCATACTGTATGTGTCCTTTATGATGGAAATAAGAGATCAGATGGCATAAAAGCATCACCTTTCATGGGATTATCAGATTAGATGGCATTAAAGCTTAACCCCTTTTTGTATACATGCAAGTACAGCAAGTTTAAGTTTGAATGCTAATGCTAACTTGCTAATGCTAGCGATCTAATGCTAGTGCTAATTTCTGGTCATTTTCATACTGTATGTGTCCTTTATGATTGAAATAAGAGATCAGATGGCATTAAAGCATCACCTTTCATGGGATTATGAGATTAGATGGCATTAAAGCTTAACCGTTCTTTATATACGCAAATACAGCAATGTTAAAGTTTGAATGCTAATGCTAACTTGCTAATGCTATCGATCTAATGCTAGTGCTAATATCAGGTCATTTTCATATTGTACGTGTCCTCTATGATGTATATAAGTGATCAGATGGCATTAAAGCATAACCCTTCATGGGAATATCAGATTAGATGGCATTAAAGCTTAACCCTTCTTGTATACATGCAAGTACGGTAAGTTTAAGTTTGAATGCTAATGCTAACTTGCTAATGCTATCGATCTAATGCTAGTGCCAATATCTCGTCATTTTCATACTGTACGTGTCCTCTATGATGGAAATAAGAGATCAGATGGCATTAAAGCATAACCCTTCTTGTATACATGCAAGTACAGCAAGTTTAAGTTTGAATGCTAATGCTAACTTGCTAATGCTATCGATCTAATGCTAGTGCTAATATCTGGTCATTTTCATACTGTACGTGTCCTCTATCATGGATATAAGAGATAAGATGGCATTAAAGCATAACCCTTCATGGGAATATCAGATTAGATGGCATTAAAGCTTTACCCTTCTTGTATACATGCAAGTACAGTAAGTTTAAGTTTGAATGCTAATGCTATTTTGCTAATGCTAGCGATCTAATGCTAGTGCTAATATCTGGTCATTTTCATACTTTATGTGTCCTCTATAATGGAAATAAGAGATCAGATGGCATTAAAGCTTCACCCTTCATGGGCATATTAGATTAGATGGCATTAAAGCTTCATCCTTTTTGTATACATGCAAGTACAGTAAGTTTAAGTTTGAATGCTTATGCTAACTTGCTAATGCTATCGATCTAATGCTAGTGCTAATATCTGGTCATTTTCATACTGTATGTGTCCTCTATGATGGATATAAGAGATAAGATGGCATTAAAGCATAACCCTTCATGGGAATATCAGATTAGATGGCATTAAAGCTTAACCCTTCTTGTATACATGCAAGTACAGTAAGTTTAAGTTTGAATGCTAATGCTAACTTGCTAATGCTAACGATCTAATGCTAGTGCTAACATCTGGTCATTTTCATACTGTACGTGTCCTCTATAATGGAAATATTAGATCAGATGGCATTAAAGCATAACCCTTCATGGGTATATTAGATTAGATGGCATTAAAGCTTAACCCTTCTGTAATACATGCAAGTACAGTAAGTTTAAGTTTGAATGCTAATGCTAACTTGCTAATGCTATCGATCTAATGCTAGTGCTAATTTCTGGTCATTTTCATACTGTATGTGTCCTTTATGATTGAAATAAGAGATCAGATGGCTTTAAAGCATCACCTTTCATGGGATTATGAGATTAGATTTCATTAAAGCTTAACCCTTCTTGTATACATGCAAGTACAGTGAGTTTAAGTTTGAATGCTAATGCTAACTTGCTGATGCTAGCGATTTAATGCTAGTGCTAATATCTTGTCATTTTCATACAGTACGTGTCCTCTATGATGGAAATAAGAGATCAGATGGCATTAAAGCCTATCCCTTCATGGGCATATTAGATTAGATTGCATTAAAGCTTCACCCTTCTTGTAAACTTGCAAGTACTGCAATGTTTAAGTTTGAATGCTAAAGCTAACTTGCTAATGCTAGTGATCTAATGCTAGTGCTAATATCAGGTCATTTTCATACTGTACGTGTCCTCCATAATGGAAATAAGAGATCAGATGTCATTAAAGCATAACCCTTCATGGGCATATTAGATTAGATGGCATTAAAGCTTAACCCTTGTTGTATACATGCAATTACAGTAAGTTTAAGTTTGAATGCTAATGCTAACTTGCAAATGCTATCGATCTAATGCTAGTGCTAATTTCTGGTCATTTTCATGCTGTATGTGTCCTTTATGATGGAAATACGAGATCAGATGGCATTAAAGCATCACCCTTCATGGGATTATCAGATTAGATGGCATTAAAGCTTAACCCTTATTGTATACATGCAATTACAGCAAGTTTAATTTTGAATGCTAATGCTAACTTGCTAATGCTAGCGATCTAATGCTAGTGCTAATATCTCATCATTTTCATACTGTACGTGTCCTCTATGATGTAAATAAATGATCAGATGGCATTAAAGCATAACCCTTCTTGTATACATGCAAGTACAGCAAGTTTAATTTTGAATGCTAATGCTTACTTGCTAATGCTAGCGATCTAATGCTAGTGCTAATATCTGGTCATTTTCATACTGTACGTGTCCTCTATAATGGAAATAAGAGATCAGATGGCATTAAAGCATAACCCTTCATGGGCATATTAGATTAGATGGCATTAAAGCTTAACCCTTCTTGTATAAATGCAAATACAGCAATGTTAAAGTTTGAATGCTAATGCTAACTTGCTAATGCTAGCGATCTAATGCTAGTGCTAATATCAGGTCATTTTCATACTGTACGTGTCCTCTATGATGTATATAAGAGATCAGATGCCATTAAAGCATAACCCTTCATGGGAATATCAGATTAGATGGCATTAAAGCTTAACCCTTCTGTAATACATGCAAGTACAGTAAGTTTAAGTTTGAATGCTAATGCTAACTTGCTAATGCTATCGATCTAATGCTAGTGCTAATTTCTGGTCATTTTCATACTGTATGTGTCCTTTATGATTGAAATAAGAGATCAGATGGCATTAAAGCATCACCTTTCATGGGATTATGAGATTAGATGGCATTAAAGCTTAACCCTTCTTTATATACGCAAATACAGCAATGTTAAAGTTTGAATGCTAATGCTAACTTGCTAATGCAAGCGATCTAATGCTAGTGCTAATATCAGGTCATTTTCATACTGTACTTGTCCTCTATGATGTATATAAAAGATCAGATGGCATTAAAGCATAACCCTTCATGGGAATATCAGATTAGATGGCATTAAAGCTTAACCCTTCTTGTATACATGCAAGTACAGTGAGTTTAAGTTTGAATGCTAATGCTAACTTGCTAATGCTATCGATCTAATGCTAGTGCTAATTTCTGGTCATTTTCATACTATATGTGTCCTTTATGATGGAAATAAGAGATCAGATGGCATTAAAGCATGACCTTTCATGGGATTATCAGATTAGATGGCATTAAAGCTTAACCCTTCTTGTATACATGCAAGTACAGCAAGTTTAAGTTTGAATGCTAATGCTAACTTGCTAATGCTAGCGATCTAATGCTAGTGCTAATATCTGGTCATTTTCATACTGTACGTGTCCTCTATGATGGAAATAAGAGATCAGATGGCATTAAAGCATAACCCTTCATGGGCATATTAGATTAGATGCCATTAAAGCTTAACCCTTCTTGTATAAATGCAAATACAGCAATGTTAAAGTTTGAATGCTAATGCTAACTTGCTAATGCTAGCGATCTAATGCTAGTGCTAATATCAGGTAATTTTCATACTGTACGTGTCCTCTATGATGTATATAAGAGATCAGACGGCATTAAAGCATAACCCTTCATGGGAATATCAGATTAAATGGCATTAAAGCTTAACCCTTCTTGTATACATGCAAATACAGCAAGTTTAAGTTTGAATGCTAATGCTAACTTGCTAATGCTAGCGATCTAATGCTAGTGCTAATATCTCATCATTTTCATACTGTACGTGTCCTCTATGATGGAAATAAGAGATCAGATGGCAATAAAGCATAACCCTTCTTGTATACAGATTAGATACAGCAAGTTTAAGTTTGAATGCTAATGCCAACTTGCTAAGGCTATCGATCTAATGTTTAGTGATAATATCTGGTCAATGCTATGATGGAAATAAAAGATCAGATGGCATTAAAGCATCATGCATATTAGATTAGATGGCATTTCATCCTTTTGTATACATGCAAGTACAGTAAGTTTAAGTTTGAATGCTAATGCTAACTAATGCTATCTAATGCTAGTGCTAATATCTGGTCATTTTCATACTGTACGTGTCTCTATAATGGAAATAATAGATCAGATGGCATTAAAGCCTAACCCTTCATGGGTATATTAGATTAGATGGCATTAAAGCTTTAATCCTTCTTGTATAATTGCAAATACAGCAATGTTTAAGTTTGAATGCTAATGCTAACTTCCTAATGCTAGCGATCTAATGCTAGTGCTAATATCTGGTCATTTTCATACTGTACGTGTCCTCTATGATGTATATAAGAGATCAGATGGCATTAAAGCATAACCCTTCATGGGAATATCAGATTAGATGGCATTAAAGCTTAACCCTTCTTGTACACATGCAAGTACAGCAAGTTTAAGTTTGAATGCTAATGCTAACTTGCTAATGCTAGCGATCTAATGCTAGTGCTAATTTCTGGTCATTTTCATACTGTACGTGTCCTTTATGATTGAAATAAGAGATCAGATGGCATTAAAGCATCACCCTTTCATGGGATTATGAGATTAGATGGCATTAAAGCTTAACCCTTCTTTATACACGCAAATACAGCAATTTAAGTTTGAATGCTAATGCTAACTTGCTAATGCTAGCGATCTAATGCTAGTGCTAATATCTGGTCATTTTCATACTGTATGTGTCCTCTATGATGGATATAAGAGATCAGATGCCATTAAAGCATAACCTTTCATGGGAATATCAGATTAGATGGCATTAAAGCTTAACCCTTCTGTTATACATGCAAGTACAGTAAGTTTAAGTTTGAATGCTAATGCTAACTTGCTAATGCTATCGATCTAATGCTAGTGCTAATATCTGGTCATTTTCATACTGTACGTGTCCTTTATGATGGAAATAAGAGATCAGATGGCATTAAAGCATCACCTTTCATGGGAATATTAGATTAGATGGCATTAAAGCTTAACTCTTCTTGTATACATGGAAGTACAGCAAGTTTAAGTTTGAATGCTAATGCTAACTTGCTAATGCTAGCGATCTAATGCTAGTGCTAATTTCTGGTCATTTTCATACTGTATGTGTCCTTTATGATGGAAATAAGAGATCAGATGGCATTAAAGCATCACCCTTCATGGGATTATGAGATTAGATGGCATTAAAAGCTTAACCCTTTCTATATATGCAAATACAGCAATGTTAAAGTTTGAATGCTAATGCTAACTTGCTAATGCTAGCTTATCTAATGCTAGTGCTAATATCAGGTCATTTTCATACTGTATGTGTCTCTATGATGTATATAAAGATCAGATGGCATTAAAGCATAACCCTTCATGGGAATATCAGATTAGATGGCATTAAAGCTTAACCCTTCTTGTATACATGCAAGTACAGTAAGTTTAAGTTTGAATGCTAATGCTAACTTGCTAATGCTCTCGATCTAATGCTAGTGCTAATTTCTGGTCATTTTCATACTGTATGTGTCCTTTATGATGGAAATAAGAGATCAGATGGCATTAAAGCATCACCTTTCATGGGATTATCAGATTAGATGGCATTAAAGCTTAACCCTTCTTGTATACATGCAAGTACAGCAAGTTTAAAGTTTGAATGCTAATGCTAACTTTGCTGATGCTAGCGATTCTAATGCTAGTGCTAATATCTGGTCATTTTCATATATCACGTGTCCTCTATGATGGAAATAAGAGATCAGATGGCATTAAAGCCATAACCTTCATGGGCATATTAGATTAGATGGCATTAAAGCTTAACCCTTCTTGTATACATGCAAAGTACTGCAATGTTTAAGTTTGAATGCTAATGCTAACTTGCTAATGCTATCGATCTAATGCTAGTGCTAATTTCTGGTCATTTTCATACTGTATGTGTCCTTTATGATGGAAATAAGAGATCAGATGGCATTAAAGCATCACCTTTCATGGGATTATCAGATTAGATGGCATTAAAGCTTAACCCTTCTTGTATACATGCAAGTACAGCAAGTTTAAGTTTGAATGCTAATGCTAACTTGCTAATGCTAGCGATCTAATGCTAGTGCTAATATCTGGTCATTTTCATACTGTACGTGTCCTCTATGATGGAAATAAGAGATCAGATGGCATTAAAGCATAACCCTTCATGGGATTATCAGATTAGATGGCATTAAAGCTTAAGTATACAGCAAGTTTAAGTTTGAATGCTAATGCTAACTTGCTAATGCTATCGATCTAATGCTAGTGCTAATATCTGGTCATTTTCATACTGTCACGTGTCCTCTATGATGGAAATAAGAGATCAGATGGCATTAAAGCATCACCCTTCATGGGATTATGAGATTAGATGGCATTAAAGCTTAACCCTTCTTTATACATGCAAATACAGCAAGTTTAAAGTTTGAATGCTAATGCTAACTTGCTAATGCTAGCGATCTAATGCTAGTGCTAATATCAGGTCATTTTCATACTGTACGTGTCCTCTATGATGGAAATAAGAGATCAGATGGCATTAAAGCATAACCTTTCATGGGCATATTAGATTAGATGGCATTAAAGCAACCCTTCTTGTATACATGCAAATACAGCAAGTTTAAGTTTGAATGCTAATGCTAACTTGCTAATGCTAGCGATCTAATGCTAGTGCTAATATCTCATCATTTTCATACTATGCGTGTCCTCTATGATGGAAATAAAGAGATCATTAAAGATGGCATTAATGGCATTAAACTTAACCCTTCTTGTATACATGCAAGTACAGCAAGTTTAAGTTTGAATGCTAATGCTAACTTGCTAATGCTAGCGATCTAATGCTAGTGCTAATATCAGGTCATTTTCATACTGTCGTGTCCTCTATGATGGAAATAAGAGATCAGATGGCATTAAAGCATAACCTTCATGGGAATATTAGATTAGATGGCATTAAAGCTTAACCCTTCTTGTATACATGCAAATACAGCAAGTTTAAGTTTGAATGCTAATGCTAACTTGCTAATGCTAGCGATCTAATGCTAGTGCTAATATCTGGTCATTTTCATACTGTACGTGTCCTCTATAATGGAAATAAGAGATCAGATGGCATTAAAGCATAACCCTTCATGGGTATATTAGATTAGATGGCATTAAAGCTTAACCCTTCTTGTATACATGCAAGTACAGCAAGTTTAAGTTTGAATGCTAATGCTAACTTGCTAATGCTAGCGATCTAATGCTAGTGCTAATATCTGGTCATTTTCATACTGCACGTGTCCTCTATGATGGAAATAAGAGATCAGATGGCATTAAAGCATAACCCTTCATGGGAATATCAGATTAGATGGCTTTAGATGGCATGTAAATGCTTACAGTAAGTTTAAGTTTGAATGCTAATGCTAACTTGCTAATGCTAGCGATCTAATGCTAGTGCTAATATCTCATCATTTTTCATACTGTATGTGTCCTTTATGATTGAAATAAGAGATCAGATGGCATTAAAGCATACCTTTCATGGGATTATGAGCCCTTCTTTTATATGCAAGTACAGCAAGTTAAAGTTTTAACCCTAAGTTTGTATCGAAATTTGATGCTAGGTCATTTTCATACTGTACGATCCTCTATGATGGATCTAATGCTAGTGATAATATGGTCATTAAAGCATAACCCTTCTATGATGGAAATAAGAGATTAGATGGCATTAAAGCTTAACCTTCTTGTATACATGCAAGTACAGTAAGTTTAAGTTTGAATGCTAATGCTAACTTGCTAATGCTAGCGATCTAATGCTAGTGCTAATATCAGGTCATTTTCATACTGTAACGTGTCCTCTATGATGGAAATAAGAGATCAGATGGCATTAAAGCATAACCCTTCATGGGCATATTAGATTAGATGGCATTAAAGCTTAACCCTTCTTGTATAAATGCAAGTACAGCAAGTTTAAGTTTGAATGCTAATGCTAACTTGCTAATGCTAGCGATCTAATGCTAGTGCTAATATCAGGTCATTTTCATACTGTACGTGTCCTCTATGATGGAAATAAGAGATCAGATGGCATTAAAAGCATAACCCTTCATGGGCATATTAGATTAGATGGCATTAAAGCTTAACCCTTCTTGTATTCTTGTATAAATGCAAGTACAGCAAGTTTAAGTTTGAATGCTAATGCTAACTTGCTAATGCTACCCTTCGATCTAATGCTAGTGCTAATATCTGGTCATTTTCATACTGTAGTACGTCCCTCTATGATGCTAAAATAAAGAGATCAGATGGCATTAAAGCATCACCCTTCATGGGAATAAGAGATTAGATGGCATTAAAAGCTTAACCCTTCTTTACACCCAAATACAGCAATGTTAAGTTTGAATGCTAATGCTAACTTGCTAATGCTAGCGATCTAATGCTAGTGCTTAACAGGTCATTTTCATACTGTGCGTGTATATGTATATAAGAGATCAGATGCATTAATGCATAACCCTTCATGGGAATATCAGATTAAAATGGCATTAAACTTTAACCCTTCTTGTATACATGCAAATATGCAAGTTTAAGTTTGAATGCTAATGCTAATGTGGATCTAATGCTAGTGCTAATATCTCATCATTTTTACTGTGCGTGTCCTCTATGATGGAAATAAGAATCAGATGGCATTAAAGCATAACCCTTCATGGCTATTAGATTAGATGGCATTAAAGCTTAACCCTAATTTCTGGTCATTTACAGCAATGTTAAAAAAAGTTTGAATGCTAATGCTAACTGGAAATGCTAGAGATCTAATGCTAGGCTAAATCTGGTCATTTTCATACTGTATGTCCTCCATAATGGAAATAATAGATCAGATGGCATTAAAACATAACCCTTCATGGGTATATTAGATTAGATGGCATTAAAGCTTAACCCTTCTTGTATAAATGCAAATACAGCAAAGTTTTGAATGCTAATGCTAACTTGCTAATGCTAGCGATCTAATGCTAGTGCTAATATCAGGTCATTTTCATACTGTATGTGTCCTCTATGATGTATATAAGAGATCAGATGGCATTAAAAGCATTACCCTTCATGGGAATATCAGATTAGATGGCATTAAAGCTTAACCCTTCTTGTATACATGCAATACAAAGTTTAAGTTTGAATGCTAAGTTTAAGTTAATGCTATGCTAATTTCAGGTCATTTTATACTTATGTGTCCTTTATGATCTAATGAGATCAGATGGCATTAAAAGCAATTTCATGGGGATTATCATTTTCATAAACTGTATTTGTCCTTTATGATGTTAATGTTTGAATGCTAATGCTAATCTAATGATGGCTATTAAAAAGCATTTTCATACTGTATGTGTCCTCTATGATTATAAGAGATTAGATGGCATTAAAGCATAACCCTTTTTGTTATACATGCAAATACAGCAAGTTTAAGTTTGAATGCTAATGCAAATTTGCTAATGCTATCGATCTAATGCTAGTGCTAATTTCTGGTCATTTTCATACTGTATGTGTCCTTTATGATGTAAATAAGAGATCAGATGGCATTAAAGCATCACCTTTCATGGGATTATCAGATTACATGGCATTAAAGCTTAACCCTTCTTGTATACATGCAAGTACAGCAAGTTTAAGTTTGAATGCTAATGCTAACTTGCTAATGCTAGCGATCTAATGCTAGTGCTAATTTCTGGTCATTTTCATACTGTATGTGTCCTTTTTGATTGAAATAAGAGATCAGATGGCATTAAAGCATCACCTTTCATGATATTATGAGATTAGATGGCATTAAAGCTTAACCCTTCTTTATACATGCAAATACAGCAATGTTAAAGTTTGAATGCTAATGCTAACTTGCTAATGCTAGCGATCTAATGCTAGTGCTAATATCAGGTCATTTTCATACTGTACGTGTCCTCTATGATGTATATTAGAGATCAGACGGCATTAAAGCATAACCCTTCATGGGCATATTAGATTAGATGGCATTAATCTTAACCCTTCTTGTATACATGCAAGTACAGTAAGTTTAAGTTTGAATGCTAATGCTAACTTGCTAATGCTAGCGATCTAATGCTAGTGCTAATATCTCATCATTTTCATACTGTACGTGTCCTCTATGATGGAAATAAGAGATCAGATGGCATTAAAGCATAACCCTTCTTGTATACATGCAAGTACAGCAAGTTTAAGTTTGAATGCTAATGCTAACTTGCTAATGCTATCGATTTAATGCTAGTGATAATATCTGGTCATTTTCATACTGTACGTGTCCTCTATGATGGAAATAAAAGATCAGATGGCATTAAAGCATCACCCTTCATGGGCATATTAGATTAGATGACATTAAAGCTTCATCCTTTTTGTGTACATGCAAGTACAGTAAGTTTAAGTTTGAATGCTAATGCTAACTTGCTAATGCTAGCGATCTAATGCTAGTGCTAATATCTGGTCATTTTCATACTGTACGTGTCCTCTATAATGGAAATAATAGATCAGATGGCATTAAAGCATAACCCTTCATGGGTATATTAGATTAGATGGCATTAAAGCTTAACCCTTCTTGTATGAATGCAAATACAGCAATGTTAAAGTTTGAATGCTAATGCTAACTTGCTAATGCTAGCGATCTAATGCTAGTGCTAATATCATGTCATTTTCATACTGTACGTGTCCTCTATGATGTATATAAGAGATCAGATGGCATTAAAGCATAACCCTTCATGGGAATATCAGATTAGATGGCATTAAAGCTTAACCCTTCTTGTATACATGCAAGTACAGTAAGTTTAAGTTTGAATGCTAATGCTAACTTGATAATGCTAGCGATCTAATGCTAGTGCTAATTTCTTGTCATTTTTATACTGTATGTGTCCTTTATGATTGAAATAAGAGATCAGATGGCATTAATGCATCACCTTTCATAGGATTATGAGATTAGATGGCATTAAAGCTTAACCCTTCTTTATATACGCAAATACAGCAATGTTAAAGTTTGAATGCTAATGCTAACTTGCTAATGCTAGCGATCTAATGCTAGTGCTAATATCAGGTCATTTTCATACTGTACGTGTCCTCTATGATGTATATAAGAGATCAGATGCCATTAAAGCATAACCCTTCATGGGAATATCAGATTAGATGGCATTAAAGCTTAACCCTTCTGTTATACATGCAAGTACAGTAAGTTTAAGTTTGAATGCTAATGCTAACTTGCTAATGCTATCGATCTAATGCTAGTGCTAATTTCTGGTCATTTTCATCCTGTATGTGTCCTTTATGATGGAAATAAGAGATCAGATAGCATTAAAGCATCACCTTTCATGGGATTATCAGATTAGATGGCATTAAAGCTTAACCCTTCTTGTATAAATGCGAATACAGCAATGTTAAAGTTTTAATGCTAATGCTAACTCGCTAATACTAGCGATCTAATGCTAGTGCTAATATCAGGTCATTTTCATATTGTACGTGTCCTCTATGATGTATATAAAAGATCAGATGGCATTAAAGCATAACCCTTCATGGGAATATCAGATTAGATGGCATTAAAGCTTAACCCTTCTGGCATACATGCAAGTACAGCAAGTTTAAGTTTGAATGCTATTGCTAACTTGCTGATGCTAGCGATTTAATGCTAGTGCTAATATCTTGTCATTTTCATACAGTACGTGTCCTCTATGATGGAAATAAGAGATCATATGGCATTAAAGCCTATCCCTTCATGGGCATATTAGATTAGATTGCATTAAAGCTTCACCCTTCTTGTATACTTGCAAGTACTGCAATGTTTAAGTTTGAATGCTAATGCTAACTTGCTAATGCTAGCGATCTAATGATAGTCCTAATATCTCATCATTTTCATACTGTACGTGTCCTCTATGATGGAAATAAGAGATCAGATGGCATTAAAGCATAACCCTTCTTGTATACATGGAAATACAGCAAGTTTAAGTTTGAATGCTAATGCTAACTTGCTAATGCTAGCGATCTAATGCTAGTGCTAATATCTCATCATTTTCATACTATACGTGTCCTCTATGATGGAAATAAGAGATCAGATGGCATTAAAGCATAACTCTTCTTGTATACATGCAAGTACAGCAAGTTTAAGTTTGAATGCTAATGCTAACTTGCTAATGCTAGCGATCTAATGCTAGTGCTAATAACAGGTCATTTTCATACTGTACGTGTCCTCTATGATGTATATAAGAGATCAAACGGCATTAAAGCATAACCCTTCATGGGAATATCAGATTAAATGGCATTAAAGCTTAACCCTTCTTGTATACATGCAAATACAGCAAGTTTAAGTTTGAATGCTAATGCTAACTTGCTAATGCTAGCGATCTAATGCTAGTGCTAATATCTCATCATTTTCATACTGTACGTGTCCTCTATGATGGAAATAAGAGATCAGATGGCATTAAAGCATAACCCTTCTTGTATACATAAGTACAGTAAGTTTAACTTTGAATGCTAATGCTAACTTGCTAATGGCATTAGTGCTAATATCTGGTCATTTTCATACCGCGTTTCCTCCATAATGGAAATAATAGATCAGATGGCATTAAAACATAACCCTACATGGGAATAATGTTAAATGGTTTGAATGCTTAATGCTAACTTGTATACATGCAAATACTAAGTTTAAGTTTGAATGCTGGTCATTTTCATAATGCTACGTGTAATCTATAATGAAATAATAGATCATCATTTTTAATACATAACGTGTTCTCTATGATGGAAATAAGAGATTAGATGGCATTAAAGCTTAACCCTTCTTGTATACATGCAAGTACAGCAAGTTTAAGTTTGAATGCTAATGCTAACTTGCTAATGCTATCGATCTAATGCTAGTGATAATATCTGGTCATTTTCATACTGTACGTGTCCTCGATGATGGAAATAAAAGATCAGATGGCATTAAAGCATCACCCTTCATGGGCATATTAGATTAGATGGCATTAAAGCTTCACCCTTCTTGTATACATGCATGTACAGCAAGTTTAAGTTTGAATGCTAATGACTTGCTAATGCTAGCGATGTAATGCTAGTGCTAATATCAGGTCATTTTCATACTGTACGTGTCCTCTATGATGTATATATAAGAGAACAAACGGCATTAAAGCATAACCCTTCATGGGAATATCAGATTAAATGGCATTAAAGCTTAACCCTTCTTGTATACATGCAAATACAGCAAGTTTAGGTTTGAATGCTAATGCTAACTTGCTAATGCTAGCGATCTAATGCTAGTGCTAATATCTCATCATTTTCATACTGTATGTGTCCTCTATGATGGAAATAAGAGATCAGATGGCATTAAAGCATAACCCTTCTTGTATCCATGCAAGTACAGCAAGTTTAAGTTTGAATGCTAATGCTAACTTGCTAATGCTATCGATCTAATGCTAGTGATAATATCTGGTCATTTTCATACTGTACGTGTCCTATATGATGGAAATAAAAGATCAGATGGCATTAAAGCATCACCCTTCATGGGAATATTAGATTAGATGGCATTAAAGCTTCATCCTTCTTGTATACATGCAAGTACAGCAAGTTTAAGTTTGAATGCTAATGCTAACTTGCTAATGCTAGCGATCTAATGCTAGTGCTAATATTTGGTCATTTTCATACTGTATGTGTCTCTATAATGGAAATAATAGATCAGATGGCATTAATGCATAACCCTTCATGGGAATATTAGATTAGATGGCATTAAAGCTTAACCCTTCTTGTATACATGCAAATACAGCAAGTTTAAAGTTTGAATGCTAATGCTAACTTGCTAATGCTAGCGATCTAATGCTAGTGCTAATATCAGGTCATTTTCATACTGTACGTGTCCTCTATGATGTAAATTAGAGATCAGATGGCATTGCTAAAAGCATCACCCTTCATGGGGGCATATTAGATTAGATGGCATTAAAGCTTAACCCTTCTTGTATACATGCAAGTACAGCAAGTTTAAGTTTGAATGCTAATGCTAACTTGCTAATGCTAGCGATCTAATGCTAGTGCTAATATCTGGTCATTTTCATACTGTATGTGTCCTCTATAATGGAAATAAGAGATCAGATGGCATTAAAGCATAACCCTTCATGGGCATATTAGATTAGATGGCATTAAAGCTTAACCCTTCTTGTATAAATGCAAATACAGCAATGTTAAAGTTTGAATGCTAATGCTAACTTGCTAATGCTAGCGATCTAATGCTAGTGCTAATATCAGGTCATTTTCATACTGTACGTGTCCTCTATGATGTATAGAAGAGATCAGATGGCATTAAAGCATAACCCTTCATGGGAATATCAGATTAGATGGCATTAAAGCTTAACCCTTCTTGTATACATGCAAATACAGCAAGTTTAAGTTTGAATGCTAATGCTAACTTGCTAATGCTATCGATCTAATGCTAGTGCTAATATCTGGTCATTTTCATACTGTATGTGTCCTTTATGATGGAAATAAGAGATCAGATGGCATTAAAGCATAACCCTTCATGGGATTATCAGATTAGATGGCATTAAAGCTTAACCCTTCTTGTATACATGCAAGTACAGCATGTGTTTAAGTTTGAATGCTAATGCTAACTTGCTAATGCTAGCGATCTAATGCTAGTGCTAATATCAGGTCATTTTCATTCTGTACGTGTCCTCTATTATGTAAATAAGAGATCAGATGGCATTAAAGCATAACCCTTCATGGGAATATCAGATTAGATGGCATTAAAAGCTTAACCCTTCTTGTATACATGCAAGTACAGCAAGTTTAAGTTTGAATGCTAATGCTAACTTGCTAATGCTATCGATCTAATGCTAGTGCTAATATCTGGTCATTTTCATACTGTATGTGTCCTCTATGATGGATATAAGAGAGAAGATGGCATTAAAGCATAACCCTTCATGGGAATATCAGATTAGATGGCATTAAAGCTTAACCCTTCTTGTATACATGCAAGTACAGTAAGTTTAAGTTTGAATGCTAATGCTATTTTGCTAATGCTAGCGATCTAATGCTAGTGCTAATATCTCGTCATTTTCATACTGTACGTGTCCTCTATGATGGAAATAAAGAGATCAGATGGTATTAAAGCATAACCCTTCTTGTATACATGCAAGTACAGCAAGTTTAAGTTTGAATGCTAATGCTAACTTGCTAATGCTATCGATCTAATGCTAGTGCTAATATCTGGTCATTTTCATACTGTACGTGTCCTCTATGATGGATATAAGAGAGAAGATGGCATTAAAGCAAACCATTCATGGGAATATCAGATTAGATGGCATTAAAGCTTTAACCCTTCTGGTATACATGCAAGTACAGTAAGTTTAAGTTTGAATGCTAATGCTATTTTGCTAATGCTAGCGATCTAATGCTAGTGCTAATATCTGGTCATTTTCATACTTTATGTGTCCTCTATAATGCAAATAAGAGATCAGATGGCATTAAAGCATCACCCTTCATGGGAATATTAGATTAGATGGCATTAAAGCTTAACCCTTCTTGTATAAATGCAAATACAGCAATGTTAAAGTTTGAATGCTAATGCTTTTGCTAATGCTAGCGATCTAATGCTAGTGCTAATATCAGGTCATTTTCATACTGTATGTGTCCTCTATGATGTAAATAAGAGATCAGATGGCATTAAAGCATAACCCTTCATGGGAATATCAGATTAGATGGCATTAAAGCTTAACCCTTCTTGTATATATGCAAATACAGCAAGTTTAAGTTTGAATGCTAATGCTGTTTTGCTAATGCTAGCGATCTAATGCTAGTGCTAATATCAGGTCATTTTCATACTTTATGTGTCCTCTATGATGGAAATAAGAGATCAGATGGCATTAAAGCATAACCCTTCATGGGAATATCAGATTAGATGGCATTAAAGCTTCATCCTTCTTGTATACATGCAAGTACAGCAAGTTTAAGTTTGAATGCTAATGCTAACTTGCTAATGCTAGCGATCTAATGCTAGTGCTAATATCTGGTCATTTTCATACTGTATGTGTCCTCTATGATGGAAATAAGAGATCAGATGGCATTAAAGCATAACCTTCATGGGCATATTAGATTAGATGGCATTAAAGCTTAATCCTTTTTTGTATACATGTTTAAGTTTAAGTTTGAATGCTAATGCTAACTTGCTAATGCTAGCGATCTAATGCTAGTGCTAATATCTGGTCATTTTCATACTGTACGTGTCCTCTATGATGGAAATAAGAGATCAGATGGCATTAAAGCATAACCCTTCATGGGCATATTAGATTAGATGCATGCATTAAAGCTTAACCCTTCTTGTATACATGCATGTACAGCAAGTTTAAGTTTGAATGCTAATGCTTAACTTGCTAATGCTAGCGATGTAATGCTAGTGCTAATATCAGGTCATTTTCATACTGTACGTGTCCTCTATGATGTATATAAGAGAACAATGGCATTAAAGCATAACCCTTCATGGAATATCAGATTAAATGGCATTAAAGCTTAACCCTTCTTGTATACATGCAAATACAGCAAGTTTAGGTTTGAATGCTAATGCTAACTTGCTAATGCTAGCGATCTAATGCTAGTGCTAATATCTCATCATTTTCATACTGTACGTGTCCTCTATGATGGAAATAAGAGATCAGATGGCATTAAAGCATAACCTTCTTGTATCCATGCAATACAGCAAGTTTAAGTTTGAATGCTAATGCTAACTTGCTAATGCTATCGATCTAATGCTAGTGATAATATCTGGTCATTTTCATACTGTACGTGTCTATATGATGGAAATAAAAAGATCAGATGGCATTAAAAGCATCACCCTTCATGGGCATATTAGATTAGATGGCATTAAAGCTTCATCCTTTTTGTATACATGCAAGTACAGCAAGTTTAAGTTTGTTTGAATGCTAATGCTAACTTGCTAATGCTAGCGATCTAATGCTAGTGCTAATATTTGGTCATTTTCATTCTGTATGTGTCCTCTATAATGGAAATAATAGATCAGATGGCATTAATGCATAACCCTTCATGGGTATATTAGATTAGATGGCATTAAAGCTTAACCCTTCTTGTATAAATGCAAATACAGCAATGTTAAAGTTTGAATGCTAATGCTAACTTGCTAATGCTAGCGATCTAATGCTAGTGCTAATATCAGGTCATTTTCATACTGTACGTGTCCTCTATGATGTATATTAGAGATCAGATGGCATAAAAGCATCACCCTTCATGGGCATATTAGATTAGATGGCATTAAAGCTTCACCCTTCTTGTATACATGCAAGTACAGCAAGTTTAAGTTTGAATGATAATGCTTACTTGCTAATGCCAGCGATGTAATACTAGTGCTAATATCTGGTCATTTTCATACTGTACGTGTCCTCTATAATGGAAATAAGAGATCAGATGGCATTAAAGCATAACCCTTCATGGGCATATTATATTAGATGGCATTAAAGCTTAACCCTTCTTGTATAAATGCGAATACAATGTGTTAAAGTTTGAATGCTAATGCTAACTTGCTAATGCGAGCGATCTAATGCTAATGCTAATATCAGGTCATTTTCATTCTGTACGTGTCCTCTATTATGTATAGAAGAGATCAGATGGCATTAAAGCATAACCCTTCATGGGAATATCAGATTAGATGGCATTAAAGCTTAACCCTTCTTGTATACATGCAAGCACAGTAAGTTTAAGTTAGAATGCTAATGCTAACTTGCTAATGCTATCGATCTAATGCTAGTGCTTATTTGTGGTAATTTCCATACTGTATGTGTCCTTTATGATGGAAATAAGAGATCAGATGGCATTAAAGCATCACCTTTCATGGGATTATCAGATTAGATGTCATTAAAGCTTAACCCTTCTTGTATACATGCAAGTACAGCAAGTTTAAGTTTGAATGCTAATGCTAACTTGCTTATGCTAGCGATCTAATGCTAGTGCCAATATCTCGTCATTTTCATACTGTACGTGTCCTCTATGATGGAAATAAGAGATCAGATGCCATTGAAGCATAACCCTTCTTGTATACATGCAAGTACAGCAAGTTTAAGTTTGAATGCTAATGCTAACTTGCTAATGCTATCGATCTAATGCTAGTGCTAATATCTGGTCATTTTCATACTGTACGTGTCCTCTATGATGGATATAAGAGAGAAGATGGCATTAAAGCATATCCCTTCATGGGAATATCAGATTAGATGGCATTAAAGCATAACCCTTCTGGTATACATGCAAGTACAGTAAGTTTAAGTTTGAATGCTAATGCTATTTTGCTAATGCTAGCGATCTAATGCTAGTGCTAATATCTCGTCATTTTCATACTGTACGTGTCCTCTATGATGGAAATAAGAGATCAGATGGTATTAAAGCATAACCCTTCTTGTATACATGCAAGTACAGCAAGTTTAAGTTTGAATGCTAATGCTAACTTGCTAATGCTATCGATCTAATGCTAGTGCTAATATCTGGTCATTTTCATACTGTACGTGTCCTCTATGATGGATATAAGAGAGAAAATGGCAATAAAGCAAAACCCTTCATGGGAATATCAGATTAGATGGCATTAAAGCTTTACCCTTCTGGTATACATGCAAGTACAGTAAGTTTAAGTTTGAATGCTATTGCTATTTTGCTAATGCTAGCGATCTAATGCTAGTGCTAATATCTGGTCATTTTCATACTTTATGTGTCCTCTATAATGCAAATAAGAGATCAGATGGCATTAAAGCATCACCCTTCATGGGCATATTAGATTAGATGGCATTAAAGCTTAACCCTTCTTGTATAAATGCAAATACAGCAATGTTAAAGTTTGAATGCAAATGCTAACTTGCTAATGCTAGCGATCTAATGCTAGTGCTAATATCAGTTCATTTTCAGACTGTACGTGTCCTCTATGATGTATATTAGAGAACAGATGACATTAAAGCATAACCCTTCATGGGAATATCAGATTAGATGCCATGAAAGCTTAACCCTTCTTGTATATATGCAAGTACAGTAAGTTTAAGTTTGAATGCTAATGCTGTTTTGCTAATGCTAGCGATCTAATGCTAGTGCTAATATCTGGTCATTTTCATACTTTATGTGTCCTCTATAATGGAAATAAGAGATCAGATGGCATTAAAGCATCACCCTTCATGGGCATATTAGATTAGATGGCATTAAAGCTTCATCCTTTTTGTATACATGCAAGTACAGCAAGTTTAAGTTTGAATGCTAATGCTAACTTGCTAATGCTAGCGATCTAATGCTAGTGCTAATATCAGGTCATTTTCATATTGTACGTGTCCTCTATGATGTATATAAGTGATCAGATGGCATTAAAGCATCTCCTTTCATGGGAATATCAGATTAGATGGCATTAAAGCTTAACCCTTCTTGTATTTATGCAAGTACAGTAATTTAAGTGTGAATGCTAATGCTAACTTGCTAATGCTATCGATCTAATGTTAGTGCTAATATCTCGTCATTTTCATACTGTACGTGTCCTCCATGATGGAAATAAGAGATCAGATGGCATTAAAGCATAACCCTTCTTGTATACATGCAAGTACAGCAAGTTTAAGTTTGAATGCTAATGCTAACTTGC
This sequence comes from Gymnothorax javanicus, assembly GCA_029692085.1. Classification (NCBI taxonomy): domain Eukaryota; kingdom Metazoa; phylum Chordata; class Actinopteri; order Anguilliformes; family Muraenidae; genus Gymnothorax; species Gymnothorax javanicus. The sequence continues at coordinate 38,153,503 of CM056200.1, read as the reverse complement.
TAATGCTATCGATCTAATGCTAGTGCTTATATCTGGTCATTTTCATACTGTACGTGTCCTCTATGATGGATATAAGAGATAAGATGGCATTAAAGCATAACCCTTCATGGGTATATTAGATTAGATGGCATTAAAGCTTCATCCTTTTTGTATACATGCAAGTACAGCAAGTTTAAGTTTGAATGCTAATGCTAACTTGCTAATGCTAGCGATCTAATGCTAGTGCTAATATCTGGTCATTTTCATACTGTACGTGTCCTCTATAATGGAAATAAGAGATCAGATGGCATTAAAGCATCACCCTTCATGGGTATATTAGATTAGATGGCATTAAAGCTTAACCCTTCTTGTATAAATGCAAATACAGCAATGTTAAAGTTTGAATGCTAATGCTAACTTGCTAATGCTAGCGATCTAATGCTAGTGCTAATTTCTGGTCATTTTCATACTGTATGTGTCCTTTATGATTGAAATAAGAGATCAGATGGCATTAAAGCATCACCTTTCATGGGATTACGAGATTAGATGGCATTAAAGCTTAACCCTTCTTTATATACGCAAATACAGCAATGTTAACCCTTTTGAATGCACAGCTAACATTTTTGTCGTTTTAACCAATGTTTTATAAAGTCTTCTTTAAAATTCCCGATTTGGAATTCCCTTGTTAGTTACACTCATTACCATTGGCTGTCTCTCAGGTCACCCAGCACTGTATTTTTAGATGAACGAGGCATGGATTTTAAAATTTTTAATAAATCTTGAGACTACTTCCGGTCAAATTGTGGGACATGTGAACATGGCATAGTACAAATAGCCGGCATTCTAGCCGTGTTTCTAAGTTTAAATACAACGTGGATGAAATTTTTGCTTTATTGAATGACTCTGACGATGAGTTTGAATATCCAGAGTCAGTGACTTGGATCCAAACGATTTTAGCGATTCTGGAGAGGATTAAAACATAAAACATCAGTTATGGGAAACTTATTAAAGTGTTATTTTATTGTTATTTTGAATAACAATCATATTTTTAAAAACCCAAAATTAATCCGTCCGTGGTGGTATGCATCTGGGCAAAATTTGCCTCAGCAAAGGGTTAAAGTTTGAATGCTAATGCTAACTTGCTAATGCTAGCGATCTAATGCTAGTGCTAATATCAGGTCATTTTCATACTGTACGTGTCCTCTATGATGTATATAAGAAATCAGATGGCATTAATGCATAACCCTTCATGGGAATATCAGATTAGATGGCATTAAAGCTTTACCCTTCTTGTATACATGCAAGTACAGTAAGTTTAAGTTTGAATGCTAATGCTAACTTGCTAATGCTAGCGATCTAATGCTAGTGCTAATTTCTGGTCATTTTTATACTGAATGTGTCCTTTATGATTGAAATAAGAGATCAGATGGCATTAAAGCATCACCTTTCATGGGATTATGAGATTAGATGCCATTAAATCTTAACCCTTCTTTATATACGCAAATACAGGAATGTTAAAGTTTGAATGCAAATGCTAACTTGCTAATGCTAGCGCTCTAATGCTAGTGCTAATATCAGTTCATTTTCTTACTGTACGTGTCCTCTATGATGTATCTAAGAGATCAGATGGCATTAAAGCATAACCCTTCATGGGAATATCAGATTAGATGGCATTAAAGCTTAACCCTTCTTGTATACATGCAAGTACAGTAATTTTGAATTTGAATGCTAATGCTAACTTGCTAATACTAGCGATCTAATGCTAGTGCTAATTTCTGGTCATTTTCATACTGTCTGTGTCCTTTATGATGGAAATAAGAGATCAGATGGCATTAAAGTATCACCTTTCATGGGATTATCAGATTAGATGGCATTAAAGCTTAACCCTTCTTGTATACATGCAAGTACAGCCAGTTTAAGTTTGAATGCTAATGCTAATTTGCTAATGCCAGCGATCTAATGCTAGTGCTAATTTCTGGTCATTTTCATACTGTATGTGTCCTTTATGATTGAAATAAGAGATCAGATGGCATTAAAGCATCACCTTTCATGGGATTATGAGATTAGATGGCATTAAACCTTAACCCTTCTTTATATACGGAAATACAGCAATGTTAAAGTTTGAATGCTAATGCTAACTTGCTAATGCTATCGATCTAATGCTAGTGCTAATATCTGGTCATTTTCATACTGTACGTGTCCTCTATGATGGATATAAGAGATAAGATGGCATTAAAGCATAACCCTTCATGGGCATATTAGATTAGATGGCATTAAAGCTTCATCCTTTTTGTATACATGCAAGTACAGCAAGTTTAAGTTTGAATGCTAATGCTAACTTGCTAATGCTAGCGATCTAATGCTAGTGCTAATATCTGGTCATTTTCATACTGTACGTGTCCTCTATAATGGAAATAAGAAATCAGATGGCATTAAAGCATCACCCTTCATGGGTATATTAGATTAGATGGCATTAAAGCTTAACCCTTCTTGTATAAATGCAAATACAGCAATGTTAAAGTTTGAATGCTAATGCTAACTTGCTAATGCTAGCGATCTAATGCTAGTGCTAATTTCTGGTCATTTTCATACTGTATGTGTCCTTTATGATTGAAATAAGAGATCAGATGGCATTAAAGCATCACCTTTCATGGGATTATTAGATTAGATGGCATTAAAGCTTAACCCTTCTTTATATACGCAAATACAGCAATGTTAAAGTTTGAATGCTAATGCTAACTTGCTAATGCTAGCGATCTAATGCTAGTGCTAATATCAGGTCATTTTCATACTGTACGTGTCCTCTATGATGTATATAAGAGATCAGATGGCATTAAAGCATTACCCTTCATGGGAATATCAGATTAGATGGCATTAAAGCTTTTACCCTTCTTGTATACATGCAAGTACAGTAAGTTTAAGTTTGAATGCTAATGCTAACTTGCTAATGCTAGCGATCTAATGCTAGTGCTAATTTCTGGTCATTTTCATACTGTATGTGTCCTTTATGATTGAAATAAGAGATCAGATGGCATTAAAGCATAACCTTTCATGGGATTATGAGATTAGATGGCATTAAAGCTTAACCCTTCTTTATAGAATGCAAATACAGCAATGTTAAAGTTTGAATGCTAATGCTAACTTGCTAATGCTAGCGATCTAATGCTAGTGCTAATATCAGGTCATTTTTCATACACGCGTGTCCTCTATGATGGATATAAGAGATAAGATGGCATTAAAGCATAACCCTTCATGGGAATATCAGATTAGATGGCATTAAAGCTTAACCCTTCTTGTATACATGCAAGTACAGTAAGTTTAAGTTTGAATGCTAATGCTAACTTGCTAATGCTAGCGATCTAATGCTAGTGCTAATATCTGGTCATTTTCATACTGTATGTGTCCTCTATGATGGAAATAAGAGATCAGATGGCATTAAAGCATAACCCTTCATGGGAATATCAGATTAGATGGCATTAAAGCTTAACCCTTCTTGTATACATGCAAGTACAGTAAGTTTAAGTTTGAATGCTAATGCTATTTTGCTAATGCTAGCGATCTAATGCTAGTGCTAATATCTGGTCATTTTCATACTGTACGTGTCCTCTAAAATGGAAATAAGAGATCAGATGGCATTAAAGCATCATCCTTCATGGGAATATTAGATTAGATGGCATTAAAGCTTAACCCTTCTTGTATAAATGCAAGTACAGCAATGTTTAAGTTTGAATGCTAATGCTAACTTGCTAATGCTAGCGATCTAATGCTAGTGCTAATATCTGGTCATTTTCATACTGTACAGTGTCCTCTATGATGGAAATAAGAGATCAGATGGCATTAAAATCATAACCCTTCATGGGAATATGAGATTAGATGGCATTAAAGCTTAACCCTTCTTGTATACATGCAAATACAGCAATGTTTAAAGTTTGAATGCTAATGCTAACTTGCTAATGCTAGCGATCTAATGCTAGTGCTAATATCAGGTCATTTTCATACTGTACGTGTCTCTATGATGTATATAAGAGATCAGATGGCATTAAAGCATAACCCTTCATGGGAATATCAGATTAGATGGCATTAAATCTTAACCCTTCTTGTATACATGCAAGTACAGCAAGTTTAAGTTTGAATGCTAATGCTAACTTGCTGATGCTAGCGATTTAATGCTAGTGCTGATATCTTGTCATTTTCATGCAGTACGTGTCCTCAATGATGGAAATAAGAGATCAGATGGCATTAAAGCATAACCCTTCATGGGCATATTAGATTAGATGGCATTAAAGCTTAACCCTTCTTTATACAGATGGCAAATACAGCAATGTTAAAGTTTGAATGCTAATGCTAACTTGCTAATGCTAGCGATCTAATGCTAGTGCTAATATCAGGTCATTTTCATGCTGTACGTGTTCTCTATGATGTATATAAGAGATAAGATGGCATTAAAGCATAACCCTTCATGGGAATATCAGATTAGATGGCATTAAAACTTAACCCTTCTTGTATACATGCAAGTACAGTAAGTTTAAGTTAGAATGCTAATGCTAACTTGCTAATGCTATCGATCTAATGCTAGTGCTTATTTGTGGTCATTTTCATACTGTATGTGTCCTTTATGATGGAAATAAGAGATCAGATGGCATTAAAGCATCACCTTTCATGGGATTATCAGATTAGATGGCATTAAAGCTTAACCCTTCTTGTATACATGCAAGTACAGCAAGTTTAATTTTGAATGCTAATGCTAACTTGCTAATGCTAGCGATCTAATGCTAGTGCTAATATCTCGTCATTTTCATACTGTACGTGTCCTTTATGATGGAAATAAGAGATCAGATGGCATTAAAGCATAACCCTTCTTGTATACATGCAAGTACAGCAAGTTTAAGTTTGAATGCTAATGCTAACTTGCAAATGCTATCGATCTAATGCTAATGCTAATATCTGGTCATTTTCATATTGTACGTGTCCTCTATGATGGATATAAGAGAGAAGATGGTATTAAAGCATAACCCTTCATGGGAATATCAGATTAGATGGCATTAAAGCTTAACCCTTCTGGTATACATGCAAGTACAGTAAGTTTAAGTTTGAATGCTAATGCTATTTTGCTAATGCTAGCGATCTAATGCTAGTGCTAATATCTGGTCATTTTCATACTTTATGTATCCTCTTTCATGGAAATAAGAGATCAGATGGCATTAAAGCATCACCCTTCATGGGCATATTAGATTAGATGGCATTAAAGCTTCATCCTTTTTTGTATACATGCAAGTACAGCAAGTTTAAGTTTGAATGCTAATGCTAACTTGCTAATGCTAGCGATCTAATGCTAGTGCTAATATCTGGTCATTTTCATACTGTACGTGTCCTCTAAAATGGAAATAAGAGATCAGATGGCATTAAAGCATCACCCTTCATGGGAATATTAGATTAGATGGCATTAAAGCTTAACCCTTCTTGTATAAATGCAAATACAGCAATGTTAAAGTTTGAATGCTAATGCTAACTTGCTAATGCTAGCGATCTAATGCTAGTTCTAATATCAGGTCATTTTCATACTGCAAGTGTCTTCTATGATGTATGTAAAAGATCAGACGGCATTAAAGCATAACCCTTCATGGGAATATCAGATTAGATGGCATTAAAGCTTTACCCTTCTTGTATACATGCAAGTACAGTAAGTTTAAGTTTGAATGCTAATGCTAAATTGCTAATGCTAGCGATCTAATGCTAGTGCTAATATCAGGTCATTTTCTTACTGTACGTGTCCTCTATGATGTATATAAGAGATCAGATGGCATTAAAGCATCACCTCTCATGGGATTATCAGATTAGATGGCATTAAAGCTTAACCCTTCTTGTATACATGCAAGTACAGCAAGTTTAAGTTTGAATGCTAATGCTAACTTGCTAATGCTATCGATCTAATGCTAGTGATAATATCAGGTCATTTTCATACTGTACGTGTCCTCTATGATGGAAATAAAAGATCAGATGGCATTAAAGCATCACCCTTCATGGGCATATTAGATTAAATGGCATTAAAGCTTAACCCTTCTTGTATACATGCAAATACAGCAAGTTTAAGTTTGAATGCTAATGCTAACTTGCTAATGCTAGCGATCTAATGCTAGTTCTAATATCTCATCATTTCATACTGTACGTGTCCTCTATGATGGAAATAAGAGAATAGATGGCAATAAAGCATAACCCTTCTTGTATACATGCAAGTACAGCAAGTTTAAGTTTGAATGATAATGCTAACTTGCTAATGCTATCGATCTAATGCTAGTGATAATATCTGGTCATTTTCATACTGTACGTGTCCTCTATGATGGAAATAAAAGATCAGATGGCATTAAAGCATCACCCTTCATGGGCATATTAGATTAGATGGCATTAAAGCTTCATCCTTTTGTATACATGCAAGTACAGTAAGTTTAAGTTTGAATGCTAATGCTAACTTGCTAATGCTAGCGATCTAATGCTAGTGCTAATATTTGGTCATTTTCATACTGTAAGTGTCCTCTATAATGGAAATAATAGATCAGATGGCATTAAAGCATAATCCTTCATGGGTATATTAGATTAGATGGCATTAAAGCTTAACCCTTCTTGTATAAATGCAAATACAGCAATGTTAAAGTTTGAATGCTAATGCTAACTTGCTAATGCTAGCGATCTAATGCTAGTGCTAATATCAGGTCATTTTCATACTGTACGTGTCCTTTATTATGTATATAAGAGATCAGATGGCATTAAAGCATAACCCTTCATGGGAATATCAGATTAGATGGCATTAAAGCTTAACCCTTCTTGTATACATGCAAGTACAGTAAGTTTAAGTTAGAATGCTAATGCTAACTTGCTAATGCTATCGATCTAATGCTAGTGCTTATTTTTGGTCATTTTCATACTGTATGTGTCCTTTATGATGGATATAAGAGATCAGATGGCATTAAAGCATCACCTTTCATGGGATTATCAGATTAGATGGCATTAAAGCTTAATCCTTCTTGTATACATGCAAGTACAGCAAGTTTAAGTTTGAATGCTAATGCTAACTTGCTAATGCTAGCGATCTAATGCTAGTGCTAATATCTCGTCATTTTCATACTGTACGTGTCCTCTATGATGGAAATAAGAGATCAGATGGCATTAAAGCATAACCCTTCTTGTATACATGCAAGTACAGCAAGTTTAAGTTTGAATGCTAATGCTAACTTGCTAATGCTATCGATCTAATGCTAGTGCTAATATCTGGTCATTTTCATACTGTACGTGTCCTCTATGATGGACATAAGAGAGAAGATGGCATTAAAGCATAACCCTTCATGGGAATATCAGATTAGATTGCATTAAAGCTTAACCCTTCTGGTATACATGCAAGTACAGTAAGTTTAAGTTTGAATGCTAATGCTAACTTGCTAATGCTATCGATCTAATGCTAGTGCTAATATCTGGTCATTTTCATACTGTACGTGTCCTCTATGATGGACATAAGAGAGAAGATGGCATTAAAGCATCACCCTTCATGGGCATATTAGATTAGATGGCATTAAAGCTTAACCCTTCTTGTATAAATGCAAATACAGCAATGTTAAAGTTTGAATGCTAATGCTAACTTGCTAATGCTAGCGATCTAATGCTAGTGCTAATATCAGTTCATTTTCAGACTGTACGTGTCCTCTATGATGTATATAAGAGATCACACGGCATTAAAGCATAACCCTTCATGGGAATATCAGATTAGATGGCATTAAAGCTTCACCCTTCTTGTATATATGCAAGTACAGTAAGTTTAAGTTTGAATGCTAATGCTGTTTTGCTAATGCTATCGATCTAATGCTAGTGCTTATATCTGGTCATTTTCATACTGTACGTGTCCTCTATGATGGATATAAGAGATAAGATGGCATTATAGCATAACCCTTCATGGGCATATTAGATTAGATGGCATTAAAGCTTAATCCTTTTTGTATTCATGCAAGTACAGCAAGTTTAAGTTTGAATGCTAATGCTAACTTGCTAATGCTAGCGATCTAATGCTAGTGCTAATATCTGGTCATTTTCATACTGTACGTGTCCTCTATAATGGAAATAAGAGATCAGATGGCATTAAAGCATCACCCTTCATGGGTATAGTAGATTAGATGGCAATAAAGCTTAACCCTTCTTGTATAAATGCAAATACAGCAATGTTAAAGTTTGAATGCTAATGCTAACTTGCTTATGCTAGCGATCTAATGCTAGTGCTAATTTCTGGTCATTTTCATACTGTATGTGTCCTTTATGATTGAAATAAGAGATCAGATGGCATTAAAGCATCACCTTTCATGGGATTACGAGATTAGATGGCATTAAAGCTTAACCCTTCTTTATATACGCAAAAACAGCAATGTTAAAGTTTGAATGCTAATGCTAACTTGCTAATGCTAGCGATCTAATGCTAGTGCTAATATCTGGTCATTTTCATACTGTACGTGTCCTCTATAATGGAAATAAGAGATCAGATGGCATTAAAGCATCACCCATCATGGGTATATTAGATTAGATGGCAATAAAGCTTAACCCTTCTTGTATAAATGCAAATACAGCAATGTTAAAGTTTGAATGCTAATGCTAACTTGCTAATGCTAGCGATCTAATGCTAGGGCTAATTTCTGGTCATTTTCATACTGTATGTGTCCTTTATGATTGAAATAAGAGATCAGATGGCATTAAAGCATCACCTTTCATGGGATTACGAGATTAGATGGCATTAAAGCTTAACCCTTCTTTATATACGCAAATACAGCAATGTTAAAGTTTGAATGCTAATGCTAACTTGCTAATGCTAGCGATCTAATGCTAGTGCTAATATCAGGTCATTTTCTTACTGTACGTGTCCTCTATGATGTATATAAGAGATCAGATGGCATTAAAGCATAACCCTTCATGGGAATATCAGATTAGATGGCATTAAAGCTTAACCCTTCTTGTATACATGCAAGTACAGCAAGTTTAAGTTTGAATGCTAATGCTAATTTGCTAATGCCAGCGATCTAATGCTAGTGCTAATTTCTGGTTATTTTCATACTGTATGTGTCCTTTATGATGGAAATAAGAGATCAGATGGCATTAAAGCATCACCTTTCATGGGATTATCAGATTAGATGCCATTAAATCTTAACCCTTCTTGTATACATCCAAGTACAGCAAGTTTAAGTTTGAATGCTAATGCTAACTTGCTGATGCTAGCGATTTAATGCTAGTGCTAATATCTTGTCATTTTCATGCAGTACGTGTCCTCAATGATGGAAATAAGAGATCAGATGGCATTAAAGCATAACCCTTCATGGGCATATTAGATTAGATGGCATTAAAGCTTAACCCTTCTTTATATACGCAAATACAGTTATGTTAAAGTTTGAATGCTAATGCTAACTTGCTAATGCTAGCGATCTAATGCTAGTGCTAATATCAGGTCATTTTCATACTGTACGTGTCCTCTATGATGTATATAAGAGATAAGATGGCATTAAAGCATAACCCTTCATGGGAATATCAGATTAGATGGCATTAAAGCTTAACCCTTCTTGTATACATGCAAGTACAGTAAGTTTATGTTAGAATGCTAATGCTAACTTGCTAATGCTATCGATCTAATGCTAGTGCTTATTTGTGGTCATTTTCATACTGTATGTGTCCTTTATGATGGAAATAAGAGATCAGATGGCATTAAAGCATCACCTTTCATGGGATTATCAGAATAGACGGCATTAAAGCTTAACCCTTCTTGTATACATGCAAGTACAGCAAGTTTAAGTTTGAATGCTAATGCTAACTTGCTAATGCTAGCGATCTAATGCTAGTGCTAATATCTCGTCATTTTCATACTGAACGTGTCCTCTATGATGGAAATAAGAGATCAAACGGCATTAAAGCATAACCCTTCATGGGAATATCAGATTAAATGGCATTAAAGCTTAACCCTTCTTGTATACATGCAAATACAGCAAGTTTAAGTTTGAATGCTAATGCTAACTTGCTAATGCTAGCGATCTAATGCTAGTGCTAATATCTCATCATTTCATACTGTACGTGTCCTCTATGATGGAAATAAGAGAATAGATGGCAATAAAGCATAACCCTTCTTGTATACATGCAAGTACAGTAAGTTTAAGTTTGAATGCTAATGCTAACTTGCTAATGCTAGCGATCTAATGCTAGTGCTAATTTCTGGTCATTTTCATACTGTATGTGTCCTTTATGATTGAAATAAGAGATCAGATGGCATTAAAGCATCACCTTTCATGGGATTTAGATTAGATGGCATTAAACCTTAACCCTTCTTTATACATGAAAATACATCAATGTTAAAGTTTGAATGCTAATGCTAACTTGCTAATGCTAGCGATCTAATGCTAGTGCTAATATCAGGTCAATTTCATACTGTACGTGTCCTCTATGATGTATCTAAGAGATCAGATGGCATTAAAGTATAACCCTTCATGGGAATATCAGATTAGATGGCATTAAAGGTTTACCCTCCTTGTATACATGCAAGTACAGTAAGTTTAAGTTTGAATGCTAATGCTAACTTGCTAATGCTAGCGATCTAATGCTAGTGCTAATTTCTGGTCATTTTCATACTGTATGTGTCCTTAATGATTGAAATAAGAGATCAGATGGCATTAAAGCATCACCTTTCATGGGATTATGAGATTAGAAGGCATTAAAGCTTAACCCTTCTTTATATACGCAAATACAGGAATGTTAAAGTTTGAATGCAAATGCTAACTTGCTAATGCTAGCGATCTAATGCTAGTGCTAATATCAGGTCATTTTCATACTGTATGTGTCCTTTATGATTGAAATAAGAGATCAGATGGCATTAAAGCATCACCTTTCATTGGATTACGAGATTAGATGGCATTAAAGCTTAACCCTTCTTTATATACGCAAATACATCAATGTTGAAGTTTGAATGCTAATGCTAACTTGCTAATGCTAGCGATCTAATGCTAGTGCTAATATCAGGTCAATTTCATACTGTAAGTGTCCTCTATGATGTATATAAGAGATCAGATGGCATTAAAGCATCACCTCTCATGGGATTATCAGATTAGATGGCATTAAAGCTTAACCCTTCTTGTATACATGCAAGTACAGCAAGTTTAAGTTTGAATGCTAATGCTAACTTGCTAATGCTATCGATCTAATGCTAGTGATAATATCTGGTCATTTTCATACTGTACGTGTCCTCTATGATGGAAATAAAAGATCAGATGGCATTAAAGCATCACCCTTCATGGGCATATTAGATTAGATGGCATTAAAGCTTCACCCTTCTTGTATACATGCAAGTACAGCAAGTTTAAGTTTGAATGCTAATGCTAACTTGCTAATGCTAGCGATCTAATGCTAGTGCTAATATCAGGTCATTTTCATACTGTACGTGTCCTCTATGATGTATATAAGTGATCAGATGGCATTAAAGCATAACCCTTCATGGGAATATCAGATTAGATGGCATTAAAGCTTAACCCTTCTTGTATACATGCAAGTACAGTAATTTAAGTGTGAATGCTAATGCTAACTTGCTAATGCTATCGATCTAATGCTAGTGATAATATCTGGTCATTTTCATACTGTACGTGTCCTCTATGATGGAAATAAAAGATCAGATGGCATTAAAGCATCACCCTTCATGGGCATATTAGATTAGATGGCATTAAAGTATACATAAGTACAGTAAGTTTAGTTTGAATGCTAATGCTAACTTGTATAAATGCAAATACAGTCCTCTATAATGGAAATAATAGTCAGATGGCATAAAAGCATAACCCTTCATGGGTATTTGAATGCATTAATGCTAACCCTTCTTGTATAAATGCAAATACAGCAATGTTAAAGTTTGAATGCTAATGCTAACACTAATGCTAGCTATATAATCTAGTGCTAATATCATTTTCATACTGTACGTGTCCTCTATGATGGAAATAAGAGATCAGATGGCATTAAAGCATAACCCTTCATGGGAATATTAGATTAGATGGCATTAAAGCTTCACCTTCAATGTTAAGTTTTGTATATATGCAATCTAACAGCTAATATCAGGTCAAGTTTAAGATCTAGATTTGAATGCTGGCATTAAAATGCAATAAGTTTAATGTTTTGCTATAATGCTATCAGATGGATTCATAATGGATTATCAGATTAGATGGCATTATAATCTTGTATCATTTTCAAGTTTAAGTTTGAATGCTAATGTCCTCTATGATGGATATAAGAGATCTCGTCATTTTAAGATGGCATTATAGCATAAACCCTTCATGGGCAAATATTAGATTAGATGGCATTAAAGCTTAATCCTTTTTGTATACATCACCGCGGCATTAAAGCATAACCCTTCATGCAAGTTTAAGTTTAAGTTTGAATGCTAATGCTAACTTGCTAATGCTAGCGATCTAATGCTAGTGCTAATATCTGGTCATTTTCATACTAGACGTGTCCTCTAAAATGGAAATAAGAGAGAAGATGGCATTAAAGCATCACCCTTCATGGGTATATTAGATTAGATGGCATTAAAGCTTAATCCTTCTTGTATAAATGCAAATACAGCAATGTTAAAGTTTGAATGCTAATGCTAACTTTGCTTATGCTAATGCTGATCTAATATCTGGCTAGTGCTAATTAAATGGTCATAAAGCATTTCATATTAGATTAGATGGCAATGTCCTTTATGATTGCAAAAATAAGTTTAAAAGTTTGAATGCTAATGCTTGCTTTGCTTATGCTTAAAGCATGCACATTTTTCATACTGGGATTATGAGATAAGAGATAAGATGGCATTAAAGCATAACCCTTCATGGGATTATATTAGATGGCATTAAAAACCCTTCTTTATACAGCAATGTTAAAGTTTGAATGCTAATGCTAACTTGCTAATGCTAGCGATCTAATGCTAGTGCTAATATCTGGTCATTTTCATACTGTATGGTCCTCTATAATGGAAATAAGAGATCAGATGGCATTAAAGCATCACCCATCATGGGTATATTAGATTAGATGGCAATAAAGCTTAACCCTTCTTATATAAATGCAAATACAGCAATGTTAAAGTTTGAATGCTAATGCTTACTTGCTAATGCTAGCGATCTAATGCTAGGGCTAATTTCTGGTCATTTTCATACTACATGTGTCCTTTATGATTGAAATAAGAGATCAGATGGCATTAAAGCATCACCTTTCATGGGATTCGAGATTAGATGGCATTAAAAACCTTAACCCTTCTTTATATACGCAAATACAGCAATGTTAAAGTTTGAATGCTAATGCTAACTTGCTAATGCTAGCGATCTAATGCTAGTGCTAATATCAGGTCATTTTCTTACTGTACGTGTCCTCTATGATGTATATAAGAGATCAGATGGCATTAAAGCATAACCCTTCATGGGAATATCAGATTAGATGGCATTAAAGCTTAACCCTTCTTGTATACATGCAAGTACAGTAAGTTTAAGTTTGAATGCTAATGCTAACTTGCTAATAATAGCGATCTGATGCTAGTGCTAATTTCTGGTCATTTTCATACTGTATGTGTCCTTTATGATGGAAATAAGAGATCAGATGGCATTAAAGCATCACCTTTCATGGGATTATCAGAATAGACGGCATTAAAGCTTAACCCTTCTTGTATACATGCAAGTACTGCAAGTTTAAGTTTGAATGCTAATGCTAACTTGCTAATGCTAGCGATCTAATGCTAGTGCTAATATCTCGTCATTTTCATACTGAACGTGTCCTCTATGATGGAAATAAGAGATCAAACGGCATTAAGGCATAACCCTTCATGGGAATATCAGATTAAATGGCATTAAAGCTTAACCCTTCTTGTATACATGCAAATACAGCAAGTTTAAGTTTGAATGCTAATGCTAACTTGCTAATGCTAGCGATCTAATGCTAGTGCTAATATCTCATCATTTCATACTGTACGTGTCCTCTATGATGGAAATAAGAGAATAGATGGCAATAAAGCATAACCCCTCTTGTATACATGCAAGTACAGTAAGTTAAAGTTTGAATGCTAATGCTAAATTGCTAATGCTAGCGATCTAATGCTAGTGCTAATTTCTGGTCATTTTCATACTGTATGTGTCCTTTATGATTGAAATAAGAGATCAGATGGCATTAAAGCATCACCTTTCATGGGATTACGAGATTAGATGGCATTAAACCTTAACCCTTCTTTATATACGGAAATACATCAATGTTAAAGTTTGAATGCTAACTTGCTAATGCTAGCGATCTAATGCTAGTGCTAATATCAGGTCAATTTCATACTGTACGTGTCCTCTATGATGTATCTAAGAGATCAGATGGCATTAAAAGTATAACCCTTCATGGGGAATATCAGATTAGATGGCATTAAGCTTTACCTTCTTGTATACATGCAAGTACAGTAAGTTTAAGTTTGAATGCTAATGCTAACTTGCTAATGCTAGCGATCTAATGCTAGTGCTAATTTCTGGTCATTTTCATACTGTATGTGTCCTTAATGATTGAAATAAGAGATCAGATGGCATTAAAGCATCACCTTTCATGGGATTATGAGATTAGAAGGCATTAAAGCTTAACCCTTCTTTATATACGCAAATACAGGAATGTTAAAGTTTGAATGCAAATGCTAACTTGCTAATGCTAGCGATCTAATGCTAGTGCTAATATCAGGTCATTTTCATACTGTATGTGTCCTTTATGATTGAAATAAGAGATCAGATGGCATTAAAGCATCACCTTTCATTGGATTACGAGATTAGATGGCATTAAAAGTTAACCCTTTCTTTATATACGCAAATACATCAATGTTGAAGTTT